>VZRW01014061.1:425671-525013 GCA_013398125.1 Aegotheles bennettii
CACGGGTGTGGTGATACCTCGCTGGCCTCCGTTTGACTCTCGGGTCAGAGGAAAAGGTTTCATTTAAAGTACAGTAGAAGAGCTGCAACATAAGAAGAGGAGCTGGTGCAAGCGTTGAAGTCAAAAACGTTTCGAGAAGGGATCCAAGCTGCGTTAACACATCTGCGTGGGCAAATATTGCCCATTGGTTTCTGCTGACTGCAGAGACAAGCGAACTGATGGATTTATAAAATAATAATAATAAAAATAATAAAATAATAATAATAATAAAATACTGAAGCAAATCAAACATATATAACAGTGGGTGCATAATTTCCATAGGTTACGTTGCTATGTAACTCTTCTCTGTGTGCACGCTCAGTCCACGACGGCCAGAAAAACCCCCTGGGATTTAGAAGACCATTCCTAATGCTGAAAAGCAGAAACAAGTGTGAGGTTGAAATTCGTTGTGTTTCCTGCTTTTGGCTTGAACCACTTTGAACACCTTCAACTGCCACGTTGTTCAGGCCTGGAACAAGCTTAATGCTCCACCATGTGGCAAACGCAAGAACATCTACTGACAAAAAACAATAAATCAACATCTCATCTGCATTTCCTCTGACTATTTCATATGAAATTCACATAATTTTTCTTCCAGTTATTGGCTGTGGTATCCAAGGGCCTCCCACCCCACTGCCCCCATTTCCAGCTCAGAGAACAAACACAGCGACTATCACAGATATACAAGAACAAGCTCACGCACACCAATACAAAAGGTAACATTAATGCTTAAATGAAAAAGGTCCTCTCCAAATAATTCATTAAAATATTAAAAAAAAATCATTTTTGAAAAAAATCTATGATACCAAAAGATCTAATAAAGTAGTAAGGCACTCAAATCAGTATATACTGTAGTCTCTTGCATTATTATACTGAAAGGCTTATGGCACCGCGTCCAGTCTGCCATACTCTCCCCACAGCTCTAGGTCGCTCTTCCAAAAACAAAGGCTCCAGAAACCCTGCTCTGCTGGCTTCAGTTTGCATGCTGGGATGGGTCCAACCTCCTGGCAAGTCATTCAATGCCCAAGAGCTGAGGCGCACTGTCTGCAGAGGCAAGGATGTGATTCATGGGAGACTTTTTGTTGTGCATCTCCAGCAAGTCTTGAATGAAACCCGAGGGCCTCTCGTGCTCGGAGCCACCCCGAGGTTCCTGCTCTTTTGCTGTCTGTTTCTGTGCACTCTTGGTGGGCTCTGCAAGGCAGGTGCCGGCTCCTCGCCCGCTCGGCCTCTCCTCTCTGAAGGTGGAGTCCTTGGCTGTGCCAGCCAGGGACTCTTTTCGGCTTCCCATGAGGGATGTGTGGCTACCGATGCCCCCCGCGGAGTCGCACTCGTTTTCTGAGATGGGGTTGGTGCCGCTGTGGCTGGACTCATTCTCGCTGTCTTCTCCACACCTCGACTGGGTCTCCTCTTTGTCACTCTCCTTCCCATGGTTTCGGGCATTTTTGACTTTCTGGTGTATGCGCTGGTGACGAACCAGGCTGTGTTTCAGAGTGAAGGTCCGTTCACAGGTTTGACACTTGTATGGTCTCTCACCTAGAAGAGAATTGAAACACGAAGTCAGCTGTGAGGCCACAAACATACCTCCCTCTTGCTTCAAGCAGTGTAAGATGCTCTACAGGTCGGAAATTCAGTATCTGTATCAAACATGGATGTCACATTTATGCAGATGTTTTGCTTCTGTTTCCCTTCCAACCCCTAGAATTCTGTGATTCTGTACTAGCAAACTAGCTGATGGCATGCAAATAAAAATACAGATAAACACCATGAGGCATAAATGAAAAAACAAAGCCAAGTGTCTGGAGATTTCTCCAAGCTTGACATGGCCCTGCACTAAGGAGGGAGGAAGACCATAAGCCCCGGGTGCTTGTTAGCATCCCATCTAGTTTGGTCAGCAACTTTTCTGGAAGATGTTTGCAGTTGTCCTCTGGAGCTCAAAAGCCTTTGTGAAACCAGCCCACCATGAGGCTCTCTGCTGCAGGTCAGCCTCTGGATACATGCAGAGAGAGAGGACCTGAGATGAAGGATGAGGTACTTCCCAGGTAACTGTGGTCAACAGCACTTAAAAACTGAACCAAACAGCACATGAAATATCTGCCCCTCTCTTAGACACTGACCGGTGAGCAAGCATGGAATGTGCAAGTTCATCACCAAAGTCACTGAGAAGCTGTCAGGAATACCCTTGCCACAGCAGTCCTTCCTCCTTCTGTGAAGCAGAAGACAGTATCACTACATTTCAAAAGGGACACAGAGCACCTAAAGGACCTAGATTTGTTGGGCATTTATGGGACATGGGAGCTGTCTGTTACAGGTGATCAAAATTTACTGAGTGAGTGAAAAATGCCAGCCTCGGGATGTTATTTACAGAGCTGCTGGTGTTCCTCAGCCCTCTGCTACTTTAGGACAGGAGTGACACATGAAAGACCCTGAAAAACCTCTTCACACCCATTCCAGAAATGCTACTTGAAGGACAAATTCTTCCTCTTATTTTGCAACCTTAAGCCACAGAGCAGCTGCAGGTATCTTCTGCTGTAACCAACAGGTAGTCTGCTCCCACCTCAGAGCTGCTTTTTGCACCTGAAACGCTCAAAATACTTTCCTAAGCATGAGCTCGTCAGAAAACAAAGCAACCACAGCCTCACAGACAAAGTTCCCCCAAAGCACAGTGCTCTCAGGTGCCACCCACCCTGAAGAACCAAAGGTCAGGGTGAAGGTCCCACCCTGACCGCCTCATTCTCTGTTTCCAATTGCCCCTATTAAGGATTTTTCACACTGCAATTCCATCAAGACACCATCTTGTGCCAAGGAACACATGGAACGAGACACTTGACACTCATTTCTCATTTGCAGCAACGCCTGGGATCATTAAAAGAAACGCAATCACGAACTTGAGGTGGCTGGCTGGAAAGTCCTGCTGTCCTTGGGAAGCCTGATGCTTCTTAGAGACATTTCTCTCCAGTGCCCTGCTTGGGTTTCTGCTACCAAGGGAGGGCACAGCCCCCCAGGAGCATTTTTGGCTGACAGCCTGTGCCCATCCAGCACGTGGCTGTAGCCAGTGCAGTGCCATGGCTCACCCTGTGCCTGGGCAGGCAGCACCAGAGCACCCCACAACCATTTGCTGGGAAGCAGCCTGCACTGGGAGAACAAACCATTCCCAGCCCGACGGCCATTCCCCAGGCAGGCAGAGGTTTCTTGCGTGTCCCGAACGTTCTTCTTCTGAGTAAAGAAAACTCCAAAACCTCACAGTTATCTTTAAAAAAATCCCACACATTAAAACCAAAGTGTATAAAATGTTACAACCTGATAGTATTTTGTCAATATAGCTGAGCAAGCGGGGAGGAGGGGAGGAGGAGGATAAGAGTCAACCCATGGCACCGAGGCAAAATCCTCAGTTGAAAATGTGTTGACCTAACAGTGGGGATAGGTGGTGGTTACATGGATTAAATTTGAAGAAAGCACCGTCCCTGGTCCCTATTCGACATCCATTCTGTGTTAAACATCCTTCAGGGTCAAACAAGAATGAGAAACAAATGGGAAAAAAACACATCAGCAAGGCCCACACAGCTCAGCATGCAATGAAACAATGAAAACACATGGTATGGGAACCTCCAGGGGCTCACATCGCTTGGGGGCAAAGCTCAGCACTTCAGGTATCAGCATCTCACCAAGGCTCCTGAATCAGTGTGAAAACAGGCACAAGAGTGGGACTGGTCCTGATTCACTTTGTGGCTCAGTGCCGGAAGAAAAGGGGTCGGCTTTGCACGCAAGAGGTCAATATTTATGATCCAGATAGGGTAAAAAGCTTGATTAAGGCACTTGTCTTTGGTGTAGTTTATTAAACATCACAGTCAATTACAGAACAAATATTTTGTTAATCACAAAGATCTTGTCTTCAGCAGAGAGCATCTTCAAAAGATACCGAATGTCCAACTGCACCCAGCTTCCCAGGTCAGAGCAGCTCACTGACAGGCAAAATGCATCATTAATAAGGATGAATGATTAATTCACCTTCGAGCTGGCTCATGGCTTCATCTCCTTTGCATGGCACTGCTGCAAACTGTGTATCACACCAAGTGATCCCGCATATTTTAACTGCCAAGCCATTGGACAAGCGTTCTACCACCTGCCTGTGTCCCACCTTGCCTGCCCGAGCCCGAGTGAAGAGCAGGGTGCCCACTGTAGCCTTGCCTTTCACTCCAGCAGCAGGTCACGCAGATCACCAGAGCATTACCCACACCAGGCTTAGGTAATCAGACAAAACCAGACTCCCTCTCTCTAAACTTTCACTCAGAGATGAAGTCTTATCATACACTGCCAGGTTCCTCCACTGCTCATCAAAATACCAGGAAGAGGTAGAGCCATGCGTACATGATGAGGAGGGAGCCAGATGCTGGACAGAACAACTGCCCAGGGATCTCCACACTTGCCCTCACCTCTAAATTCTGCAAGCAAGCACAGGAAAAAACAGTTTGGGAATTGAAGATAAGGCAGCGCTGGCAACTCCTGCTCCCTCGACAGGCTTTGTGTGCAGCACAGGCGACTGGGGCAGAGAAGACACCTTGCAGATACCTGTAGGACTAAAAGCAGTGTCTCCAACCTCGAGTGCTAGCAGCAATCGTGCACCTCCAGAGCAGATGCCTCAGTCTGGTGGCAGACCTGCTCGCAACCTATTCTGCCCTCAAGTCTCCTCTTACCTGTATGAGACCGCATATGTCGCGTCAGATCTTGCAGAGACCAGAAACGCTTGTTGCACACAGTACAGACTTTCTTTCTTTTGTCTGCTTTTGCAGTACTCTTAGCCCCATCAGTCTTTGGTTTTTTGTCATCACTGCTCTTCTCAGTGGACTTTCTCTCTGTGCCTTCCCCCTCAGAGATGCTTTCGCTCTCTTCATTCTCCTTTCCTGTTGCCTCACAGTCCACAGGAGACTCCACTACCTTCAAGTCCATCGGAGACTCTTCCTGCTCAAGACCAGAGTCCTGCATCGAGGGAGCTCCTGCATCATCCTGAATGCTTTTGCTTTCATCCTCACTGCTCCTTTCATCCTTTCTGTCCTCACGAGTGTGGGCCTTTTTGTGACGGCTAAGAGTGCCAGCAAACTTGAAGGTTTTGCCACAAATGTCACAGGCATGTTTCCTTTCAGTCTGAGAACTGCTGCCTGCACTCTGGTCACTCTCTGCCAGCTTGAAGTCCATTAATTTGCTGGCAAAATTGAGGTCAAGACTTTTGTTACTTACAGAATCTTCTTCAGGACCCTCTTCATATCCATCCGCTTTCTCTTCGGCATCCTCTTCTGCCGGAGGGGAGTCAGCCTTCTGCTCCTCCTTGGGGCCACACTCACTCTCTGGTTGCTCTGTTATTTCCTCAGGCTGTTCCTTCTCGCAGGAGGTCAGGTCCAAGACTTCGCTTCCTGGCGCTAGTGTCTCTGCATCAGGCTGGCTGTCTGCAAGCAAACAGAGAGAAACATTCAGTGGGATGCTCTCTGCTAATTCCCAACCACAGGGGCTGCACACACACCACAGGCATTGCTCCTGATCAAGTGTCCCAACATCCATTCCTCTCATCTGTGACCCAGGCCAGTGACTTACAGCTGAAAAGAGATCAAAACACCACAGAACCCAATTAACCAGATGATTACAAATCTGTAATAAAACGCTTTCCTTTCCAAAATACACTCACTTTCTGGGCAGTTTCTTGAAGTCGCTTCTAACATAATCATTTTTACTAGAAAATGCAAAATGCTGAGACATCAAAGAAGATTTGAGATCACAACAATTACAAATGCACTGTACAAAAGCACGTGTCTGTGTTATTGGAATATTCCATGCATGAGATTTGGATATAGATGGATGTAATATACAACCACGTGTTAATCAACCTAACCTATAAACTGTAAGTAGGGGGAAACACTTTTTCAAGGGACTGTAAAGGCCTCATGCAGCCAACAGGCACAATTAGATGTTAAAGGTAAGCACAGACGACAACACAGAGGTCAGTTAAAAAAGCTGGGTATACATCATGTAGCAGAAGATGCAGAAGTTTGTCCACATGTGGGTCTGTAACACCCACTCTTTGGTGCACTGATACCACCTGGAACTAAAACATAAAAGCCAAGATGCAGTAACAGGCAGCATCCTTTGTTGTTTCACAGTTCCCCCAACAAGAAGGCAAAACCCACCTAAGGCATCCACCTTGATGACCTCCTCTGCTTCCTTACCAGTTTGTAGCATTAACATTGCTGAAGACATAACATGGGCTCAACAAAATAAACCAGATAAAGCACTTAAGGAGAACAAAGGGCTGGAGCTGTACCCTTTCCAGGCTCTATACAGCCTATGTGTAAATAGAAAATGAGCTGGACTGGATCTGTGGGCCAAAAGCTGATGATGGTGCACGGCGTGTGACTGCATCCCCAGTGCCACTTCCCAGCAACGGCTCCAGGACACAAACTTCGCAAGCTGTGGTTTCTGAAAGTTGAAACTTTTCTTGCTTTAAGTCCTCTCCCCACCCCATCCTTGTTGACAGCATGTAGCCAAGGGAGCACACAACCTAACAACAGCCTGGTAGCTGCTGAGTAGCTACGGGGACTTAGAAACTCCAGCAGAGCAGTTTCAGTTCTCCATTTGACATAGTACAACACGTGCTTGTCTCCAAATTGCCTAGATTTCCCATAACAGGGTTTTTTCATAAGCAAGGAGTAATAACAGGAGATAAGAAGATAGTTCTCAGGCACTTAGTATGTCGAATGCATAATCTGCACTGACCCCACCGCCTTGCACAAATGACAATGGCCATTAAACAAATGTCACAGCCAAGCAGCATTTCCAGTCATCCTGAACAACCACTCAATAGAGCATAATCCTCGATACGCTTTTTCTGGGGGGTGTGAAAGGGGCAGAAGTGACCTGGCATAAAAAAATAATCTCACCTTTTAATCAAAACAGATCCGTTTGCATAGGCAGTGGATTACACAAAAGCTTTCCACAAAGTTCATTGCTCATCTAATTATCTACCCATTAAAACACGCAGCCGAGCCACGGTCTGTGTATAATGCTGCAGAATTTGAGGATGTGGGCATCTGGAAACAAAGGTCACCTATGAGTGCCCTCTGAACCTCCATCCCAATTCTATGCTTTGAATGGTGCCCATCTCTTGGTTATACTAAGGCAAAAAAAGGGAAAAAAAGAGAAAGCTATTATAAACGAAACCAGGTAATTTCTAAAAATCAAGCTGAACTGCAGATGTGTAATAATAATCCTTCTGGGTTCTGCAACCCAGGGAAATGGGAGCCAGGCATGTATGAGCAGCCGGGCCCACGCACGCTGCCCCTGGATGCCAGGCAGGGAGCTGAGTCTCGCTGCTGCCGGAGCAGGCAAGAGGGAGCCCAGAAGCCAGACTCAGGCTGTCCCTACACAGGGGACATGTTTGAAAAGGAATCGTGGCTGTGGGTTCCTTCCTGCTGCCTTCTTCCACACACTGTGTTTGGGGGCAGGACCAGTGCATCTGGTGCTCATTGGCAGCTCCTCACCTTGGTCTGGGTGTGGGGATGAAAGCAATGATTAATGGAACCAATACGACTTCCCACTGCTGCTGAAAGGGTCCTGGTCCTTCCCTACCCACCTGCTCCCACCCCAGCCCCTGCACAGCCCGAATTCACGCGGTGATTGGGGCCTCTCCCACCACAGCATGGGTTTGTGTTGGGTAATTCTCTGCTGGTCAAACAGAGGACAGCAGATGCAGAGTAAGTCAGTTTTTCAGCATGAAATATCAGGAGCGAAGTGAATGAGGGGCATGTACACCAGTACCACTTGAGTGAGAGAAAACCAAACCCAAAGCATTTTAAAACAAATGCAAAAGTGATGACTTTTATGTTCAACTAGAAGGTCTCCTCCAACCTCGATGATTCTGTGCATGAATTCCCACTCTCCCCCCTATTTTCCCTAACTTTTCTTGTTCTGCTTTCAAGATTCTCAAAAAAATGTATTTTCTTTCTTATAGTATACTCATCCTTCAGTGACTTGTACTCGAAAGAGCTCTGTCTCCTTTTGGCCCCTCCTCTGTAACCCAGGCCCCTTCCTGGCTGTTCCACTGTTCTTGCGTGGCCGACCCATAATTGCATTTCCCCACGCAGGAGATACACTCCGAGGGATGGGTGGTCCACAGGTTAAGTGACAACACCTCACTGACACAGGCAAACAGGTGAGGTCAACAGCAAGAAAACAAACGTGGAGTTCAAACAACGTGCCTTCAGGAGGGGCAGAGACTGCTCCAGACCCCAGGAGCACGGATGCACACAGGCTGTCTCTCCTGAGGCTGTCCCACCACCTCTGAGCAAACACATTCAAAACCCAGGTGGAGACAGGGCCAGGAAGGTGGGGACACAGCCAAGAAGGTGGGGACACAGCCAGGAAGGTGTGGACATGTGTACGTGCTCGGGTGAGCGCTCCTCCTCCTTACCTGCACAAACCAGACCTGCCGTTCCCTTTGGCAGGGAGGAGCCTCCCAGGCTCCTTATGAAACCCCACGCATATCGTCCAGCGGCAGCTCCCGACCAGTCGAGCTGCTCTGTGGTCACCCCCAACCTGCGTGGTCGGTTTTGCAGCTGGTGGAAAAGCCAGCTGCTTTGCACAAACCCCGGCTGCTCGGGGATGGGTGAGAATCAGCCCAGCTCTGCTGCAGCCCAACTGGAAGAGCAGCAGGGGAGCTGTGAAGGTGTGTGAGAAACACGGAGGTTGTGATGACAGCCGTGGTGGGTCCCATGCAGGGTTCCTCCTGCAGTGCAAGAGGTGGTTTCAAGGTTATTCCTGCACTGGCAGCCGCTCCGTCTGCTCCAGCAGAGGTTGGGCTTGGCCTGCACTACTGGTTTTTCCCCACGAACATGCCTATGTGCAGCAAAGGAAACCTTGTCAGCCATGTAACTCCAGCAGGCTTCTATCTTACACAAGGAGGAGGATTTTGATTGAGCATTCCGATTTGGACAAGCATCCCTCCAACAAGATCAAGCGTCTCTCAGATGGGTGATTCCCATTTCCATAATTTTGCTGATTTATTGTGCAGAGCAGCCACTTGCATCCAGGCAGGGAGGAAGGCGAGGTGCATGGGAAAGGCCTGCTGTTTCTTTCACCTCTCTCCCATCTTTCACTTACTAAGGTTGTAAAACACTTTCCGGTCCGTTTGTTATCCCACAGATATTTACACTTGGCAGTCGAGAGGACAAGAGCAGAGAGTTCTGCTTGCCAAGGCTCCCACCCACTGCCACTTCTTCAGCAACCGTGGGAGCAGCACACATTACCTTTTCACGGACAAGCAGGGTTTGTGTCACTCCTCTGAAGAGAGGATAAGAAGGTGACTCTATTTGATGATGTCAATTCTGACACCGGAGTCAAAGAACCTGGGCAAGGTGAGGGAGAGAGAGGAGATCAGCAGGTATGTAAGGATGTACAGAGGAACCACCGGCAGCTCAGCTGCTGCCTTGTCAGCTCCTGGGAAAACACAAACTTCTCAGGAGATATATTCATAAGCAAAACCTCAAGGACTTCATCTGAGAATTCAAAAACTTTTCCGCTTGCATGAAAGAAACTACTATACAGCTGTAGCCAAAATCATTTTTCCTTCAAACTGTGGAAAGAAAAGAGTGTTTTCCTGAAGTCTCTTTACAATTGAAGCTGCAGTTTTCAGTCAGCCAGTCTGCTGAGAGTTTGCTTCAGCTTTTACAGGTGGCAAGAAAGGGAAGGAGTAAAATGCTTTCCTGCACACACAAACCAAATTACCAAGAGAGACACTGAATCTGGAAAGTTTCACATGAAAGAGCAGATACAGAGCAAGGTGGGGAGGTTGCTGGTTTGATTCTGTTTTCCCATGGTTTTCTTTTTTCCTGGAACTAAGGTGGAATAGAGTAGAGCTTGAGATGCTAAGGAGCTATTTGATAAAACAGGGTGTTGTAAGGGAAACTACTTTGTGACTTCAAAGCAAGCGTTTATTGCCAAACATCCCTGGCATCCCGAGAGAAGCGTTAGAGAACCCACCACATAAATAATGCCCAAAACTGGATCAGACATCACACTGGAAATGGATGTTGTACAATCAGTTGGCAACAGTCAAGTGAGTCTACGATTTGCCATTTTCCCTACATTAACTGAAATAACCCCAGCTATTCTCATATTTTACAACAGATGCAGTCACCGCTAGGTGGTAGCAGTCTAGTAAATTTGGGGGTTTTTTTTGGACACACACAATGCTGCTGCTACTTCCACCCACGACCTGGAGAACACCTTTTCAGCCTGCAGGGTCAACTGGTAAAAATTTGGGGGCTTTGCCCGTTTTTACTGTAAACACTGTAAACACTAAAACTCGGCCACCTTCGTTACATCACATGCACACACGCAAGTTAAATATTTAATCAGCCCAGAGTTGAGGGAGCTTCGGTCATATCTGCATGCCTTGGGAAATGAAAACATTTGAGATAGAAAAGGACTATTTACAGTAAGTGGAACCAAATATATCTGGGAGAAAAGAAAACCAATTCTGGGAAAAACCCCACATTCTGCATTTGACACAAGGTATGGTCCCCTGGTACCTTCACGAGAGCAGCTGAAGTCACGGTCACAAAGAAAAGCATCCAGGACCAGCCCTGAGTGCACTCACCAAGTGGAAATCAGCATTGGAGGAAATGGGGAGGGAAAAACCTCCAGACTTTCAGCTTATGGTGAATTCCCCCATTTAGCAGAAAGGCAGTTTGATGTAGAGCTGGCAACACAATCAACAAGCTACACACCATCTCCTCAGTATCTTCCAAACTACAGCTCTAGCACTCAGGCCAACTCCCAGCACCTCTTGCTCTCCCCTGAGCCACAGCTCTGGAGCAGCTGTTAAACTTTATCTGACACTGAAAACGCAGTTTCAAGCCCTTTGTCCTCTAGGAAATACCCACAAATGTAGTTCAGAGGTACAAACAGCTACAACGGTTTGGAAAAACAAAAAGTCCCCCGCTATACCCAGGGCTCACATGATTTCTGGAGGCATCACGGAGTGGCAGATATCTAGAGCAAAGATGAATTCTGCTAAACACTAATCTGAAAACTCACTGTTGGGTGAGTTTGTGATATTTGTCAATATTTGCCTGGTTAGCACAGAGCAGTTGTGTTCAACCCTCTCTCAGCAGGAGCAAGCCTCTTTAAGAAAGGGATCTTTCCTTAGCAAAGTCTGTGTTACGTAAGAGACAATCCCTTGCCCCATTCCCATCCCACATCTCTCCTCCATCAGCTGTGTTTTGTTGCAAGAAGGGAGCATTCAGAAAGCCCTGCAGAGGCAAAGGCAGGGCTGCTTTAATGTGATGAAAGTGGGCGATTCATTAAGTTGCTCCACAATTTCTCTGTACACCTCTCTGCCAGCACAGGTCTCCCCCAGTCTGAACACTGCCAGCCATGTCCTCAGTTTGCTCCAAGTGCTTTAGTCAGACCATTCCCTTCCTCTCCATGCAGCAGGGACACACCAGCCCCATCACTTACACAGCCTCCCCGGCTCTGAATCCTATTCAAAACCACCATCCTGTTTTTTGTTTTTGTTTAAAACAAGACCAAAAGAAACCCTCTATAAACTTGTTCCCAGTGACACTCTATTGAATTGCGCTTCCTGCCTTACACCTCATCTTAAAGCTTCCCTTCGTTTATGGCTGACCAAACACCATCCAAGCATCACCCTTCACTCCCTTTCCTTCTGGCATACGGTGAAATCTGGGTGATTATTCACTTTCAAGTCCAGCCCCTACACGGGCTCTGCACGGCAGCTCCAAGCACGCTACTCACCCACTCTTTAAAACCAGCACAGAAAGTGAAACAACCCCATTTTAAACTAAGCCAGTTCAAATTGTTAAATTTACCACTGATTTTGAAATCCGTTTTTCTTGGACAATGGAGGGAGATCACAAGTCCAGAGCTGCTGAATGATTCTGGCCCATGATTAAACACCACTTGGCGTGGTTATACACGCTAAGCCAGGCTATAAAGTGCACACAGTAACTCTAACAGTATAGGATCTGGGCTCCTTCCTTGCTGCCTGAAGCTGCTATTTGAAGACATAAAGCATTTGACAGCAAAGCCAATTTCAACATCATCTATCCCCAGCGCCTCCCAGGAGATGCTGCCAACTCCACACCTCAGCTGCATCAATGTGCTCTTTTAGGGCCGTACCGCCAGCCAGATCCGGGAACTGAGCTCACCACGGCCGGGCCCGCCCCTTGCCCTTTTCATTTTTTTGGGCAGCTGGGTCAACTGCAGCTGTGGGGATGAACTGCTGGGAACAGGTTGAGCCAGTATGGCCATAAAGTGCTTTGTGTTATCCAACTGTGGCCCAAGGCTCTGTCTGACGGTGGCAGGTCGAACCACTCTGACCAGCCCAGTGCCGGCTGCTAAGAACAACATCTACGTTCCACCCAAGTCCTACCCATCCTATGTGCCCTGCCAGTGCTCATCCAAGCAGCTTTAGAAACATTTGCCTCCTCACCCCGACGACCAGCTGAGCTGCATTAGGATCCCTCTGAATACAAAGAAGGTTTTCAACAGCCCCAAGTAGGACGTTTTAGTTTCACTCTGCCGTGAAGACCGTCAGAGGTGAGCACTTTCAGAGCCCTTTCTGCAGACTTTTGTTCTGCGAGGGGATCATGTTATAACATGAGTCTTCCTCTCTCACGCTGTAGCCATCTGTTGTCTGCATGGGCAGGATGAGCCCACGTGACAGCCCAGATACTGCGCTACAGCCCTGTGAAGTTACAGGCTGTTAACATGGTAACAAGGCAACTCAGTCTCCTCATGATAGGCAAGATCAAATCACGTCCTAACATGCCCCCAGCACGGCAGATTTTAATGCCAGACTAGTACTGAGACCTGTACTACTACATCTGGAGCACTAGAAGGCAACCTTCCATATTAAAAGAAGAAAGGGTCAGGGGGGCTGGGAAGACAGCAGACTTTCCCAAACAAACCGGAGCTTGGAAGTGTAAGAGGAAAATCCTGTGCACGCTTTTGTGCAATCTGATCAGAGCTACCCAGAGGTTGAGAGTAACAACTCATTTGTAATTTTAGCTACCCTGATGCACAGAGCCAACTTCTCGCTGCTTTTAGCTTTGCTACTTCAACAACTCTCCTGTGGAACTGACTCAAAGTGACAGAAAGTGACCCTGTCTCTCCTGGAGGTGTGAACACCTTCCAGCATGGCTCCCTCCTGCAAACACTTTTCAGGCAAGGGACACGTACCACCATCTGCTGAGCTTCCTTCTTGCATCCATCCCATTTGGTCAGCACAGAAAAGCTCTGAGTGACTGTGCTCACCCTTGATTTTGTGTCAGCTCATCCTTTCTGACTAAATGCTACTTGTCTGCCTTCAAAAAAGCCTTGTGTGATCTGACAACCGATCTCCTTTGCTGCTAAATTCAAAACAGAGGGCAAAATACAATGGCAGGTGTGCTTCAGTGTAGATGAATATAAGGTAAAACACCTCTGGAAAATACTCTAAAACACGCCTGTGTGATGCTGAATGTGGTATGGCAGGTACCTTCAGGCAAGAGGTCTCTGAGCCATTGCTGACAGCTCTTCAGGAACACTGGCTTGGCCTGCAGCAGTAGCCAAATTAAAGCCAGGAAACCCTGGGTATCATGAGTGAAGGTACTGAGAGCAAGGCCAAGGGTGTAAAGCCCCTGTGTGCCCTTGTTTCAGGTGGTGTGTACACTCCTCGTCTCCACGCCACAGGAAAGAGACAGTCGTGTTGCAGATGGCTCACAGCAAACCCGATCCAAGCAATGGGGCAGCTGCCCTGTGAAGGAGGCACCAGAAAGGCTCAGGCTTCTCTTTTTGAAGGAGAGAAGAGTGATGATGAAAGAGAGAAGGAGATGAAGGAGCTATGAGTGATGTTTACAAATCGTGAAGGCAGCGGAGAGGGCACACACAGAACTGCCATTCACCAAATCCTGCATACAGGAACAAAGGGGAGCTCTCTGAAGCTAGCAGGGGATCAGATGAAAATAGATTAAAAAATAGTTCCTTACACAGCAGGTATTGAACTTCTGGAGCTTGACGCCAGATGAGGTTGGAGGCAGACGGCACCAGCAGGTTTAGAAAGCCATTGGAGGGACTTGCAGGTCCATAAACAGGTAGCAAAGGGAGCAGGCAGGGATGTGCCTCCTAACACGCAACCCTAATGCAGCAGTTGTGGATGCTGAGAGAGCGTTCAGAGGAACGGACCTCAGGAAGTGGCCGGGCCCACATGGTCACCCTAAACAGCACATCCTACCATCAGGGACGTGCACTTGGCTGCGTGTACCACCGCTCTAAGGCAGCAGGGCACCTCTCACAACCTTACACTTCACTTGTCTGCAGCGTTCAGTCTCACCAAACACAACCCGGGCTTGCTGTTCTGAACAGTCAGGAGAAGCTGCATATGCCACTGTGAGATCCAGGATCCCCTTCCTCAGACTGGGGGACAAGCACATTTCTGCTCTTCTGGCAGCTCCAATTTGTGCAAATTCTGTTAGATTTGGTAGGAGAGACAACAACACATTTTTGATGGGGGAAAGGCTTCTGGCCTGACACACAAAAAAAATATGTCCACCTGTCCTCCTAATGTGCGGTGAGAAACTTCCTTGTTCTTTCCCATTTTCCTCCTTTACTGTTTGGTTACCAACAACAACATCCTGACCGCAAGCTCCTCAAAAGCAGGCTCTCTCCTAAGATGTCTATCACCCATGTGAATTCGACACAACTTCCATCAAAGCCACAGGGCATCTTTTGATTGACTTCAGTGGAATAAAGCCCCATATGTTGAATAACCAATCAATTACTTTCCCACAGGAGAAAGTTTCTCATGTCTGCAACTCATTTAAATGACTGGAACAAGGGAAGAGACTGAGTGCAGGAAGAGTTGAAAGAAAAGTCAGGATGATGTAGGGCAATGAGGAAAGTGGTCCAGCAAGACATCTTCATGATGAAGAAAGAGATTGTGAGGATAGTTACTTGCAAAAGGAGATCAGCTCCTGTCACACCTTCCACCTCACACCCAAAACCTCTGAATACACACAACCCACACCCTCCCCAGCCAGCAGCCTTTGATACAGCACTGTGAGTATGTTTCTTACTTTAATCTTCCCCAAGTTGGTTCTGTTCTAATTAACATCTCAAACTGTACAAGGGATTCCCCGCATCTTGCAGACATCTCGGGCACTGTTTCTCTCTTAATTTTCTTCCAGTGTCAACACAATTTTTTAGAAGCATCAAGGCACTGCTTTCTGTAGGCTTTCAAGTCACTCTTTCTTTTCAGATGCCTGCTAAGTCAACCATAAATTTATGGTTACGAATACCATCACTTTCTGCACTGTTATTTGGCTTCATTCACAATGCAAATACAAAACAGAACTTCAAAGTTGAGCAGAAACCCTTTTGCCTCATGATAGCCCAATTCCTTTCCACATTTCTTTTCAAGCATGCAATGACAGGATTAGCTGGGGATTAATTACTCAACCTGCATCTCAGGTCACAATTTTCTCATATTTTCAGCCTTTAAAAATTTCGTCTCAACCAAATACTTGTCATACAGACCAATACTTAGAACAGATAAGATATTCCTCTTTCCACACCAACATCCTAGCTGGAGGTCTCAAAACCCAGAGAAAAGTCCTGCTTAGTGTGCAAACTCCGATCCTCTCACCCCAAATTACAGTCCTACTCCCAAATGGAAACCAGACTGCTTTCCAAACACATCACCTTTAAAAGCACCAAAATATCATTCGAAAAAGCAGTATTCTCTGCTTCCCATACTGTCCCTTAAAGGCACCTGGACTTCTGATAAAATACACTTACTCATTGGAGGGTAACCTAAACAGTCAGCTTAAGCACAATGGGATTTGGTTTTTTATTTTTTATTAACTTTTTCCATAAGAATGGTCATGGCCTGGATTAAAATACATCTGTGCCTACATACTGACTCAGAACTGACTGTAAACCTGGTTAGCAGCACAGCAGGACCAGTCTAGGCTGCACACTTCACGGAAGGCAGTCATTTGAAGGGAGTCTTTTTCAATATAAAGAGTCATCTGAAAAAATCACAACATGTAAGATCATTCCTTAATTAAGATGCCTCCTGCCACTGTTGTCCTAGTGGAAACACATTATTGCCATGGTAAGGACAAAGGCTGCAAAGTAAAGATGTCTAGAATTTCACTTTGACTTAAAGTCATAAAAGGAAAGAATGAAAATGCCTCCATCCTTTTTTTTATGACTTGTGCCCTCCCATCAGCAGGAAACATTCATGTTTAGGGCCTAGGTGTAACTGTACTCTACGTATTTATCATTTTGTTTATAGATCTTTTCTTGTCCAGGTCATTCCTGTTGTAGCAGGAAAACAAAACAAAACCAAACCCCCTCTGCCATTAAATCTTTTTCTACAAAAAATAATCTTGGGCCAAATTAAATCTGGCAGTATGACTCTGAAAATATTCTCAAGTGATTTAGGTTATCTATAACAAACTAATGGCCAAAAAAGGCCATTGTTTTAATTTTGTATAGAACCTAACCTGATGCACATGCCATAAAAGGAGCAAAATTAACTGCACCACCTCTAGGGCGCATCTCACTCATTGCTCTGAGGATGAGGAGAGCCAAGAGCAGGCAAGAAGAGCAAAAAGGAAAGGTAAACTGAGCTGAACACAGAAGAGTAAATTAAACAATGAAGACACGAAGAGAAAGAAAGTATTAAAAGCAAGTGTTCAAGCATGTTCAAACAAAACACAGATACCGTGTCAATCACTGTATAAAACCGAGCTGTGCCAAATTCCCAGTGTCCCACTTGTGAGCTTTGCATTAAAATAAAAACAGGCGAGGAAGGTGCATGCTTCTTCAGGGAAATGCTTTTGGACTAAAACACACACAGTGGTGTTGAGGCAAGAATAAGCAGGGCGAAAGCTTTCGTGAGAGAGACTCCTGGTTGCATGAAGGATGAGGGTTACTGGCAGCATGTGTGTTTGTGAACTTACACAAAAGGTAAATACAATCTTGACACTGCCTGGAAGAAATCCTCCATGTAGAAATGTTATTGAACGTGAAAGACACACTTGCAAACATCTTTTCATGTCTATATAAACATAGTGGTTGAAAACTGGCAATATATCGATATTACTTAAATGATCAAAATTATACACCTTTTCCTCAGCCATGCTTGCTTTAGGCCACTTACACAAATTACTCCAATAACAACTCCCCTATATATGGGTGGAGGAGCTAGTTGCCATTTTTTAACTCAAATGACCGCCTTTTTTTGATAGCAGTGTACTACAGACACCTAGGGAGCATGGGCCAGCTTGCCTGCAGTGATTCCCTATGGAGCAGACACCCAGCACATGCAGTTCGGAATCAGATCACCAGGACTCTCATCTATCCCATTCCACATCAGCCTCTCAGTCCCCTTTTCTCCACAGCTCAGGGAGCAGCCATCAAGCCCAGACAATAAAGTTCCCCTTTTCTCTTTGCTGTAAGATTAGTGAGTAGAATTTTTTCTTAACTCCTTTTAAAAAACAAAGCTACCTAACAAGTCACTGCCTGTGCAATAGGTGGGGACAGAAACTGCATTGCACTACGACATTGCAGATGTCTCCACCAGAAAACCAACTCGCCCACCCAGAACACAAACCCAACAAGCTGCTGTGCCTATCATGCAGCTGCCAAACTCCTCCCATGCCACCAGCACCTGACACTCACCACAGAAACACAGGGCTTGCTCCACCTGAATGCATCCTAGTGCTTGCTTTAGCACCACCTCCCAGGCCTAAATCTCCTGTACCTTGCCTTTCCTTCTCCCCTCCAGTAAGCTTCACCTACACTGCTGCCACAGGGGAGCTGCTGCAAACTCCCAGTTCAGAACCAGCACTAGTGTCACCTGAAGAGATGCCTCAAGGCCAGGCAAAGCTTGCTGTGGGGTAGTCCTCCAGCAACAAGGCTCCCTCAATCCTGCTCTGATGATGATCAGAAAAGAGCCCAGTATTATCACTGCCAGAGCACACCAACCAGAACCTGGTTATTGTCACTGCTGTGTAGTATCACCAAAAATCTTGTATCTGCACTGGGAATCCAGCCCTGCTGCAGCCGCAGTTGCTGGCCTTCCTTGTGGGGATTGCAGCACAGGCTTTCTAAAAGGATGTTGTCTCCTTCCAAGCCACCAGTGGTGGTAGGGGAGACAAGTTTTACCAGTGTAACCCACGGCTGAGTGCATTTTCCTGTCTTCATTAAGGGTTTACACCACTGCTGCTACCTTGGAAGTTTGCCATCAATAAGCAGGTCAAATCCCTTAGTCTGGGAAAAGCCTCTCTATTGTCTTCTGCCTCATGAACAGTTCTTCACTAACTATATATTTTTTTTGGAGAGCAGGGTGTTAGAAAATAATTGATATGAAAAAAAGAGCTCTCTTTCACCGCCGAAAGTGAACTGTATGTAAGATGAAATAATTTGGTCTCTGTGGGCCAGAGAACAATAGCCTCACTGTTGCACTGATACCTTGCAAATTACGTCCTCATGTCACCCAAAGCAAATTGTAATAGGGACTGCTCCTCAGCTCAGATTCCCTTTAAACCTCTTAGCTAACCTCTTGTACCTCTTCAGGCTTCCTTCTTTAGCACAGACACGAATCAGTTGCTTCACGAAACCTCAATTCCATCAAAACATATTAAATTATCTCTTTCGAGGCTGTACTCAGTTCTCCAAAGTTTCTTACAAATATCCTTAACTTTCACTCTTTGCACCAGGACTTGAGACTGCATAATGAAGAAAATAATACCAACAGCAGTGACTGACTTAAAAGGGAGCACCCGCAAGTAGAGCTTTGTCCTCTCTCTCTGAGCAGGATGAGAATCTACTAATTACTTTATTACAGTGTGGGTGGAAAAAGGAGTGAACCTCAAATCGGCACAGCATTTAATGCTGTATTTCCTTTATAGCAAAGAATTAAAAGTAACCCCAAACCTAGAATAAACCTCCCTCCCCAGTTCCTCCTTTTGTTTACACCAGGTTTGAGATTACTTACACAGTGGCGCAATATTAAAGATCCCGTACACACCTCCACACTCCAGGGCATAAGCCCACCTTTAGTTTCTAGCACTGAGAAGAAATATTTCCTAGAGGCAAGTTACTATGTCATGCTCAGGATGATGTTTCTCGCATCCTCCTCCTTTGATTTGTTAAATAGAAGCCACCGTGAGGAAAAAAGTGCTAAACACTACATTATTGTATTTTCCTGCCACAATTCTATACTTATTTGCTCTCATTTTTATGGATCGTTTTATCATTACTGATGCAGACAAACAGCCACTGGAAGCAGCCAAACAAACCACTTACGGCACAATGAAATATTCAACACACATATTCAGCTTCGAGGTAAGACAACAATAACAGAACACCTGAAACCAGGGTCTTTTCCCGGGAACACTGAGTTATGCCACTTAAGTCAAATGGGTTTTAGCCGTTTAATTCGCCCCCTTGATACTCAAAGGCACAAAGATTATTCCATTACTGAAAAATTTACCATCACCACTATACAACAGCAATGGCTCGGGATTTGCAAAGCAACAAGGAATACCATGGAGACATCAGAGAGGGGACAAGAAAGGAAGATTCCTCCACGGGGAGGCCCTTCCATGAGGAACATCCTCAGGGGCTACAAGGCGCTCTTACCTGTGTGAGTGAGCATGTGCCGCTGCAGGGAATTTGGCCATGGAAAGACTTGAGGACAGGGGATATTTTGCAGGCAGTCTGAGTAAGCGTTCTTCTTCCCTCTCAGCAGCTTATCTTCAGCAGTCTCCTTCTCATCCTCACTTGTTCCATTTCTGCCGCTTTCTTCCTTGAAATTGTCAGTGGACTGCAGAAATGGGCTGAATTTATTAGTGTCTGTGGTAGCCAGCATCTTCTCTATGCTGGCAAACTCCCCACTTGACTCCAGATCCACATCACTGCTAAGTTTAGGCTTGTTTTTCGTTCCTTTCTTTCTACCTCTTTTCTTCGTCAGCCCCACCTCGGCAATGGGAGGCTGCTCTGGATCACACGCCTGAGCCAGGTCACTGGGCACACTGGGGTCTCTCTGAACAGCCGTCACGATTGTCACTTTTGCTTTGGCGTTCCCTGATTTGTCACACACAGTGGAGCTGCTCACTGCCTTGAGACTGGCGTCTGCAGCCTCCGTTTTCAGCAAAGCAGGAGCAGAAGACACAGACGAAATTATCTGTGCGATGGAAGCTAACGGGGGCAGCTCTTTAGTCGCTGGAGGCTTTGGCAAGAGAGGTGGTGGTGGTGGTTTAGGCCTCAAGGGTCTCAGCAAGGCAGAATTGCCAAGGAGAGCCGGGGAAATGATCGGGACAGTCAAATGCAATGAACCTTTCAGTGGCTGGGGATGTCTGACAGCCCTGTTTTTCTCTGAGTTCCCATTGGCACCAAAAACCAAAGGGCACTGCAGACAGTTATAGGCTTTATCACTGTTCCCAGAAGCAGCCAACTCTTGATTCCTGGCTTCACATGGGACGTCATCTTTCTTCAGGGCTTTGGGGATGGACAGGTCAATGGGCTCCATGGAACAGTCATAGAAGGACAGGGGAGATGAGCCAAACAGGTTCTCCTGCTTCACTTGCACAGCACCCAGGCTTTTGTTCTTCTGAGAGAAATCCAACGGCTCGTCAAAATCCATCGGGAAGTTGCCCGCAGGTTCAAGTTTGATTGGAACGTGAGATGATGTCCCAAGCAAGAAGCCATTCTGTGGCTCCAGAAAAGGCGTCATGGATTTGTGGTCCATGTAAGTGCTGTCTTCCAACAAAGCAGGGTCTGTCTGGCTTTCCTGGGCACTGCAGTCCACTGCTAAGATGTAATTCTCAATCTCCCTTTCTTGCACATGCAAGTGCTGCTTGAGGATGTGATGAATGCAATTTCTCTTGGCCGAAAAGGCCGTGCCACACTCCTTGCACTCAAATGGCTTCTTCTTCTGGCAGCCACTGTGCGTCCTCATGTGAATACGGAGGGCCCGGTAATGCTTCAGGTCCTCACCACACAGCTTGCACACAGTGTCCGGGGAGCAGAAGGCATCCACCATCTCTGCAGCATTGCTGGTGACATATTCAATGTTCTTCTCTATGTCTTTCCTGGTAACTTTGAGGTGCTTCTTTCGCAGGTGCCTCTCGCAGTTGGCTTTCACTGTGAAGGGGTAGTGGCAGATTTTGCAGATGTAAGGCCTCTCCCCACTGTGCGTGCGCAGGTGTCGGATCAGCGCCGCCTTGTCGGCTGCGATGTAGTCACAGATGTTGCACTGGTATGGTGAAATGCCCAGGTGAGAACGGATGTGAGCTCTCAGGACACCGGAGAAGGCAAACACCTGGTCACAGAAACGACAGGGGTACAAAACTTTCCTCATGGCTGGGGCTTTCTTGTTTGCTGCCCCTGCGATGATGGCTTTCAGGTCCCCTTCTGTCACCTCTTGCTTGATCTTTGCTTCCATGCTCAGAGGCAGGAGAGCTTCGATGATGCTGTCCTGCTCCAGCTGCGTCTTCATCTCGTGCTGGGTTAAAGGCTCTATTTTGGGTTGGAGGAGCAACTGCGAGGAAGGACTCGATTTGGCTCCTGGCTGAGGGAGGTGAGAGTTGGAGGAGGACTCCACAGAGTTCTTGATCAGCCTCAGAGGGGGAGGTGGGAGGCTTGGGCTGATGCAGCCAGGGGAGGCTTGCTGGGCACTGATAAGAGGAGGAGGTGTTGAGGTTGCAACGACTGTTCGGGGTGTTACCAGAGGCTTTGGCTTCAGTGGCGGCATATGCTTGAAAATGGACTGCACGGGGACAGAAGGTGCCTTAGAAAGTGGAGGAAGACTGATTTGAGGAGGAGCGGAAGAAGCCATCTTCAAAATCTGCTGAATGTCTGCCAGCTCAATGGCAGACTCATTGGAGATGGGTTTTACCACAATACTGCTGTCAGGCTGGATGATAAAACCCTTCTGGAAAGGCTGCAGCGAAAGGAGCTTTAGGTTTTCCTTTGTAGGGGGAAGGACTGAAAATGACCCTCCCATAGAGGCAGCTTCCAGAGGAGAGAGGCTGAGCAGACCAGTGCTGCCGGGTTCCTGAGGTAGGTTACTCTTCAGTGCTCTGAGCCGCATTTCTTGGACCTCATCTTGTGTATTGTCCTCCTGCTTGACAGGCTTGATGTCTTTGGTGTACTGTAGGCCCAAGGATGCCATGAAGGCTTTCTGGTCTGGGTTCTCACTGGGTGGGGTCGTGGACTGTGGCTTGTGCTTGTCTTTTCCCTGATCCACCACGTGAGTTTCTGTGTGCAGTTTGAGTGCCGAAAGCATGGGGAATGCCTTGTTACACGTCTCACAAATAAATCGATGGAAGTCACTGATGCACCTTCGCAAATTCGTTTCACACCAGACCTGCAAGATGTGCAAAAATATTTAGAGTAGACTTCTCAAACTGGAAAGGCATCACATGCTGCTGTGAAACAAAAATAGTGCACTCTCTCCCTTCCACTGCCCAAGTTAAGGAGTTTAGAGCAGCCGTCATGTACCTGCCATGGAGATATTCCTGCTCCACAGCCTTTACTCACCTAGGTGGTGTATCTAAATTAGGGGCTGATTCTCCAAAAGTTCTCTTCTATCAAGGCAAACTTCTTCAGAGGGCTATTAGGACTCTCAAATACTTTTTCATGCTGAACTTCCTTTCCAAAAACCTCTCTCAATACACTGACAGGACAGAAGCCTAATTCTCTGCCCTTATCCAGTCAGTTACCCTCAAAGGTGCAAAATCTTCAGAACTCACCTAAGGAACATAATAGAAAGCTATTTGGGAGTGTTTAGTGAAGAAGTCACTGAAGATGTCACCATTTAGTAACTAAGGTGACTTCCCAAAGTTTTTCATGATAAAATCTTTCACACCACAACTACACCCTTGTTACAGTAAATTAAAATAAATAATGCCTTCCTTTCCATGTGTCCTCCCTATTGATTTTAGATATGGGATGGCTTGAGGAAGCTGAGAACTAATGGGCAGGCTGGAAGGGGCAAGGGTCTAAACACCACTAACATTTCCCTTTAAAATATTTTTATAGATCTTTACACTAGTAGTTATCTACTAGAATGCTGAAAAAAAACCCCAAAACAAAAATAAAACAAATAAACAAACAAAAAAACCCACAACCAACTATACTTCAGATGAAAAAAGAAAAAGGAAAGACAGGAAGTGTTTGAAGCCTACAGAGACAGTGGTAATGTGTTTCCCACAAAATAGCCTGTATCCAATCTCTTCCTCATCAAGGATGAGTCTTTCAGTGAATTCAGAATGCACTTCATCAGCTGATACCTTAAACTATGAAGAACAGAGTGTACCTGAGAAATGCGGGGGAACTTCCTACAGGAGAAGTCCGTGAATCCCAAGTCGTGAAAGCCTGCTGGGATTGAAGGGTTGTTCTGAATGAAAGGCTTTCCCATGGGATCTCTGGGAAGCTGCTTGTGGATAACTGCATTATGGCGCAGTAAGCCCCGATGAGTACGAAAGGTAATGCAACAGATGTCACACCTGGAAAGGAATAAAACAGAAATTACTTACTGACTGCTGCAAGCTCAGGAACTACGTTCTTCTTGCAGCAGGCCAGCCTCCTTCCTCTTGCCCCATGATACTAAAAACCTGCTAAATGCAAAATGAAGCTACAGCGTGTCAAAAACCTACCACGGGCCATTTCAATCACAGTCACTTTCTACTGGTTTCTGGTTATTAAGTTCACTGGAACTTCAAAGGCTAAATCAGACCTAAGTAGCAAGCAGCTGTAAATGTATAAATGGCACCTTTTTTACTACTGCTTCAAACATACTACTGCCACCACTCAAACACCTGTGTATGAATTCTCCCCACGCTGCCTTTCCATAAACTTTCACTGATTTTTCTCAAAGTTGTTATGAGAAATACACTGTTTTAAAAGAAAAGCTAGTGCTCCTCAGAGGTGAAGAGGGTCTGAGGAGAATGACCTGAAACCAGTTCAACATTTCTGACACTCATACATCCCCTTCGCAGCCAGCGTGCCCCAAAGAAACATGCAGATGCAACAACTTTTCTTACCCACACCTTATTGCTATGATTTATTTTTCTTAAGTTCTCAAATCCAAAATTCAGCTAAACAGAAGTTTCTCACCTAAAGCAGACTTGCATTAAATAATCAAAGGTATTGGAAATGCAGTTATGCTGCAGGCAGTAAGGACTGTGCAAACACATCAACAAACAAGCCTGTTGCCTTTTAAATATCTGGGATGTGAGCTCTGCAGCATCACAGTCCATGTCCACTCTGCACTCAACAAGTGACACACAGTTTCATTCAACATGGTTCCTTGTGGCTACACCTCCAGCTCAAACCCAAAGCATGAGTTTCACAGAAGCAAACACCAGTGAATGTGAAGCAGGCACATTTTGCCAGTGAGAATATCGTACGCAGCAGGAGTTTTTCATGTCTCCCCCTGTCTCAGTTCTCCCCTCACTGTCTTCACCCTCCACATCAAGGAAAAGGACATGTGCCTACTCATTAAAAAAACATCCTGCAATTAGAAATGACTTCTGACAAATTCCTGAAACCACTCCCTCCCTGTCCTGTCCCTAACAAATTCCCATTGTTGTTTTTTTATCACTACATAAACTTCCACAGACGTTTTTTTATTCCCTGAAAATGAAGAGATAACCAAGTCACCCACAAAGCAATCGGACTCAGAGTCTCTGAGTGATGAAAGAAGCAAGTGTGAAGTGTATGTAACAGCCTTCATTATCACGGTACCCAGAAGGCTGGGACATAAATATTATGCTCTGGAGGTTCAACCTGTTTTATCTCCCCTGTCTATTCACTTGCATCCTACCTTTACAATTATTGCCAGCATAGTCCCTGCATTCCATTAAATACCCAACCAATGCCACTTACAAAGCAAACGTTTACTTAAAGAGGTCTGCTAAATATGACAACAATCTCTGGTGGGGGCAGGGGAACGCCAACACGTAGCACTCCTCCAGCATCAGGATCCACAGCTCTCCTCCAGCTCACTTGGCAGCACCCACTCCACAGAGCAAAGCTTTCATCTCCAGCAAAAACAAAAGCACGCAACCACCCAAACGGCTGGGAGAAGGAGGGCATTAAAGGGTTAGGGCAGTCACCTGAAGAACGTGCAAGCTGTTGAAATAAATTCTTTTCCAGAGGTGATGAAAATGCCTCGTGTGAAAGCAAGCAGCTCTTCTGGCACCCTGCTCCTGGTACGTCAGTACACAGGCGACGGGGGCTTGCAAGTAACGCTCCTGCACCACCAGGAGCATCGCTGGTGGGCTCTGGGGCCAGCTGTTCTACTGAGGGATGCAGACCCTCACCTCAGGAGGTCTTGAGGTAGCTCCAGGTCCCCGATGGGCCTGGCCTCCCCCAGACCAGCAACCTAATGCAGTGGTCATATCCCTTCGTGCTTGACAGGCCAGGTGCAGCTACCACTGATAGGACCAGAGGACTTGGGTACCCCCAGGACTTGGGCTGAGCAGGAGCCAGTGCTCCTGGGCAAGCAGCCAGCCCCCTACACAGCTGGGAGGTGTACCTCGTCCATCTTCCACTCCCTCACCTCCACCAGCTGTGCAACACACTGATTTTAAGCACTGGTTTATTTTCGTCTCCCATCAAAAGTTGTCCCTTAGAATAAACCTCTCAGAGCAGAGACCCATGTGAAAGTCCTTCACAGTACACTTGTAGCAACTATTATGCCTCAGGACAGGAAAAATTTGCAATTTAAATGTGGTGTTTTCCATGCAAAGGGAACCACCTCCCCTCTTCCAAAACAAAAGTATCTTGAAAAAGGAATATGTACATTCTTTCCTTTATAACGCATAGAATTAAACACCTCTCTGTATTTTCCTCTTTCCTCCTTCGTCTTCTCTTTTACTTTCCTTGTGAAGAAGCAGAAGCGAAGAAGCAGCAAGCAAAAAGAGAAGTTGGGAACAGAATTAAGCTCTTTTTTCATTCCATCAAAATGAAGCTCCTGACTGAAAAAAGAAGCATCCACACAGACCACAAATGTCATCTCAAGATGCAGGCACTTCAGGGCATATAAACACAGCGTGCCCTGGTCCAGCACCTTCCCCTGGTGTCACTTTGCAGGAGGGACCCAGAGATGTCCTCCCTTCATCTATGGTCCAGGCACACCTGTAGAGGCAGCTGCAGCTTGGAGAGCTGGAATGAAAAAAGCCCTCCCTGGGCAGCATTTGGAGCAGCCTCCCCAGGGCAGGCACCAGAGGCAAGCCCGTGCTGCTGGCACCTTGAGCCCACACCACTTGCCAAGGACAAGGGAGGTCATTGTAAAGCCACTCCTGATGCCGAGGGTGCCACCGTGCTGCTGGCTCGGGAGGTCTCTCCAGCTCTGCAGACCTCACTTGGGCTTGTGAGCCTTCACTACAGATGCAAGCTATTTAAAATATACAGCCCGTTTGCCCAAGTGCCTGCACGATGGTTTGTGTGTGTGTGTGGGGGGGTTGGACTAGATGATCCTTCGAGGTCCCTTCCAACCCTAGAATTCTGTGATTCTGTGATTCTGTGTTTTTGTTGAGTTCCCTCCTCCTCACCTCAAGGAGGAAGGGAGTCCAAATTTCTCCCAGATGACGTGACTTGAGCTTTGAATACAAACAGCAATGCAGATGCAGATACAGACGTGCACCACCTCCAAGAAAAACTCACAGGTACTAAGCTTCAAAACCTAACTAGTTAAGGCAAGCACCATGCTGCATCGACTGAGGCTCGTGTTAATTTAAAATGCAGTAAGATGCCATGCCTAGCAATGCAGTCACTGGAAGCACTATTTTTTTTAAGGAAGCCTGACCATTAATTTCTCTGCTTTGTCATCAGTACTATTTTCCATCTTTAGGTCATGTCAATGCCTACAGTATTTTTAAGGTCAAGAGAAAAGAATCCTAGGTATATGAATATTTTTTCATCTTACTTACATTGCCTTTAGAAAAAAAAAAGGTAAATAATTGTGGAAAGTCTGAAAAGTCCAGCATATCAAATAAAGCATCCGAAACATGTGGTAGTACTTTGCTCATGATGAACTTTAAAAACCCAACAAAATAAAACGCTGAAAAAAATCCCTCTCCTTACAATTTCACAATGTGAAATTTCTGCTCATGTGTAGTGCCAAGTCAAACACGGATGGTAGGGCTGCAGAGAACAGGGATGGGAACAGGTTCTGAGGCCTGTCAGCAGAGCAATGGCTCAACACCTGAGCGGAGATAAAAGCACTCTACTCGCAAGGTAAGTTCCCAGATGTAGCAAATAAAAGCTGCTGTGTTATCATGTGATTGCTGGTCTTGGCCACAGGTTTCCATTTTTCTATAAATATGATTACAGAGCAGAGAGAAGAAAGCTGTTCAGTTCCAAGTACAGAGAGTCAAATATAAATACAAAGGAAAAAAACTGCTTTTAGCAGCTAAAGCTGCTTTATAATGAGCTTAATTCTCAATTGCCTTTACGTTTCGGAGTTGTTCATACCTGCACAATGCGAGTGCAATACCAGGGCTCTGGCTTGCTGGCAGAGGTGCACAAAGCAAGCAGGTGAGAAAACAGAACTGCTAAAAGCACAAAGCAGAGCTGAAATATAACTGTGTGACAACAGTGCAATGACCAGGCTGATCTTGGTACTCAGGCCACCTATGACCAGGCGAGTCTGTTTAATTATTACTACAACAGTGCACCTTTCTCTTTTTTTTAAATGCAGACAAGGTCTCTGTGTAAAAACAGACCATTAAAAAGCTTCCTACTAAAGTAAGTTCATATTCTTGGAATCTGTAATGCTAATTAGGATATAAAAGCGTTTTAACAGGCTTTAAGAAATAGTCAATGCTTTGTGCAGCTTGTTCACGAGGCAAGCCAGGATTTGCTACAGCCAGCACCTATGCAAGAGAAGTTTGCATAAGCGATGCCTGTTGCCTTGCACTACACTCTCCTCTGAGCCAATTCCAATTTGTCAACAATGGAAATAGCTTTATTCTTTAAGAAAAGGAAAGACATTTTAGAAAGGAAATACAGAGCCAAATTTTAAGCAAAATTAATCAGTCTTGATTTTGATTAAGGGTAATGCAGTCAAACATTCAATCCTTTTAAATTCTATATTTCGGTAGTCAGGACGCAAACACCAAATGTTTACATCCATCGTTCTGTTACCAAGAAATTAAACAAACACTGTGCTCCACGTTACCTGAGACTGGCAATTGGAAAGAGACACTTAGCATTCTTCTGCTTCTGAAACCATACAAGAGTAGAGCAAAACCTGAAGCATTCACCCATACAGCTCACTAACACTACGGTGCACATGTTGTGGATGTCAACAGATAAAACCTGTGTTCATTTCTAGGTCTTATCTAAAATAAAAAGCTTGGTACCATATTGTTCCTTTCCTTTTCAGCAGCTGTCACAAACAGAAGCAAGGGGAACAAAACAAGAATAAAACATATCCTGAGACAGCAGTAATTAATAACATAACAGTTATGTTATCTAACTCCTCCCACTGGAATCCCTAATACCATATCCACATTTCTACCTTTGTTGTTTTTATTTTCCTTTCTGTCTCACATTATTTGCACAATCGATGCAGCTCTCCTTACAAGCAAAGAAAATCCTATGCTGGCCTAAAAATAAAACAGCTGGGCAGAAGAGAAAGATGGGTGATTCCCTGCCAGTGGCTTCATGTCCGCAGCAGGGACTGGAGCAGGCTCTGCACTGGTAACGCACTGCAGGGGAGGCTGACAAGGAGGGGGAGATGGAGAATGGATGGTTTAAATGTAAGGGCTTTCACCACCTCTGAAAGAAAAACTATTCCCCTTCAGGAAAGGATTCCATTGCTTCTCTTACATTTCTTTTGGGGCAAGGCAAAGGGAGGGAGATGAGAGAGAGCAAATTGGTTTCTGCTCCCGTGCAACCCCACCCAGGTCCAGATACTCATCTCCTTTTGGATGAAAACCCCTTCCTGGCCTCCACACCCAGGGCCCTGGGAAATAACATCCAACAGCTGCACTAATCTCTCCCACTTGCTGCAGATGAGTGATGGAAAAGCAGCAGCGCTGCGAATGCCACTCCCGTCTCCCTCCCAGGGATCCCTGTGGGTCCTCCTGCTGTCCTGCAATGACCATTCCTGCCTCCTTGCCCCGCAGCATCACAGCGTGGCTGACCCCAAAGGACCTGCTGCTCTCCCATCTCCACCTTGCCCAATGCAATAGGTCAGTGCCAAAACAGCAAGCGGCACAGCAGCACCAGGAGCCAACTCCCTGCCAGGCAGGATGGGCTGGAGCACCACTCCTCTTTCCCAGTGTGCAGGGGGACACGCAGCTCACCAGAAGCTCAGTGCACGCTGCTTCACCTCCTCAGCAATGCTGGGACTTCTTTTTTAACTTTCCCTCCCTCCCATCTCCCCAGTGGCTGTCTGACTTTGTTACCAACATGTCCCACTGCTCCCTTTAATCCTCTCCCACGAAGAAGCCACCCTTGGGTGCAGCAAAGGCTGAAACCACTGCACCAGCCCTTCTATTAATAGAGGGATGCACAATGCTGTGTGCATTCCTACAGCCATGCTGTGGTCCAGGCAAGAAAAGCATCGTGCAGGAGCCAGGGTAGGTCTGATATAAACCAGGGTGGTGTCATGCTTCAGAAACTTGACAGCGTGCTGCAGAGCCAGGGTCTGTAGTGGTGTATGGTGACTCCCTCGGCCAGAGTTAACTCAAGTGAAGTTAACCACAATAAGGTTTAACTAAAAGGCATGAGTCCTCCTGTGCCATCTTTTAACTTTCCTTGTGTGTGAGCAAAGAAAAATCAGGAAAAAGGATTTCACTTTTTCCCAACACTGGGGGGAACTGCATGTACCAGCAACACTTCCACAGAATTAACATGCAGCTAAGAACAAGTAAAGGGAAAATGGGAGATGGCCTGCAGATGCTTGCACAAACAAAGCAGTTCATTTTCTCATAATGACCTTTTTACTTAATAAAAGTCAAAGTTTTAAAAAACAGATGTGTCAAGAAATTGGCTGGGCAGAATCACAGAGCAAGAGCTGAAGATCAACACAAGTAACAATGAAGGGTTTAATGATTCAGGCAAGCATACCTGGGGAAAAAACAGCATGACCAGCACAGTCCTCTACAGCTACCAAAATTGGAAGCTGCACAGCATCCAGAATAAAAGTCATTACTTGTGCACACAAACTCAAGTGGACCTTCTGGTATTCTTTTGGAGTAAGAAAAGGAAAGCTCTTCCTGCCTTCCAACACATCTTTCAAATATGGATGCCGAGTACTTGTGTGGTTTCAAAATGAATGGCAAGAATTAAAAAAATAAATAAATCAATGTGTCTCCTGTGTTGAAAAAGCAACACCACTTTCCACAAGCAGCATAACAAATGTATCTATAGACACGTGTCTATGCTATAGACATCCACTGATGACAACAGGACTCACAAATAGGTGCAGGCCAATCTGGACTGAACATCCTTGCCAGTATCTGCATTTGCAGGTGAGCTGCAGACGTGACTGCTAACACAGCAAGGAGCAGCCAGCACTTTGAGAGAGCCCGCATATAAACAAACTCTGGCCACCAGGATCAGGCAGGCATGCTAATAAGCTATTCTGGCTCAGCCCTCCTTCCCTCCTGTATTCCTTTTACGAGAAGCTTTCCTCTCCAGTCAGCTTTGCACTTCACCCACTTTCTATTCTTGCCACCGAGCCGAGATACTCAGCACCATGTGACACCCCACACAGCTTCACATGAGAGCGTCCCTCCCTGTGTCCATTCACTATCTTGATATTTTTACTCAGCTGCTCTGGATTCCCAGCCTCCTCACACAATGAGCTCCCTGATGTGAGCTGACCACTTCTAGGCCAGCATTGGACTAGTGCTGCTATTCAGATGTTTCCCATCCCTCTTTTCTGAACAGGAACTTCAGAAAGCACTTAAAATGCAGTTCTGGTCTGCTTTTGGAAGCCAGCATACAGACAGATGCTCAACCCACTGATTTTAATGCTCCATTTGCCCAGTAAAAGGATGCATTCACCAGCTTGCTTGCATAGCCTCTCCTCCGCCTTATCAGCATTAAGAGTTGCATTGTACCACAGCATATTTTTGGTCCTTACCATTTACCAGAGCTGAATTTCGTTGTCACCAGCCAGCTCACGGAATTCCTCCTGCACGGAAAATGTTGCCAACAGAGATCAGGGTTTGGTTCCTAGTTCCTATCAGCAAGGCACGGAGCAAGCAGCTTGCAGAGCAGAGCAGGAGAATCAGTCAGATTGGCAATGCCACACAACTGACCCTTGTGTGCCTCCATCCTTGGCTACAGCAGGTCTTGTAGCACCGACCTGTGTTAGTACTCAGTGACTCTGACAGCAGTTCCTACCTAAACCACCCTTTGCTGGTACAATCTCAAACCATGACTAAGAAGGGAAGTATTGAGGCCAAAGTATAGTGTGCTAAAAGCAAAGGTCAAGGAGGTCCATGAACATATCTATGCTGGAGTGCCCTCCATCTCACTCTTGGTACTCAACAATTGTGTAGGATACAACCACCTCAGAATTATCCAGCTGCATTAAAAGGGCACAACACTTCATATTTTGAAGTGCTAAGAAGGAATGAGGCTTATCTCTGTGCATAGCAACAGTTGTGACAGAGATGGAAAACCAGTACAAAATTTCACAATGCTGCATGAAGACTCCTTGTCATTCATGCTTTGAGTTGCTTCCAGTAACAGTAGCATCAACTACTAGGAAAGAACTTCCTCTTCCCACCATGAACCCGTAGTTTTGTCTCTCAGATAATGAGTTGCAAGCCAACATTTAGTTTTCAAACACATCTGCTGTTATAAGTTTGTAATGTCGCTAACACCCTCTGCCCACAAAAGGCTGGCCAGAAAGCTGGTGTAGAAAGCAATGTGCTTCACAAAAATTAAGTCAACAGGATTGTTCCCTACTATATAAGGAGAGAAAAGACAGAAAGTGAATTCCTAAAGTTGCTTAAGTAGGCATTGGCAAAAACAGGAATGAAACTTAAGAGGCTTTTTCTGGAGGTTTTTTTTTCTTTTATAACCTGTACAATGTACTTTTACTCAGTCACATTGCTGCTCCGAACACAACTTAGTCTTGCACTAGTCCTTTCTACTAGTGCTAATGATTGAAATCATCTCCATACACTTTCAATTTACATTCATTTATTTTCTTGGCTATTTTATCTCCCTAAGATATTTTAACTGGCTTAAGAGCAGTTACTGGGCAATAAACACGTAATATTCTAAGTAGCTGGAGTAATTTTGACTTAAAACCCACTTCCTTTTTTGTCTTGACTTAAACTGGGCTGCTCACGTGCATTGGCTAAAATGATTTAAGACTGGGATATAGGTCCAGGTGCCTTGCAACATCCCACCACCTGACATGATGTACTGAAGAATGGAGATGTGCTGGCAAAGGGGGAAACCTGGTGACAGGCCCAACCGAATCACAAGCTGCAGATGACATCTTGTTAAACCATTCAGCCACAGAGTGCAGGAGACCATTCCTAGGGTGTTTAAGTTGTCCAGTCCTTCTGGGTGGACGCAACAATAGCATTTTCCTCTTGGGAGTTTTTTCAGAAACAAGAGCTCCCAGTGGTTACCCTGGTAAAACTGGAGGCAGATGACAAGGAACACCAATGGTCACGGTGTGCTGACACTTCCCACTCCAGGACTTGAGCTCTTCTGTTGTTATGCCTGTTACTGACCTAACAGTTCAAAAACCCCGACTTTCCATAGTGGCATTCAACCTCCAGCCAATTTGACTTTACAAGTTTCAGCAAAACTTGGGTAGGCTGTTTTGAAGAACAAGGTAGACTGTGAATGGGTTTTGGTTTTCTTTGTTTGGAAGTACTACAGAAGCACATCACCCTCGGGCAAGAGAACTGCTTTTGCTGTCCTTGTGAAAATATGCCTGGGATTTGGCAAGTTACAAAGCTTAATATATTATATCACTGTTTGGACATGCTCTGTAAAAGGTCAAAAAACTTAATATACCCTGAATCCATTCATGGCAACAGGCATCTACTGGTTCTGGTCACCAGGTCAGCTCAGTGGCTGAGGCAGACAGCGTCTCTCACACTCTGCAATGTCTATTAATTCCTTGTCTCCTATAAAAAGTTAGCAAAAACAAATCCCGTAGCTGAAGGCAATGGGCACACCGAACCAAATGTGATCAGAAAGTCCCCATGGCACTCATTAAGATTGAGGCTTTTACCATGTTCAAACTGTCCTTGCTGAGAACAGATGTTGAAATATGTCTCTAGGAAAGGAGGTAACTGCAATGCTATCACCACCTCCCTCCTCCTCTCCTCAGAAGATACACGGGCATGAGAGGCAGCATAAATGTCTCTTTACTGCTGTGAGGAAGGAAAAATTAAAAACCCTTTAGCTGTTGGTACAGAGTACTGTAAAAAGTCTCCTGGAGGAGATGGGGAGGAACTATAAAGGGTATGCTCTGGTTACAGTGAAACCCAACAGAGGAGTTTTATAGTGCACGTACTTTTTTTAAAAAGCCACACGTTTTACTTTAAGTCTATTCCACTGTAGTTGCCAAAGGAAAGAGAAGAAACCTCCCACAGTGCCTGGAGAGGCTTCTCCCCAGGAAATCCTCACGTCTCCTCTGCTTGCACCGCTGGTGTTGCTCAGAGCTGTCTGTCAGGCGACCTTCACAAGCACGTTACCATGTTTGACAGCAGCCCTCTGCCACAAAAGTTTCCAGAGAAGTTGCCCTGCTCCCCGAGGTTTCTCATTTTCCCGATTGGCTGCACAGCGTTTCAGAGCTCTGCTAATTATATCCCCACTCAGATACAAACTCACCAAAATAGATGGTGTCCTGAGGCCCCAGCTACAGGGCAACAGGCATCTTCTGTAAATAATCTAGGTGAGGGGGGTCAGAAAGCACCTCGGGGCCACCTCCCACTGCTAATGGGAACTGCAGACAGGCAAGGACCAGCTCTTGTCACTAATTAGGGTGCAGGTCCCAAGGCTTCAAAGGGACAGAGACTGATGGGGGCGGGGGGAGTAATGCCATGAAGGAGATGCAGTGCCACAGCACATTGTCAGCGGGACAAAGGACCCTATTATTGCTCCCAAGAGCAGGGCAGTTCTTACCGTAATTAGGAGACAAAGATGCACGATTTAGGATTTTACATAATCAAGAGATACTCTCCCGAGTAGCCCCTCTCACACAATCGGTGGATTAAGTATTGTTTATTCTGCTGCGAGTAAACAATGAGGTGCTCCCGCTCGGGGCTTTCCATGAAAAAGCAGGACCCGGGAAGACAATGCGGGGTGTCTTTTCATCTGACTTGGAACAGCTAACCCTGCGATTTAAAGTTGTTCTTTTGACAGTACCGGGAAGGGCAATGGCCCACCCTGTAAATTAGCTGCTCACATGCTGATCCGGGCTGCCAGACAGCCTCACCTCACCTTCCCTGATGCTTAGCAGAGGGGGGCCGGGACACACAGAGGCTCCGGGGGTTACAGGCTCTATTTACACAACAGCACTACAATGGCAGGATTAAAGGACCACAAGGAAGCCAGGCAGAAGCTCCTGTACTCCCGGGCACTTGGCTGCTGCTAGGGATGCATCCCTGGAAGGAGGTTGGTACCAGCATCAAGGCAGCGCGCACTGGTGCATCACTCCAGAGCCCATGTCTGCAATCGTTTTTATACTTGGAACAAAAAAGGAGTCAGATGTTTGCCTTCTGGTTTACCCTCTGGTTTGCCCTCTGGCTTACAAAGAAAGGCAGGAAGACTCAGCATCACTTATTTTTGGTCAGGCTGTGCTGGGCTACCGAAAGCGGTAGCTCCAAACTGACTGCCAGACCCAGAGCATCTGGCTCTGGGATGCACAACATCTGATACCTGCCCCACAGAAGCCCCGATCCAGTGAATCTACTTTTACAATACTGGTAATAAAAGGAGGCTGAGGGTGTTCTGCTCCCTGCCCTTTGCTCACAACACAGCTGCTATGCTGTTCTGCTCGTTTGAACTTTAAGGAGAGTTCTTCCTCCTTGTCTCCTATAATAAGGAAACACCGGGATTTGATGAATGCCTTGTAATGTTTTGCAGTTTGCTCCCACTCCATAAGCACGCCCTGATACTCTAGCAGAATATTCTCTTTTCTTCATCTCCTTTACTCAAAAAGCCACCCCTAAGCCTCACCAAGAGGAATCATTTCAGCCACACAAACTCAGGACTGAGAACGGCGCTCCGCATTCAGCATATCTTGTTGAATCCCACAAACAGTCCTGCAGAACCCTGGGAACCAGAGGATTACAGCCCCTGCCTGCCAAGGATTTTAACCCATTTCCTTTGGGATGAAAGAGTCACCTTAACAGCAGTTCAGACTGCTCTGCTTACCAGAGGATTTTCTGTTAGGTTGGGCCAAGCAGACAGTGTCATTTGACTTGTCTAGACTAGGACAAAAGGTGTGTTTTAAACCAGATAGGCAGGGCAAGCTGCATTTGAATATGTTAACTGACCAGGGAGAACCACAGCTTCCTTGCCCTGTCCTATCTCCACTGACATGTCTTAAACTGCTAAAGCAAATATTTGACAGAACCCCCCCTTACCATCATCTAGACAAGCCCATAAAGACCAGCATCCCAGCACCACCCTTAACTCATGCCCACAAAGCTTGACAAGCATGGCTTTGATTTAGGGACACATTTTAGTCTTTGTTGCTCAACACAGTCAAGGGTAGCAAAATCCATTTCAGGAGAATATTATCCAAAAGCAGGTCTCCTCGTCCTAGAGTTTCATGAGGAGTTACAGCACAGCCGGTGTGTCTTTCTGCCTTGCCACAGCAAACTGCAAAACTGCCAGGATGGAAGGGTGTCTATTCTGTTATCTTTTATCCATCATTCAAAGCAAGAGAATCCACCTCTCCACTCACCTCCATGAAAGAATCCATCTCTCCACTCACCCCCATGGCATATAACTTTGCAAACAGGTCCTGTCTTCAGAGAAGCTTCAAAATGAGCCTAACACCAGGATAAGCCTAATACAACAGCCACTTTCTCTAAGTGCAAAGTGTAGGGCAAAATTATCTTAGATTCCCTTCTGTAGGGGTTGCAGAGCTCTTACCAGAGAACAGCTGTTTCAGTTTTGCTCTATAATGAAAATTTACTTCATTTACTTCAGAAACAGCAAACTCCATTTAATTAACTAGTATTTGCTGCACCAAGGTTAAGAGCTTTCCAACTCCTTTCCCCAATAATTACAGCACTTACAATGCCTTTAAAAATGATTTTACACACACTCACCAAGCTTTTCTAATTTTTTTAAAAATGGAAAATGTAATAGAATTAATCCCATTTAATAGAATGGGATGGCTCTGCTCCATCCCGTTCTATTAAGAAACTATTCAGGAGAGAATGTTGACACTTCAAGATGCTGAATTCTGTACCCTTCTATAAAGAGCATTAAAGAGTCCACTGTCCCCAAATCAGCTTGGAATATCTCTTTTATGTTTTCATGTATCTGGCTCTACATTTTTCTGTAGTAAAAAACAGGAAATAAAAAAGTATCAGGGACAATTATTTGAACCAAAACACAACACCCAAGCACCTTCCCAAACAATAACTAATTTTTCCCTGTTAAGAGAAGCTGATTTAAGCCGAATCCAAGTCACCCCCTAACCTCAACAGACAGAAAAGCATTACACATTTTATCAAGAATCTGGAACCAGGAACTCCCCTATTTTCATTCAATCCCAGGACAGACAACGAAACCTTTACATCCAGCTGCCTTCCCCAAGCAGAATAATCTCACAGGTTGGTACCTGGATACTTCCATCAAGTTTTGCTTCATGCTGTTAGCATTAACTGGTTAAAATCTTACAATGTTGGCATTTTACAGTTTTATGTAACAACAGTACAGGTTTGGAGGGGAGAAAGGAGTGCTTTAGTTTCTTCAATAAACATTCCCAGCTATTAATGGGCAAGACTTCCTGTATTTGCAAAAAATAATAAAATTAAGCCCTAGAGCACCCTGGTGACACAAGATGAGGCAGAAACATTTAAAAATCTGTTCAAAATCACAAAGGGGGGCAGTTAACATTGCAGGGGGCTGAATGGCTCCCTCCCCTCCCCAGCAGGCTCCCTCAGGCCATCTGGTGACCAGAAACGCTCTCAGGACTTTTTCTTACCTCAATGAATTATCTGGATGTGTCTCCATGTGGGACTCCAGCCCATACTTGCAAAAAAAATCTTTGAAACACACTGGACAATGATAAACTTCCTCCTCAGCCTTCTTATCCCCTTCACCGGAGTGACCATCCTCAACAACCTTCAGAGAGAGGGAAAAAACCTCGCTAGACCAAATTTTAAGCAACAAACCAAACATGCAATCCATTTGAAGTCCTCTTAGAAATGAAGCAGCAGACTTTGCTGCAGGTGACCAGGAATGATTCATTTCGGCAGCAGAGACAGGGTGAGAGACACAGCCTCCCCGCGTGTGAGGGAACATGCACGATGGAAAAGGAGCCTCAGCAGGAGAAAAACTGTGCAGCTAAGTCACAGATACACCAGTTCTACTGAGGAACTGCAATCTGAACAGCTTAGAAACCCGTATGTTTATATACCACTGAACATTCTTCCCTCTTCAGGAAACCAGGCAAGCTGTCAGCCTCAATTATTTATGCCACTGAGATACTGCCAACTCCTAAATCGAGTGGTCCAGGGAAAAGCAATGAACTTCTGCATGCTTTCTATAGCCCTCTTCTGATTACAGGGAGAAAAGCATGCACAGAAACAAGGGATACTGAGCTAAATGGCATTGCTACTAGCCTGCCATTTAGAGATAGTAAGCAGAAAGGGTCAAGTTAAGTTTGGCAGCCACCATACATTTTGTATAAATGCACTAAAACATTTCATAAACAAAACCCTAATGGAAATGTCTAGCCTTCAAATAAATATTTTCTGGTTGCTCTTGCAACTCTAATAATACAGGATTATGCTACTGTGAAAGGGAAATATACTACAGATCTTTTTTTTTCACCAGATCAAGATAAAAACAGACTTAAGCTGTCGCTGCTTTTGAAGTAAACACTGTTGGTTTTTTTAAAGTTCAAATCACTATCCTGCAAGACTACTAGAAAGTAAATGGGAGGAAAAAAAAAACTAGGGAAAAAGCTGCAGTAGCAAAAGAATAGTTCATCTTCTTGTCATCCAACATTGATTATCTAACATAAATCATAAGCAAACCCCAAAATTGAAGCAATAAAGAATTTTTTAAAAAATAATTATTTCAATCTCTGAAATTAGAAATTAATTTTCAATTAGAAATTAATTTTCAAACAGTGTTGGTCACACAGGAAAAAGCGTGGCATCTTCAGATATACACCGGGCTGTAACAAGACTGCATTTTATTTCTATGCTGACTGCACGAACACAACAGCTGACGGTTTAGGAGGTAGCCAAGAAACTCTTTCGCTTCATGCCCCATAAAGAACCTTTTTTGCAGGTGTCCTCTCCTCTCTGTCCATCTCAGCATCATGACTAAACTTGCGTTTCGACGATAACCGCCTGCGCTTCAGCGGCGATGGGGGAGTTGTGCTGGCTGTGCTGTTCGGGTCCTTCTCATGAATCTTCATGTGCCTGAGGAGGAAGAGGAAGATGACGCTGTCAGTGGGCAAACTGAGGTGGAAAGTCCATGTAAATTTTTATGCCGACACTAATTCTAAGGTTTGCCTTCACAGGGTACCAGCAGAGATCCCATAAACCAGACTGCCCTTCCAAAAGAGCTGGGACACGACCCAGCACGGGCCCTTTGAAGCACTCAGGACTGTGTGGGGCTGCAGCAGGGAGCCCAGCAGCTCTTGCCCATGCCTCAACCCACAGCACAGCACTTGTTTCTGCTGCCTGGCCCCCTGAGCATCGTGCCCATCCCTCATCACACAACAGCCCTTGCTTCTGCCTAATACTGCACAGCAGCCCGCAGGCCCACCCTCTCAGCCCTGTGGCAGTCTAGTAGGTGAAAGTCTGGAGCTCAGCATCCACTTCTCTCTGTGCAAAATAAGTGCCCCATCTTCAGCTGCCTCTCCTTTTACAGTTTCAGACAGCACCCCAAACAGATCACATCATGTCAGAGCAACACTTGTTAAATACATTGGTTTCTTTCCCCTCCTTAACACACTGGTGCACCCCAACACTGAATTTCAACTGCAGCTTCGAAGTCAAGATATACCTGCCACGCTATTCAGCTGCAGCAGGTTTGGATTACTAAACTCCTTAATGCCAAAGCATGTTCACAAACTCACTTCCCCAGAAAAAAAACTGTTTCTTGTCACAAAGACACTGGAAAGCAGAGAGGGACAAAATGGCTCAGGAAGCAATCTCACGAATACCTGTATGCCTGACCTGCTTGCCTCTTTGTTTTCCATGTGTGCAATCTAAGGAAGACACTGTCGTCTAGTTCTGTAGTGTTTCTCCCAAACTCAAATTGTATATTTTCTTTTATAAAAAGGATGTAGGGCCTTTAGCCTCACTTCAAATGTATAGTGCTTTTTCAAACTGAAGCCCCTACATGCAATGGAAATTTCTGCTTCTAGTAGGTGGAAACAGGAGTGCAGGAGAGAGCTCCCCTTTGCCTGATGTCTGACTTCAGGGAGACAAAGTTGATGGCATCTGGGCACATCGTTCAGAAGTCACCCGCCCAGCTCGGCTCAGGACGGTGCCATTCAGCTTGAGTGCAGGCTATCATGTTCAAACATGAGAGAATGTTGTAACCTGGATGAATCTCCTATGTCCTCATGACAGCCTGGGTGTTATGACGTAAAATCTGTTTTAGTTTTGGATGCCAAGGGCATGATGCTTCAAGATAACACACTGGACCAAACAGACCCATGGGCAGATTCCGGTGGAGCTGCGGGGAGGACTGTCTCCTCACACAATGCTGGCTTTTTAATGTTTCCCTGCACAATCTCTGAACCTTTTTTTTTTAAAAAAAAGGCATCTGAATTACCATCTTGAACTACAGCCAGGCTCCTGAGGGTGTTATGCCGGAACAGCCTCAAGCCAGTATCATCACACGTACCAAAACTGATGCAAGATTCAGCTACTGCCTGCTCTCAACGCCCACCAAGGCTGGGGTTGCTCAGAGGACCAGGTCCATGTGGGAAAAAATGTGGCTTCCCCAGCTCCCCAGTGACCCTCACTGGTCACACAAATGGTGGACCGGACATTGGTGACACCTCTCAGTCACACTGAGGGGGATTCAAGGAGGAGAAGGCACCTGTGTGCAGATGTGCCCAGCAGGTTGGGCACAGCCTCACAGAAACGCTGCTGAATTTGTCTGACCTCTTTCCCTGCTGATCACCCACCTGGGAGCAGAAGGAAGGTTGAAGCTCCAAGGGTTTGGCTCTCTCCAGGTTCGACAGGACCCAGGGAAAAGTCGGAGCACTGACAGCCTTGCAGTGCACTCCCTGGCCTTGGCCCTCTGGTAGCCCCACTGCCACAGGCACCAAAGCCAACTGATTTATCTGCATTAATCCAGTGTTAACTGGTCTCACAAAATCTGCAGGGAAGGCATCTACAGGTATTGTATTGCCTCGGTTTCACCATTCTTTTTTTGGTCTTTTTTTTTCCCCTTATGGCACTGATCTAACTTTTCCTGCTAGTTAAGTCAACCTCTGCCAGTTAAGTCTACCCAGAGTTTCCTACGGGTGATAAATCAATAGCACGAGGAGCAGTTGCCAGCATTTATGCAAGAATAAGGGAGAAGAAACCAGTTATGTGCTCAAAAGGTTTCTGTCCACGATGGTTTAAGATGAAACTTGAAAAGCACCTGGGAACAACAAAACGTAGATTCAATTGCACAGGCAAATCAAAACCTGGAAGGTGGTTTGTTGATGTATTTCTTTTTGGTAAAGACTGATTTCCAGTTTCACTGAGCTCTTGAAAGTGTGACAGAGGCTTCTGCATGTGTCTGTCTGTCCCGCCCCTCTCTGCTCCCCCTGCTTAACCTTCTGGCAGTTTGGCTGATGCATGGCTAATATTACTTGGCCAGTTACTTTTCAGAGAGCTAGACAGCAAAAGTAGTCAAGCTAAATCACGTTCACCCTGAAAAGCAATCAACCAACCAACCAATCTACTATGCACTGAGTGGGACTTTTTGTTCCTATTTTCTTTTAAACCCTCCTTTCTGCCAGTAAAAAGTATGCAGAACTCCTGTGTAGCAGCTACCCATGCAAAACGGTTTCCTCAGGGCTGTTCTTTCCTCCTGCCATTTGCCCACCTGTTGAACTCTGCTTGTTTTGATGGAGCTGCTCCTGCTTGCTCGGGGTGCGACGGCACACCCGCAGCGTGCTAACAGGAGAAACTCTTGAGACCTCCAGGTTAGTGCCAGTCCAGCCTGGCACTTTGGCAAGCACCAAAAGCAGCCCAGGTGTGTCTGCAATATCACGTAGGCTAATAAGGCAGGGCTTGCTAATGTGGGTGCCACACCAGTGATGGGGCTTTGCAATGCCTAGTGTCAAAGCCGTCAGTTGCCCCCAGCTCGTAGTTCTTCCTGCAACATGTGCGCTTTTGCCATGCCCTGAAAGCAAGAGCAGAATCCATACCTATGGCTAGGAATGCAGCAAACCCTTCATGTTTTAGCTTTGCATATTTAAAAGGAAGCAGCCTGAGCTACTGAGCTATAAACAGGAAGACACCCTGACTGCACCTTTGACTTTTACTGCATAGGTCAAATATCACAGCCGCTGCGATAGCTCTCTGCATGCCATCATTAAGGAAAAAAGAAAAATCCAAAACCAAAGCAGCAGGTTCCAGAGTTCTCAATGAGAGTCACAACCTGTCCACATTGCAGCCAGCAGGTTTGTTCCTTTGGCAGGTCAAGCAAGTTCCTCTACATCAAGTCAAGGGTGGAGGGGAAAAATATTACTCGAGCTACAGCCCGAGATAAGTGGGAAGATAAAGCCGAGCAGTACAAAGGATAGACACAATCTTCATCCCTCTCTTTGCAACATGGATGTCATTCTGCCTTGAGAAAACATTTATCACCCAGCTTGGGTTGAACTGCACCAGATGCCAAGTCACATCCACATCCACAACCTTTCCTTTAAAGTTAAACGCTCCCTTCAGCAAGGCTGCTTTTACTTAAAAAGCTTCCTAACTATAATTAAGAAGGGGGGGGAGGGGGAGAGAGAGTATTTATGCTGCCTTATCCTCCTTTAGAAGAGTTTGCCTTGATTAGATCTTACATGTAACACTGAAAATGCTCGACCTCACTGTTTAGCTTGCCAAGATACGAGGAGAACAGGAACAAAGCTGTACTTAGAAGTTATTTTCCCATTGTGACTATAACAACATATTTTGGCCTGACAACACTGGCATACTTTGAGTACAAAAGCCAGGCTCGTAAGTCAGCCTGGCTTTCAGCATCTTACAATGATAAAGGAAAACGATACGACATTCATCAGTTCCAAAAAATAAAGATAAACACTCAACACTTTAAGTGAGAATGTAGTGCAAAAAAAGAAGGGCAAAATAAGGACACACAGAAATTGTTCATACTCAGCCACAGATGCAGGTTACAGTAACACGTGCCAGCAGCTCTGAAGTGACCACTGCTGCAGCTCAGAAGAAAGCCAGAGCCACATCGGATGAAACTTGGCACTTTTTTCTAATTTGAATCAATGAATTGTGGCTCTGAGCCACACTACAGAGCAACCCAAGAACAGCAGACAAGCTGAGGAAGGTACAGAACCCTGAAACCTGCACTTCGTATCGTGGTTACTGGCCTCCACAGCATGCATGCAAGTACACATACACTTAATACTGAAGGTGGAACACTAAAATACAATCATGATACACAGGATGAAAAGAAGGAGGTAGAAATTTTGAGCTTAATACTATGGAGGACTCCCTTGCACTAAGTGCTAGCTGGCCTTGATTGAGCTCTCAGAGAAAACGGTGGAACTCCAGTTAAAGGGAGGTCAGGTGGAGAGCCAGAAGAATTTGCAAAAAATAATCCTGAAATGGGAAGAGGAAATTAACTCTTTTCCAAACAAGGTCTGTTCCACCTCTGAACTAAACTCCTAACGTTTAAGAACTGCTATGCAAAAAATGCAGATAACTTGCTACATACTCCGCTTTTCGCAGCACAGCTGCATGTGAAAAAGCTCTCCTCCTAATCTCTTCCCTCCCCCTCGCACAAGGAATTTCACAGGTGAGCCAAGAGGATCCAACTGTGCTGTGACTCTGTGCCAGTCAGCCCTCTCGACAAAATCACATTTTTCAAGTGCTTGACTGCCTTTCATTCCATCCTCCCCATGAGAATCACCTTCCGCTTCCTTCTTCTGCCACAACTTTCCTCTCCCCTCTAACGGACACATGAACAGGATGATTAACGTGATGCTGCACCAGAACTTCCCCACCTTCTTTCCTTTCCTTTTTTCTCTATTTTTTTAAAACAAATGGGCAGAAAAGTATTCATCTCCACACTGTAATGCAGAGCAAGGTATCAGAAGGGTGACTGTTCCACCAGGAACAGTAGCAAGCAAATGCTTTGCTACTTTTCATAGAAGAAAAGACTTTTGTAATAACAAACAAATCCAGAACTCAAGTGCCTTACTCCTCCTTTTTCTCCCCGTGGACAGTGCTGGATCAGTGTCTAAGGGAGGTGACTCACAGGAGGAGGAGGGGGAAGAGCATGTGTCCTACTGAAGTGACATGCAGCTCCTGCTTGTCACAGGCGTCTTTACTGCACCTCCAAAAAGGGCTGCTGTGTTTTCTTAATGCCGAGGGGATTTGCATGTTGATCGTATAAGCCTCCTGGAGGTCTTGAAGCAGGGCAGCCTACAGCTCCAATGCCAAAACCAGAACGTGGGCAGGTTTTGACTGGCTGGCTCAAGGCTAGAATGAGGAGTCAGAGCATCCTGAAAGAAGAGGTAACTGCAAGACACAGCTGCTCCCAGCTCTGGGTCTCACTGAATTATGAGCAAAACCAGGAGCTCCTGCTTTGCATGCAGATAACCTGATCAGTGCCACTTTGGAGAGGATGCATGGGAATCCCTCACCTCTAACTCTGGGGAGAAAAAACGTACCCTGTGTTTCCATGGCTGCTGATGTGCTCCACATCCCTAAGAGAAAGGGCCTGCCTGGCTTGGAGGCCCAAGCAAAAAGGAAGGTGTGGAACAAAAGGGTGGATCTGCAGCCTCTGAGCAGGGTCCAGGGTTAAGCCTCTCCCTTTTAACTCCAGCAGCACAAGCACTGCTGGCTTTCAGTCAAAGAGGTTCATGCCAGGTAGGTCTGATTAGAAGGAGCAGCATGTCCAGAGGGGGAGCAGCAAGCAATTTCACTGAGGCCTGGTTGGGAAAGTCCCAGCATCTAAATCAAGATTAATTCTTGAGTGCAGGATCCAGTGCATGCATAAACACCCTCCTCCTCCCTCACGTCTCCACGCCTGTGGAAACGTGGTGGGGAGGCCAATGAATCCGGGCATTATCAGTCCGGAGAGATCATCTGACAGTATCAAATTCAGGTTCTGGCTGCACATCCCACATATTATTCTAAGTTTCTCCACTTTACCACTAGATGTACCCTATACTCTACTCTATTGCACATGGCTGTTCCTCATCTCCCTCGTGATTTCTGAGCAGTTTGATGTCAGAATCAAGTGCATGATCTTCATACATCTGAAGCTTATATAAAGACAAGGGAGCTGCACATCCAAACATGCAGAGACTAAGAACAAAACCCAGTGCTTTCCACCCTTCCATTTATTTAAAATACACTTTGTTTTTTCCTCCAATGTAAAGAGTTACTCGAGTTCACCAAACTAGTCTGGGAAGGACTAACCTGGTCCGATGCTCTAAGTACAATTTAGCCCATACAATTGCTTTACTTCTTCCACTGTTTTCTTCCCCAAGATCTTTCACTTACATTGCTACCTTCAAATAACAGTAAATAACCTCCAAAGAATAATAATAATAATAAAAAAAAAGTATTTGCAGTAATCTACAGTAAAGAAAAAGCATGTCTATCATTCAGAACATGATCAAACATCTCTGTTTAAAAAAAAAAGTCTGCTTTGTATAAGCTTCAACTCTGTGCCACTGTATCAGAACTAACAAGAGTGCAGGATGCATCCAAGACAGGTTGAAATTTGGATCACAATGTTCTTCAGGACCCATGGAATGAAAAATGGCTGAGAGTAAGAGAAGGCAGCCTTCAAAATTACACTGATTGTGTCTCTGTTGAGAGATTTCTAGGTCACTTCATCCTTGCCACTGTTTTTGTTTCATTCTGCTTAACAAATGGCACTTCAGCCCAAATTGTCTAGAAATGTAGGAAAACAAAGGCAACGCCTCTTTAAAGCTTCTGCCATTTGACATGCATAGGAAATAAATCCTAAACAAATTAAGTGAAGCAGCATCATTTTTAGGAGCAATCACTTATTATAGTCAACCCTCTCCTTAAGAGTCTCGTGAATATGACTGGAACTTAAAAGTGCACTAACATTACACCCTTGGGTTAGAGAGTTTAGTCAGTTGTTTGTCTGTTAAAACATGTAGAGAATCTGTATTGACAATGTATTTCCAGTGCTCATTACCAACATCACCCACTTAAAAAGAGCAATCCACTCAGCCCTTGCCAGTTGTAATCACAGGAACTAGAAAGATGCAGGTAATTTTGCACATCAGACACGATCTGTACTTGGACAAGTTTCTGTTTGCCTTCTCTTCTTGGCTCATTTGCTATTTGTATCCTCAAAAACACCCCAAAATGACCCAAAGAGCCCTCAGACACACATGCACACTTCACAGCAAGTCAAGAGACATTTGAATACCAAAAACCCAACCATTTGAGAAACACCCTCTTAGAACTGCAGAGCAACCTTAAAACCAATTTCAAGTACCACCACATATTCTAGTGGTAACCAGTGTGGAACACCAGCATGGGACAAAGCTGAACAGCAAGAAGTCTCCATGGCTATGCCAGTGAGGAAGCCATCGGAACGCATGCAGCGTAAGAGCAGGGTGGGGTGAACAGGTCCCAGGGAGGATCAGATTGGGAAGCACTGACTCATTTTAGCCGCATGTCTGCAACCAGGCACAGCAGGAGATCCTGCAGGCAGTGCTGCCCATAGCACCTGGGTGCTGCAGCCTTGCTGGGGCAGTGGTACAGCTCATTACCCTCACGGAGCCCCAGTGCTTATTAGCTTTCTGTCCTCACACAGCAGGATGTGGTGGCATGTGGGGGGGTGTAGCTGCCCTCCTTGGAGTCCCCCTGGGAATTGCTGCAGCCCATGGTGCCACACAGACATGCCGTAAGCATCCTCCCAGGCTTGGTGTGGGCTGCCACACTGCCCACCTCCCTGTGCTATGAGGTTCTCCCAGCAAAGCAGGAATAGCCTTGCAGTGGGGCAGCAGACAGAATCATTATTTAGATTGTTATTATTGGGTGTTATTATGTAGATCCACCAAGACCAGCTGGGTGCGCTCAGGCTGCGAAAGCTGCTGGTGATTATGTTCAAATGACAGATTAGAAATCCCTTTTCAGTGCTCCTAGGAGAGTCTGAGAAGTTAACCAGTGCCATGCAGCTGCCAATGCACGATACCTAAGGATACACAACACACACACAAAGCATTTTGTATTTTTAACCTAGAATAGAATTCTGCTTTGCTGTAAATAAAGGCAAGTTGTAAGCATGAGTGAGTAAAGATACTGATCTACAAATCCAAAGGGGGGGGGGCTACCATTTCTGAATAATTAGGCTGTATTCACAGACATTTAAGCAACTACTTGCCACGCAGAATCAGCAAGTTCAAACAAGCTGAGATTGATACAACTGCATTCCCAGCTTGGCTCAGAGTTACTCCTGTTCCCTACCAGCAGCATTGTCAGAACACCTCAAAGGAAAAAAAAAGAGACAAATATTTGCCTGATGATGCTGTGACAGGGAAGTGATTCAAACCATGCCTCCGAAGCAAAGCTTCCCAAAGGACAGCAAAAGAAAGGATTCGTTTGCAGTTTGCATCACCCCGTGCATAAGGGAAGGCAAAAGAGGAGGGAGAAGCAGTGTGAGCTTCCCAGTATCACTTCACCAAACTGCCTGCTCGCAGTCTGCGTTCAATTCAGAGCAGACCTAAATTAACAATGCTAAATACTGCAACAAGAGAGACTTCCAAGCCCTAAGAAACTCTTTTGTAAGGGACAAGAGCTCTCTGAGGCCCGTGTGGTTCTTTAAGCTTGGAGACAAAAGTTTATTAACAACAATAATTTCTAAAAATGTACCAAAAACATGGCCTGGGACTTTCTGAACTGCTGTCTTCTTTCATCTGTTTGAAAATTTGTGGGTTTCAGGCCAGTCCTTTAGTTATCACAGCATATAACCTTAGTGTTGATCTGTTGATCTTTTAGGAAACTTAATGTTACAAGAAAACAAATGTTTTTAGATGGTAAGTACAATTACAGCAGTTTAAGATTTTAGCATCAGGAAAAAAAAGAAGAGAGAGAGAAAAAATTTAAGAAAGTTTGTCAGAAGGGGGAAAAGTTCTACCCTTTAAAGCAAACACTGCTGAAGAAGTGCAAGGTATGTCCTGCCTTCACCCCAAAACCAAACCCCTTCACCAACCAAGCAAACAGAAGCCTCAGCTACTTCCCAGAACCAGGCAAAACCCTCATGCAGTTGCTTCCCTCTCACACTGCACTGTTGAGCAATCCTGATGGCACAGAGCACAGAACAACTTGCTGCGTCACACAGCTCAAGGAGGAAAAAATAGATGGCCACAGCAATGCTGGGGCCGCTGCACAGATGGGGCCAAATACCTCCCCAGCACCACCCCCCCGCAGCCCCTCCAGGCAGGCATGCAAGGAAACTGCACTAGATAAGAGAAGCACATCTTTGTTAAAGCAGGGTCTCCACATCACCCCATATCAGCAGCCACCAAGTAACTCGAGGGGCAAGGAAGTAAGGGGTTATCACTGCGCACACATGACTTGTGCAAACTCTTCCCAGCATCCTAGCAAAAGAGGTTTCATGTGCTCAGCCCATTTCCTCTCTGTTCCTGAACATGTGGTCCTCCTTCCTCACCGGCGGTGATCTCACAGCATTCCCCCGCCAAGCAGAGAAGCTCTAGGAAAAGGTTTCACCTCTTGTTACATGTCTGCTTAGCTGGAAACAGAAGTCCCTGCATGACTTGTGCTACTTTACGGGAGTTTGGGAACTTCTGTCCTCAAGTGAAACTCACTTCAGGGCAGATTGCCTTATTCTCTTTACCCTCAGTTTGAAACTGCCAAGAGAAATGACACATTGAGGTGGCTTGATGTCACAAGCAAGCCCCACAGAAGTTGTACACCTCCTCTGATTTAAGACCTCTTCCCACATGAAGCACTGGAGAGCCGACTCTGAGGATTCACCAAAAAATCACTGAGAGTGTTTAGAAAACTTCAGCTAAGAGAACAGCCTGAGGAACTCAGCACATCTGTGGATTCCCTCAAGAAAGAGAAAGCAGTATTGGCGTATTGTGTGCTATTTACCAGTTGTATAATGGCCCTACTACTTTACAGACTGTGTCTTTGCCCAAGCTGTGTGCATGATGCAGGTGAGCATCACGACTCACAAACTGCTGAGTGAAAGGCCCAAATGCCAAGATTCCCCTCACTTTTTTTTTTTTACAGCTTGATTAATCTCCCCAAATGCTGAGAATCTGCTGTTAACAAATAGCCTTTTTTTAAAAGGGAGAAAAGATAGAGGAAAAAACCTGCTGACCCTGAGAGGGGGTAAGTTCTGCAGTTTGCTGGTTCCAGCATGCTGAACTAGAACAGGTTGAGCAGGTTAGATACTGAGGGGACAAAAGGTAAAGCTGGAAGACATACATTAAAGGTGGAACGACAGCAACCACAAATGCAGCCTGAGATAGACTTTTTCCTCATTCTCGCAGTACTTGGCCCAGGAGTCTTTTCAGACAACAGGAGGAACAGAGTGAGCACATGTTCATTAGGGAAGCAATGCAAGCATTTCTGCTGTGCACGCACAACAGGCTGAGCAAAGATTACCTTAACATGCAAACTCTCCCAGCAAACTTTCTCACCACCAGCCTTTTCTACACAGAATCACCCAACCAAAGTACAAGCTGGAAGACAAACCACCAACCGAAATGCTAACAGAACAACTTGTTACTTGTTAACCTTGAGAGCCAACATCTCTGCAAGATTCGCCTGAATGTCAGGCTTATGGCAAAGAACTAAAAGCACCTCAACTCCCTGCAAAGATCGCCTGGATTTTCTAGTGCTTGCTAAGTTAAGGCTTGTACTTACTGTGTAGCTCTTCAAGGTGAGAAGGGGAGGTAACACCCCTGAGAATACTAAACCTTCCAAGGAGGTGATGTTCCTGAAAGGGTACTTGTGCAGAAAGATCAAGGTCTCATGCTGCCATGTGCTCTGGGACTAGAGTCTAATCTGTCAAGTGGCTTGTGCTCATTTGAACTGTGACATGGGTAACAAAGCAGCACTAAGCCACGCTCAACACGCTCTGTTATACGGAAATTTATGTTATTGCCCGTCAGGAGGGTGGGATTACTCTGCTACAGCAGACCACCTTCCCCTCGCCACCAGTTGTCCCAGAAACCTAAACTTCCTGGGAGCAGCGTGTCCCTTTTTTTTGCGTGCAGAAAACCAAAACATAAAAATCCACAACCTTACACAGCACAAGATCAGACTCAGCTGTCACTTAAAGGCAACACACACAGAATCTAGGGCTGAAAAGCACACTGAAGTCTTTCTTATGTTTAAGTACTGAAGAGCTCTGGAGATGCAAGTATAATGTTCCTCATTGTGTACGCTTCAGTTCTCAAGAACAATGGAGCTAATTAAGGTCAGCATATAAATCTTAACTCTGCACTTCCTTGCTTCGCTTGATTCTAATCAGATCTCAGCATTCGTGTTTTTGTGTTAACTTCCTTTGCTGTTCTTTAATGATAACTGAAGGGGGATACTGTCCAAGGCTACAAGCAGCGTGTAACAAGCCTGAAATCATGGCATCTCCTTTCGGTTCTTAAGGCTCACAGAGGTCCTGTGGCACAAAAGCTCATTCAAGGTCTCTTACTGCTGAAGATACCCACTGAGAGGTTTTTTGGAGCACCCTATTTACGTGTCATGTGAATTAAATAAAAGTTTATATAAAGTCTTTAGAAAAGATGACCAATCTACTCAGCAACAGTGAGATAGACAAAAGTTTCTGCCTGGCACAATTAAAAATTAATCTTCTAATTCTCATCAAAGACACAGAGAAACAGACTCTTATTGCTATACTGTTATTGAAAAAGCCTGACCTTTTCTTTCTTTCTCTCTTTTTTAATCTTCTTCAAAACATGGGGATCCCAGCAGAATACCAAACATTTACTCTGGATACATCTGCTGACAGGAGAGAGACCAAAAAAAACCCCCTTCTTTCCACCTGCTTTGCCATCCTTATTTACAAAATGTATTAGCAAAAATGTAAGAAACGTTTTTTAATTGCAAAGGAAAAACAAAAGCAGTATCACAGCTCACTTGTCTCCTGCAACTATAGTTACCAAATAATGGAAGCAGAAATTAGTTCCTTGTGTTCATTACCCCTGCCCAAAAACTAGGGCACTTGCATTTGCTGAAGCCATCTTTCAGCAGGATGCTGACAGTGGTTAAATCACCCCCCATGTACAAGGAACAGATTTGAAGGCCTGCAATACACCCTCCTTCTTCATATTTAAGAGCACTGCCTACCAGTTACTACACTGAAATAAAAGCTCCTTAGGAGATGACCAAAGAGACATTTCTATTGTGCAAGACAGTAAGAGAAGGTCTTTTCACACGTGTGAAGTGTCAATCATTTTCAGCGTGGTTGAGTTCCTTGGCTATTTGTTTCTAGCTTCAAGATCTTGTATGTTCAGTTTTTCAAAGTTATCCAACATTTAACACCAAATTTCAACTTGGCCATCTTGGCAAAGCACCAGAAACCAAACCATATTGTAATAGGCCAGTTCCTCCTCTCTTCTGGAAAAAAAAACAACCATATCATCACATTTGGCTGTGCTCTGTCTCCAAAACTCCCATCTTAAGCAAATGCCAGGCTGCACGTGCTGGGCTGCAGAGATCCTATTTGTACTTAGAGGTTGGGCATTGTTACTGCCCTGCACTCTACACAGCACACACCACGTACTGAAAGCGGGCCAGCACCATAAATAACACAGGAGCAATTCACAGGTGGAATGCAGGGAGAGGATGGATTCAGCCAGATCTTGAGGACACTGTGCCTATTAGATACTTGGGAAGTCATAGCAGCCTGTACGTGTGCTGGCCTGAGAAACACAGACTCACATTAAAGAGATCAGGGAACTCATGAAAGCATTCACATCCTGACCCCTGTGCCCTGATCAGGACCCAACACCCATTTTCCAACCAGGACACTGCCATCTTCACCAAGCACACACTCTTCGTTTCCCAGTGAAGATGGCCAGCTAAAAGAAAATTCTCAGGGTACTCTCCAGCACGTGCATTTTCTGTCTTCCTCAAAAAACTCAGTAACATACACACACACAAAAAGTGTTGTTTAAAAAAAGACTTAAGTTGAACACCAGAATCGTACCATACTCTGATAACCAAAACAGCTGTTTTTCTCTCCACAGCACATTAAAAAAAGTAGTTTGGGAAAATTATCTAGCACTGAAAATAAGATTGAGAATAAAAGTGCCTCCTTAATTAAAAGAAGAAATACCTTCTTTGATAGGACCCTTTGTAAGCATGCTTCAAAGCACAGCTTCTGCGATCCAGATCTTCCAATTTGAGTTTCAAAGACTTCTGCATGTGGTTCTTGCATGTGGTGTTTCGCATGTGCCAAAAGAAAAAAATTCCCAAACTTGGAGACCTGTTCCTGAGATGGTGCGTACACAGCCTACGGAGTACCCAAGTAGGATGTAAATAGAAAGCCATGATGAAGAATTTTGCTAGGTATGGGCTAAGGAGCAGGAGAGAAAGAAGAGATGTTTTGGTTTCATATGAAACACTTCAGTTGGTTTGCATTAGCACACTTACATGGGCAGCCTGGTGAATCACAGCCACGGACACTGCAGCTTCGTTTACAAAACTGGGGAAGCTGTGGCTGAAATACATACATTATCCCTTTAGCCTTTTCAGACTTGTCACAGAGCCTTTAATAGCTACCCACTGGAAACTGGCAGGAAGGTCATTTCTCGCCCCGCTCCTGGCATTCATATCCTACTAACATTTTCAAGCTGCATGGAGAACATGTCTTTGGCAGGGAGGAGATGTGATTTTAAAGCGATAGGTACAGACCATCCTCAGTCACAGAAATGGAAAAAGAGCCTTTGGTAAAGTCTCCTACCCCTGAAGGAAACCCTTTTGGAGCAAGTGGAGGCATTGTCCTTCCTCCTGAAGCCTGATGCATGCTCTACTGCAATGCAACACAGTAAGTCAAGCAAAGTCTATTCTCTACCTCAAGGTCCTTTGCTAAAGCTTCCAAACCACCACCACGACCACCAAAACCCACAGCAGCACCCTAACTCCACTGTCTGCATTTTGGGAAGATGCAGAGGTGGAGATGGACTAAGAGGCTTGCAACCTCCTATTGGTGGCACAGTCTAGACCCAAAGGGGCTCCTCAAAGTTGGCATTACTCACAGACAAAGTCCCTAGGGAGCTACCATGACAGTACAGATAGAAAGCCTTTTGTAAATGCAATATATTGATTGAAGACACAACTTCAGAAATCCCCAGAGCTACATCAAACTCTCTATACCCACACACACCCCCTCCTTCCATACAGTTTGTGCTCCTGCTGGAGATGTGAGAATATTCAACTTTAATTTACTGTGACCAAGAGAAAGCCATAGTGTCTGTGACTCCAGCATAAAGTCTGAGGATCAGCATATCCTAAATTGCGGATTTTCTTATGCACTGATCATTGTAGTGCCAGTCCAGTTATGGGAATTTTGAACTCAAAATTACTATAATTTAACTCATTCCTCCAAATTCCTAAAAAGCCCCAAGAAGACAACCCCCAAAACCTCCAAATGAGTCCCTGACGCTAGAATCACACAGAATCACAGAATGGTAGGAGTTGGAAGGGACCTCTGGAGATCGTCTAGTCCAACTCCCCTGCAAAAGGAGGCTTACCTAGAGCAGGTGGCACAGGAAGGGCATATAGAAGCACACAGAAGACTTGCTAATTCCAAGAAGACTTGCTCTATCCAGTACTGGTCAGAAAGAAATCTAAAAAACCCAGCATCATCTCCAGCTCTCCTCCTCCAGACCAACTCCTGTTCCTGATACCAGACACTGATGGATCTCCCAGTTATCACATCAGACTGGAACAACCCTCCCCAAACAGAGAAGCAGCACTGATGCAGAGGCAGTTAGCAAGAGTAAAAACATCAGCTTTTCACATTGGACATTGAGTACTCCCCAGAATTTGCTGTCTCCAACTGCAACTGCCCCCACGGGAGGCTCTGGCCCCTCCCGAGCAGTCTGGCAGCTGTAAGGGAGTTTTCTGAGATGCCCTGGGCTCACAGTTCCTCGTTGAAAAACCTGGCCAAGAGTCACCCTGGTCAGAAAAGGAAGCAGGTTTTAACCACTTTTTCTGAATGGTGCTGCACAAGAGAACCTTCCTCCTCCACCTCTGCGTGCTGTGCCCATTCAGCTTGACTTGTTGACGGGGAGCCAAGGAGCAGAACAAAAAGCAACTGGACTTTATGTGAGAGGCTATGACTCATTTACAGATGAAGTGCTGCATGTATTGTAGGAGTCAGGAAGGGCAGCATCAATTTCACAGGTGAAGAGTACGCACAACACCCCAACACAGCCAGACTTACCCAGAGAGGATGGGCAGAAAAGAGTGTTCCCACTCTACAAAACATCTGGCTATTGCAAAAGAAGTTTTACCCATGTGCAAAAGAACAACAAATAAGAGCTCTGGAGGGTTTTTTTTTCTCTCTCTGGTTAATAAAGTGAGGAAGAAGAAAAAATACTTCCTAGGGAGAGGATGGACACTTGGGAGTGTAACAACACATATTTTCTAACTCAGAAAAGTAACCAGAACTCCTTCCATCCTCTGCTCAGCTGAATGCCTAATGACCTGGCTGCCATGAGGTGGAAAAATGGATCAGAGATTTCATCCTCTGTCGGAACACTAATAAGCACTCCTATGGCACGACATTGCTCTTGAAAAAAACACTTCATTGGACTTTTTCCCCTAAAAGCTCTTTTAAAAGTCTGGATTAAAAAAATAGTATAGACAGTTAAATAAGATCCAGAACCAGGCAGAAGGGGAGAAAGAGAAGAGAGGATGTATGTAGTATGTGTCTACATGTTTCTTGCCTCTCTTCAGATACCAGCAGATTAACTTCTCTATCACTCCTGTCTTGTGCACTGAGCTGATTTGGTGTAAATACAGTAATATTTGGGGAGGCTCCTGCAGGACCTTCACAAGCTATGTTGATTCTTCAGCAGCACAGTCAGAACTTTCTGCTAAGCTTACAACTCCTTTCTCTGATCCCACACTCTGCAATGCTCCAGGGACACCACCATGCTGGCTACCAGGGTCAGGTTAGAAATCTCACTCTTAGAAATTTCACTCACTTAGAAAACTCACGCTGTTTTGGGCATGTACCTGTCACTACTTAGAAACCACAGCACAAAAATAGCGAACAATAAAGGAACTGTAGGCAAAAGCAGAGAGAAATGGATGTGTACTATCACCCAGCTGACCAGCTGGTGCAGAAGAACAGACACGGCACCACCACAAGCAAGGCCTGCGGGAGTTCCACACAAGGCAGGACCTGGCAAGCAGGTCCTTGCTCTGGAATCCTGAGGCAGAAGCAGTTTTGAATGTGATGTGAGAGGCATTCATCCAGAGTGCTGGCAGGCCATTGGACCTGATGCTACAGCTAAGTTTGAGATGCCTGCGAAAGAATTTACTTCACACCATCTTAGACTAGAAATACCTGTTTCAGAAGGAGGTACCCGGTGGGCAAAATGAACATCTTCCTTGTGAGTGTGTCATAGCACCAGATAACAAATTTCATTTCACTTTGCATTTATTCTCATCTGCCTACTTGCACATTCATGCTTCCCACTTCAGCAACAGGATTCACTATTATAGTCTGCTATGGGCAACAAGAAAAGGTGATTTACTGCAAAAAAATCAGTGGCACGGTCCTGCCAGCCACAACCCTCCTTCAGCAAAACTAGCCTGGTTCAGTGTGCTCAGGATCCTGCCTGTCATGGGCCAGAGGTCACTTGTTGCAGTGTCACCAAGCTCAGTAAAAGGTTTCTGCAGTGTTGTACCAAGCTGCTGTGGTGTGGGACTACACAAGGAGTTTTACACAGGAACCTGTCAGATGGAAAGAACTTCTAACAGGAAGATTTTCCTTGATGAAATTAGGTCCTTCTTAGTGTGGTCAGTAAACACAGCACTCCATCCTGATAACTTCAAGCAACATCCCATTAAAAGTGAAGTTTAAAACCCAACAATCTTTTAATCAGAAGGCTCTGATCTGTACTTACTTCTTTTGGGCAAGCCACTCCACCTAGCAATTCTGCCAAATTTGCTACTAAGGCACAGTAAGAGTTGCGCTACGGGGAAACCCCCATAAGCAAAGGAGACTACATAAACATCTGGAAGGCTTGGAGTCAAGCCTCAGGGGAAGCCTCCCCTTCCAGTTCCTGGGAGAGGACGAGGAGATGCCTAGTGAGCAAAAAGCCAAATAAACCCTGCAAGCAGCCCTTCAGGAAGCAGTGCAGGCTGAGGACCTGGGCACAAGTGTTCGAGCACCCCGAGTCCCAGCACAAGGAATTCCCCCCTGGATGCTGACAGCAGCATCAGTTGCAACCCAGCAGCTGCACTGCCTTCCTCACAGCAGACACAGTAATGACCCAGACTGGCAAACATGTGGCTCTCAACACCTCTGGTCAGATGAGTCAGACGTGGGATTTATTCAATGCCCAAGGCCAGTATCTCCTCTGAACATCTTCTGTCTTTCCCTTCTCATTTTACATTTCTCTCCAACTCTCTCCAATTCCAATCAAGTTAAATAAATACGGAATTACAGGATTGCATTCTCTCCTGTTTCTCACCTGTTTCAAGTAACGGTTTAACATGGACAATATGATCCAGAAAAGGGAAAGCTGCAAGCAACTACTGCTTCCTTTGTGCAGCATTGTTATCTTTCCTATTGTCACTGAAACCCCCCCTTTCATTCCACCTATAGCACATTGCTTGGAAATTGACTGGTAGTAAGGAAACAAGATCTCTTCCCTCCCACACAGAACCAGTCTGTAACCACCACTCTTGTCATTTCCCTTATAAGCTATGTTCCTTTCCCCCACCTGTCTTGCAGTTTCTTTGTAGGTTGTAAACTCTTTGATATGGGGACTAAAGCTATGTGGGAATTCACAAAGTCTTAATCAGCTCTGAGGTGCTCCACCCATGCAAATAAATGAATACTGAATCAGGGGATGAGAGAGGGGAAGGAACATCCATGTGATTTAACATTTTGTTTCCTCAGTTGGCAACTGTATATACTGCTGCATCCCTACACAGGAAACTACATGAAATATGTTTGGCAACTTGGGTTATAGAGAATTTCCTGGATCTATAGTGCAGAGGTTGTCTACAGCACAAGCAAAGACTGATGTATATATTCAAAAACAAGATCAATTATTCTGGAGGCATCTTCCTGACAGCACTTGGATACCTAACTACATAACATACAGCACCATCACAGATCCTTCAATACAACCATTTGCATCGATGAATCTGAAGCTACAAAGTAGAAGTTCCTCTACAGCTTTGCTATCTATTTTTGTCCTTCGAGAAAAATCCATCGCATTTGTCAAAATAATAATAATCATCATCAAACAAAATAAGCAATACTTATGGATATTCCTAACAACTCCTGATACTATGTGAAAAGAACTAGAAGACCTTTCTCAGTTCTGACTTCCTCCCACAACTTACTCATCTTAGTAGCTGTACTGTGCATGTGTGGTGCCATACTTGGAGATCACAGAGTGTCCACGTTTTCTGCCCAAGTGTCTTCAGTCAGCTTCAAAGTCTTCCCAAGGAAACAAAACAGCCCCCTACCCTGTAACCCTTTCCAAACTCCTGGGTCACGATCAGCACTCACCTGTGCATGTTTCCATTGGTGGTGAAGGACTGTCCACATACTGAACATTTATAAGGCCTTTCACCTGAGTGCACCAGCATGTGGCGATCAAGGGAGCTCGCTGAGCTCAGAGACTTTCCACAGATGCTGCAGGAATGGTCTGTCCCTCCAGTGTCAGTGTTATGCTAGAGAAAGCAATGATTTTTTTTTTCATTGAATGTCCCTTTCGAAGTGCCAGTAAAATATCAGTGAGAACTATAAACATCTTAAAGGCAGCTTTAAAGTGCCACTCAGCACAACACCTTATATTAAGGTGTGCCCTGTCTATAGCTCTCCTCCCCAGCCCTCCCCCCTCAAGTCCACCCCCACCCTTCATTTTTAACTCTGTAATGTTCAGCACAAGTAGCTGTGTCACACAGCCTGCAATGCCTGCCACATGCAGCATTTCTGCTGGGTGTGCAGCAGAAGGTAGGAAGGGACTCAGCAACAACCCATCAGACAAATGGTACCTTGGGATACTTTAAGCTGTGCAGCTGTTTGGGGTTGGGTGGGAGGTAAAGGGGAGAAACAGAAAGGTGATTTAACTCCAAACTTCATGGCAGAAGGAAGACACTTAAAAACATGGCCTTTAGCTACTGTGCTATATGTACTACTCCTTCTTCCTTGAATTCAGAGGCTTGAAGATTTCTTCACATACCAAAAAAAAAACAAATCCATGAGAGTAAGAAAAAAAAATAAGTAACGGTTACAGTACAGGAGGGAAAACTGAAGTATTTAAGGATCTCGTGGGCTCACAGTGGTGAACCACAACTTCAGTATCCAAAGCAGAATCTTCTGACCTAGAAAAGGCCAAACCTTCTTATGAAGTACGCATGTATTTCAAGAGGAGCAAGAAGAGGCCTGTAGCTGTCAAAAAAGTGCATCATCCATTTAAAAAGTGTATTTTTAATTCTGCCTCCCAAAATTGCTCCACCCTGTGAAGGACTGAGAGGGTCTTCTACACTGAAATGATTTAAAAATTGTGTCTTTCTGCTTCTTAATTTGTACGACCAGTAAAGGGATCTGTATTCAAACAGGATAAGAAAGCAGGACCTACACCTGATGATGGAAGTGGTTTTGTGGATCCTTGGGATACCTTAAGCTATACAGGACAGGACATACATCCTTGCTTGAGCCACTGCAGGGGCAACACACACACACAACACACATACTAAATAAAAGTAAGAAATCATGAGCTGTTACTCTGTGTACCTGACGAATGTGCATAGTTAGCTGGTGCTGTGTAGTGCAAATCTTTTCACACAGAGGACAGGTATAGGAAGACTTCTCTTCTTTTGTTTCCTGTGAACAAAGCAAGACAAAACCAGAAAATTAGAATGAGTATTGATATAAAGGAACTCAAAAGCTGTTACTGCTGGGGATGGAAAAAATACAATCCATCCTAAGCACAGAAGGCCACTGCCAACAGGACAACTTGCACGTATACATTTATCATCTTGCTAGATCCCTTAGGGGAGTTTCAGAAACTTCTGCATTGATAAATAGGGGCCATTTCAACTACCACAGAAGTACAGCAGCTGTTTTAGCAGCACACGGATACTCAGCAATAGCAGTTTAGGACAGGAAGTGAAGGCAATCATTGCGACCAGCTCAAACTGCCAGGAGGAGTTTAGGTGAGCAGAAAGTAATTGCTGGAACACTGCCAGAATACGAGGACAAACACCACTAATCTTCCCAAAATATCTTTTTCAGCACGCATCTTCAGGACTTCAGGTTTTCCACCCCATCTTGATGGGGAGGCATTAGCTCGGTGCCCTTTTCTAGGGGCTGTACGTTCTGCTCCACGGCTGACTCAGAAGGAAGAGCAGTGTTTAGTGAATCACCAGCACCATTTCCCTTAGCATCCTGTGTTTCTCCTGGAAGCATCCCATCCAGGCACACTGGCCAGGCCCAACCCTTCTGAAGCTTGCAAGATCTGATGAGATCATAGCGAGAAAGAGGTGACAATGCAGGAGTGTACGTGACTCAAAAAGAACACATTATGAACCCGGTTATTCCCCACCCAGGTAGGAATCAGGAGTAACTGTGGTCAAACCACAGTGAAGCCGACTGGAGAACTCAGCCTGATTTAAGTATGCCCGTGAGACACTGAGCAAACCCACCACTCTTTCAGCCAAGGATGAAATGGCACTCTTGCAGGAACTAAAGGCATGTGCCTGAAATGTCCACAGGAATGGCTACTGTATGACATAAAGAGTATTTTCACCATCTCACCAAGAAGCCAGGCGTGGCTTCTGCACCAACGCCTGTGCAGTAGAAGGAAGATGGTCTGGCACTGAAGATTAAACCTCAGTTTTCTGTCGAATGATGCAAATCTTCACCAGCTGCATAGATCCACTACCTGTTACCTACACCTCTGGTGATAAGAGAGTACAAAACCCATCTCCGCAGGACTGATGGGAAAGCAGAATATTTATGCCAAAAGGATATGTTCTGGACCTCTGCTGGCTATTTTAAGTATCATTAGTAAAACTGAGAGAACAAGCGAAAAGAAAACTCACTCTTGGTGGGTTTTCAAAAAAGAAAACCCACCCTAGCTCTGTAGTTGGGAGAGTTGATGGGTATGAGGGTATCCGTGCATTTCCTCTCTCCATACAGCTCTTTTCCCCCACTGTCATCCCAAAAGTCATCAACAAAAACCATTCCCAGATTGTCAGACATAAGCATTTGGGGTGAACACCGAGAATGACTAACCCAAGCCTCTGACAAATTCTCTGGCATGTTAAGACGAAAGGTGCTGACACAGTGTTAGAGGAAGGTTTTTTTAAGTCTCAGTAAAGCAATATCCCCTCCCACATGATTCTGGGAACCATTCTGGAGAGTCCCTTATTAAAAATCTAACATGGTGTTTTCAAAAATAGGGTGGTGATAGTTTTCTATTAATTTCATTGACCTGTGGATTTGGATGAAGAGCTACTTTCCCATTTTGTCTGAAGTAAACAAAACTTGCGACCTCACTTCTAAAATCATCAGGACTGCAACAATTAGGTTCTCCCATTCCTCCCTGCTGTTTCTCTTGTACATCTTCTTCTAACTTAAGTCAGGGCTGTCCATCCTAAAGCTAACCACTGCAGGCCAAGGCCTGAGCACTGTTGCCCAAAAAACATTAGAAAGCAAGCAAGATTTATGCCATTATGAAGTCTGAACACCCCAAGAAAATTAAAACACATTATCCCAGTGTCCCCCCATCCTCCCTTTTAATATACAAACATACAGTTTGCACACGTGCATTCCATCCTACTTATACAACTTCAATTTTACTATATGCAACCTGTCTGTGGAGTAATGCTCTGCTCCAATTATACTGCAACCCTGTTAAAGTTGGCTCAGGACAGAGAACAAACACACTGTGCCGTCAGGAAAATCCCTGCAGCTGTGCTGACAGTTTCGATGGTGTTCAATCCCCAGGGTATTTCTGTGAAATTATCAACCTCCTACTTTTTTTTGCCCCCCTCTTTAAATGAGTGCTGCACTTCTACATGATGCACTTGTTTCCAAGCCTGCTTTCTAGACTGCCTGCTCTTCGAATAAGCAAATTAACAGAAGATAGAGCAATTACTGGTTCACCTTGAAGCAAAGATCAGAAACACGCTATAGGTCAGTCAGAGCTGATTAGTATTGAATCTGGGGTTTATTATTAACTAAACCCCAAACTTTCTTCAGTGGTCACACAGGGTACGTGCCGCATACCGTAACACAGCTCAAGCAAATCCACAGTAGCTGCAACAGGAATGCTGCTGACTGACCCAATCCAGACCAAAAAAAACTTGAACATCCCTACTGTAAAAGAACCCCCACGCACAAATTTAAAACATAGCACTCAGCTACCCCACTGGAGCCAGGCTGGTAAAAACACACCTCCTGAACTAAAAGATAAAAGTGGCAGCTATTCTGTTAGCTACTCTCCCTTTAGTAAGTCAACCTGGCATGACTGCTCTGCATTCAACTGATGGCAAATGCTTTTGGAGCTGTGCATTAGGTCTATTTGTTTTTCCCCAGCTCAAAGAAACACCTTTCTTACACTTTATATTCTCTTCAAGAGCAAGGCAAATGAGAAATTAAAATGGATGCAGGTTGATGTAAGATCATGTTTATTAGACTATGAGCAGACTAGAGCCAAGATAAAGTCAGCATTATAAAGAGAACCATAGACTTTGGGACAAAGGTTCAGAGCAAAATGTTTTGCTGCCAACTCATGGGAAACAGCAGTCAGACCCAGAAAACTATCTAACTATTATTATTCTTGAAATTATAATAAGGGGCACATTCTGACCGGGATGTGAGATCTGTGTGCTGCCACACACCGCAACAATCCAGTGCTTTCATTCAGCCATGCTGAAAGTGGAAATTTGCTGTATTAGAGGTCACTAACCAGACTGATACCCACTTAATATTTCACATCTCACTTCTATTTTCTCAGTAATGTAGCCATTTACTCCTCCAGCAGCAACTCTCTTTCAGCCTAAAACCAAACAGGCTATTTACTATGTTTTCAATGTATTTGTTTATTTTTATGCTGTAAGAATCCTTCTTAATCCTGTCACATTTACTCTCAAGCTTCCTTTGATTCGATGCCCATCGAAATATCAGGTGGAATAAAGGTCAGTAACGTTAATAAACTTCCCTGAAGCCAAACCACATGGTGTACCAGCGGCCAGCTGTGTAATAACACTGCCACCGAGACGAGTCTGTACTCCAGTGCCTCACATGATGAAATCAAGGAACCAGGGCAGCCCCTAAGTGGGAATACTGCAAATAAACCTTAAAGTCAGGTGCTAGACAATACAATCCCACGAACACAGTTGCCCGTATACTGCCTGGGCTCTTCACTCAGTAATGTTCATTTACAGCTAATGGCTTTTAACTCCTTTCAAGCAACAAAAATCCAAGACAAGTCATAAGTCTGTCAACTGGGCAGTTACTCGGCAAGCTATTAATAAGCTACTATAGGAACATCACATGAGTCATGCCTCTCAACACTTCTGGTCCCTGTTACATCTTGATTCGTTTATAAATTCTATGTACTTTACCATAAAATCTAAAGTCAAATGGACACAGGGATTTGGGGTATTTCTTGATGTTCTGCAGCACCTTCATTGGTAAGGACTGGCTGAGCAGGAGAAAAACATGGATATAAATAATCACAGCTTTAACTGACGTGACTCTCTCCTTTCACTTGTTTGGGTCAGTATTGGTATCAACTGGTGCCATCAACTGACAAATGGGAAAAAAAATGACAAAAGGTACATATATTTGCTCTGCAAGATTTGTACAAAACATTCTGCAACAGCTCTTCATAGTTTTATTAACAATGAAGTAAGGGCACTGTGCACTACATACGTGTGAACTGAGCATCCTCACGGATATTTTGTTCTAGCATCACTTTTAACCTTAAATTACTTGGATCTTCTCTGGGGACAGCTGCACACCTCAAGAGGGGTCCCACACAACAGCTGAGACAAGCTCTCTACCACACCGCTCTGCTTCTCTCTGAGCTATTTCTTTTCTCCTAGCTTCATGAAATGAATTGGTCCCCCAAGAGGTTAGGCCAATGCAAGAGCCTGGAGAAAGGATGCAGTGGGGAGGATATGGTAATTCTTAGGTGGTTTTGCCACTGCTAGTGGCATCTGCTAGACCAGCTCACCACTGCATGACATTGGAGCTTGTGCTCAAATCTTTTACATGTGAATCCAAGCACGCAGACCCCTTCAATTCCCAGTTTTCTAAAGTTATGTTCTGGAGAAGCATCAAGAAACATAACATAGAGGAGAAATGGTGGAAGCAAGAAATACCCACCGAGGTAAAAAAGGCAAAACAATTAAAGGAATGTAATCATGTCTTATCACTCCCCATGCAGTTGTCTCCCATTCGCCCTCCCTGCATTTGGGTTTACATGCCTGGTTCCTCCTGCCAATCCGATTTGGTGCAGGAGACTTGGAGGGGGATTTGACATTTTGAGAGGTCCCGCCATTTTCAGCAATCTTCCCCACGTTCATCACTGCTGACATCATGGCGTCAATGGAGGACAAGTCTGCTCCGTCCGAACTGTTCGGTGAACTTGGTGACACCTTGTAGCTGTTTAAGCTTTCCAGCTGCTGCTCTGGAATTACAAACAAAAACACATCTAGGAGTTGCTAGGCCATCTAGAAAGAAAAACCCACCCAAAAAAACCCCAGAGTATTTTCAGCAGCCTGTAACTCGCACCACACTCTGCTGGATCATCACAGAGCACAGGCCATAACCCATAATAACTGGAGTTCTTGTAACAGGAAAAGTTTCTCATCTTGGAACTCCCAGGATGAGGTGCACATTTCTTCTCACAGGACAGTCACTTTATCTTCATTTTCAACCTTAATTCGGTATGGGGCTTATAGAGTGATTTGCCTTAAACTCGCTTGCTGTGAAATGGTATTTGTGGTACCTTGTGATCACCATGAACTAGTAGAGCAGTGCTGATGAATGCACGCTCTGGCAAGCACAATCATTCAAACAAGCACGTGTTTTGAGTAGAATTGCACAACTGAGGCATTAGTAACACAGTGTACGGTACTGGCTTCTCCCTTCTAGCACAGCTTATGCAGCTCTGCATATAGAATACACTCAATTAGCAAAAATCCAACCAAAACAAAACCCTATATACCCCCAAATGCTTCTTTACTGCCACAGAGGGCATCTATGTAGATTCTTCTCTTTTTGGTCTACCGAGCCATGTTAGTTCATGGAGCATATGTTTTACATCCACAGCTAATGTCACAGCTAAAGCTGTTCCGAGTCAGATCTCTCCATCACACTCTGTATGTAGCAGGGATGCTCCTGTCTCAGGTAAGAAATTCAAAAACTCATCTCTGGTTTCTCAACACACAGGTTAAGGCCTTCCACTTTTCTCTTTACGAGTTTGAAAAGGAAGATGTTTCCAAACTAAACATTCCCTTCCCCCAAAAGAAGTCTCCCAAGCAAACAGGAACGCCCTGCAAGTCTATTGCTCTGTCACCTCTGGTGGAGAGCACAGAATCTTAATGTGTGTTGTGAGAAAGTCACTGTAACACAAGAGGATGTGAGGATGAACATACTTGTCTGTGAACATTTGATCGCTGCATAATACTGTCTTTGGAAGATAAGTTTGAGCATTATAAACAGGTGCTTTTTTGAGGCTGAGTAATGTGGTGCCAAGTTACTGGGAGCCAAGAAAATCTTAGTTTGGAAGCCTGCAGTGGTAGTTGAATATTTATGTACTCATGCTTCTGCTCAACCTATTTTATACCTTTCAGAAGATAAAAGTTAGGGATGGGGAAAGAAATATATACACCAGTGCTTCTGCTTAATGTATATTAAACTATTCACACAGATAAGGGGTATGGATGGGTAAGAAATGTTTCTGCAAGCCTTAATCAATGCCCTAATTTATAGGTCACATAGAACTAGTCAAACCAGTTACCTTCATTTTTATCCCCTGATTGACTGTGGCTCTCTTCTTGGCTGTTGGTCTCCTCACTTAGTGTAATATGTGTGGTAGCGTCTGGCTCTTCAGCCTCTTCTTCAGCAGCACCCTCTAGCACTACATGAGGGAGAAGGGAAAAAGAGAAAGGGAGTTAAGATTTTCTGGAAGCCATTTTAGCCAAGTAAGACTACAGCCCTTTAGTTTGAGGGCTCCCCTGACTGGCACCCAGGTCTGATGACAGAGGCATGTAAATAGTGCCAGTGCAGCCAAGCACGCACTCCTGCGAGTGGCTGGGCACTGGGCTGGGAGATGCTGCTGCCTCTGCCAGTGGCAAAACCTGGACAAACGAAGAGAGGAAACCCTTGCTGGCTTGGTCTCCAGCATCCAGCCAGCAAAAAAAAAAAAAGAGAGGAGGGAGAGAAGGAGAGAGTAAGCTTCATACCACTAGCAGTCGTGACATTTAGTTAAGAAGTTGGAAAAATATTCTGCAGCTAGAGAATTTAAGCAATTCAACTTCACATGCATGCCCCCCACCCTTCTCTTCTTAGAGCATTAACATTTACTCTAATATATGAATTCATGGTGAATTTTCTTTGTTTCCTTTTAGCAGTGGTGAAATTGCTACTGAGGTTTCTGGGACCATTTGGCACATTCCTCATAGCCACTGCCCAGGGTTTCAGATGAGTTGAAGACATAAGCAACCATCAGATGCACTGACAGAATTTCTCCACACCCCTTTCTGAAACCACAAACTTGTCATGCTATCGTTGGGGTTTCAGGAAGGATGCTTGTTCTGGCTGGAAGATGACGGGGAACATCATTTTTAGAGGTGACAGGGAATGATCAATGCATGAGAAAGAGAGTTCTCTGCCCATCACACCCATGGTGATAGCCTCTGGAAAAGGTCATTTGTAATATGGAAAACTACTGATACATTTTTAATAATCTTAATTTATACAATTTTAATTTATAACCTTACAAGCAAAATAGTTATTTCATTATGGAAATGAACACACTGGATATTTCATCATCTCAGACTTCCAAATCACACCCAGCAGATTTAATACAGGTTTTGCTTTTTTCAGGAAGCACAGACCATCAGCCTGAAACCATGGTTAACTCAACAGGGTTCCTGCCTTTTAAAAAAATATGTTGTCAAGGATGATATGCAAATCAGTCACAAAGCACATCCTCAAATGCTGTTTGAACAGCATTTGCAAACAATAAATGGCTACGGTATCGCAATTACTGACGCTTTAGAGCACACAAGAAGAGTCAAACAAAGAGAAAGGGCCCAGTTTCTGCTTCATCCACTTGTGTCAAGCAGTTCCTCACTTCACCCAACGCCAGAAAAAGTAGCAGATTCAAGTTTCCTACGTTTAACTGTCGACCTTCTTAGGAGCAGCAGAGAGATGATGTGACACAGCGAGCCAGCGTAGCCTGGAGACAAAACCTAGGACCCAACTAAGCCCAGTGGATAAGGCTCTGGCCAACACCAACTCCTCAACAAACATTTTCAACCTGCATCTTCAAAACCAGACAAAAGGACTATTTTTATGCTATCCTGAACAATCCAAGGTAACCCTTCCCTAGCTCTTTTTGTACTTTGCTGCCAAGCAAAAAAACTCGTTTTCCCTGTGACACAGGGATTTCTTCATCCAAGGTGAGGCCAAGCACCCATTCTCCTGTATTTTCTTCAGTAAGAATGGGAGCTGTTTACTTGTTTCTCTTCACTTTGTTTGTCTTTAATGGTTATAACTTTGCTGTTATTCTGTGTCTTTTAAAAAGGTCCATCTCATTCAAGAAGACCACCTAATTTTCTTCTCCCCCCACCCCCTAACCAAAATGGTAGCTGACTTAATTTTGAGCAGAATAAGCACAAATTATTTATTTTCAAGACTGGCCTAAATCTTCTAAGTTGCTTGCTCTATCTGCTTAGTAACACCAAAAATAAGGACCAGTTTAAACTGGACCAGTTTAAATTATTTGAAGGGATTTCTGTTAAAACACTGCAAGTAAGTGCTTTAGTCCTTAAAAAAACCCAACCAAACAAAACAGCTCTTCCTTCCAAAGCAGACCTATTAATTCCTCTCTCAGTCAATACCTAGGACATTAATGTGACCGTTGATTCATCCTGGAAAAAGCCAATCTGTCGTGTAACTGTGAAGACTCTTGTGTTGGCCAAGGTAACTTTCAGATTGCTGAGGAGCTTCCCAGAGAACCAGAGTCAGAATTCCTAGTGCTTCTTTTAGCAACAGGGGAAAAGGGAAATGTTCATCACAAAAAGAAGAGGCAGGCATATATGCACACACTGACAAACTTACCCGCTGGTTTTGAAACACCTACCAACTTGCTCTCTGTTCTTCTTTCAGGGGGAAAACTGTATTATGCTATTACAGCCTTTCATAATTTCTAAGAACCAACAGCTATTTTATTTTGGAATATAAATATTTTCCTGCCAACACAAACAAAGATGTACAGTCACAGATCTTGGTTTTAAAAACCATTTTCTGTGCATTAAAAATTTCCTATTTCGAAAGCAGTCAAAAGTTCACAACTTAATTTCTGCAAAAAATAGGTATTACTGTTGCATGCTTTTATTTACACAGGTATTTTCTACTCTTTTGCACGAAGTAAAAATGTACCACTGAAACAAAGACGTCTGCATGAACAACACACACTGATTTCAGAAACATAATTTTCTATTTGCAATAGGATATAGAAACAATAAGAATACTGGGCCAAATCACTCCTTCCTGTGGGAAAACCCACGGCAGAGTGCCTTCAGGCAGGAACATTCTGAGATATTCCTCTTGCAGCTTTTTTTTTTTGCCTTTTTTTTTTTTCTTTAAATAAATGCATCACTGAGGATGAGGAAGTGGTTTGGGTTTTTTTTCCCCACAGCACCTATGAAACTCAGGGAATCAGACAGGCAGTAACCAGCACAGATGCCCTATGCCATGCTGCCTTCAGGACTGCAAACCTCCTCAGCTCACACCAAACACCCCTGCTTGGAGGTTGTGCTGATGGAGCTTTCTTCCTCCCTCACCCCAAAAGAAAACAAAGACCTCCAGGAAAGAGGACAAACAGGAAATAGGCTGGCAAATAGTGCAGCCTCAGGTTGCATTCAACATGGGACCAAAGCCTCTAGGAAACAGGGAAGTGGTCACAAGCATTCAAGTCACCTTCTACTTTGAAGAAACCCCCCAGTGTCACAGCCATCCTTTGTGAAAAGGAGGAAAAGAGGAGAGCAAGCAACAGAGTGAGAGCACTAACACGTGTAAGGGGGGAAAGAAAACAACCAGACAAAACATTGCAGCAGCCCTCTTTGCACGGTCACACCCAGAGACCTGGCTCTTCTGTGGGAACGTGTCCCCTCCACTTGATGATGTTGCTAAAACCATGGAACTGGAGCAAATTCAATCCCACAGAGAAACCTGAGGGGCCTTTGGTCCCTGCTTCTGTCAAAGGCCCACCCCTGATGCCCTGCATGACCAGCTAATGCGAGAGCCACTGAGAAAGCAGAGCTAAAAAAACAGAAAAAAGCCTTGTTGCTTCCCATTCTGTCTGTACAGGAAGACACTTGCTAGACCTGTTTCCTCCTTTGGGATAAAGTGTGACTCCACTGTACGTTAAAGCTGAGCCCATCAGCAGTTCCTTCCCCCCTCTGCCTATGTGTACTTATTTGTATTTACTTTTCCTGCTTTAAGACCACCCTCAACCATCACAGCTCTTTCTTCTGGTGATGAGCATCGTGGATGAAGCAAAAAAGAGAACATGGGCCACAGGGGAAGGAAGAAAGAAGAAGAAATGATGAGTCTTCAGAGTCACAGTCACTTGACTTGCTGTCGAGAGGTGGCTACACAAGCAGAGTGGCACATCCCAGTCCCTGGGAGCTGGTACAAGCCTCTGCTCCAGTTTGCTCCACCGTCTTTGCACATGAGATCTCCCTTTGGAATAGATAGGAAGAAACACACAATACAGGCAAGGAGGGGGAAAACCTGGTGCGTAGCACAAAGCTGCTCATTGTTCTGCCTTCCGAAAAAAAGCCACATTAACGCTAAAGTAGAAGCCATGCACTAATTGGGCCAGGGAAAGATTAACACTCTCAGCCAAATACTTTTATTGGTTTCATTAAACATGGCAGCAGCACACAGTAGAGAACACGGGCGGGGAGGAGAAACAGGGGAAACAAATGACAGTTTTAGGAATGTGCACCCCCCCACACATGCATTTCAAACCACTTTTTCCCGTGAGGCTCAAACAGGAATCCTGAGCCTTCTTCATCATTTCCATCTTAGCAACACTATTAGCTTATTCAAGGCTTTCCCACTGTTTTTTTTTTTTCCTAACTGGTAGAAAAAAACCCCAAGGATCATTTAAATGAAGGCCAGACCTTCTAGCATACAAATTTAGACAAGAACAGAACTTCAAAGAGGGACATCGCATTTGAATAAACAAAAGTTTACTGTTTACCCTTGAAATTGCAATACCTAAGAATTGCTACACCACGCTCCAAACCATTTCTGATGCACTGGTCTCCTACTAAGCTCCTGCTGGAGCAGCAGATTTTCCTCCCAGAGCACATGGTGATGCTCCCAAGCACAGTCGCTCCCACGCCAAGAGATGCGCACAATCACCCGCACTACACTTTGAACGTGATTGTGCATCAAAGCTGGCAGGAAGGGAAGATGGTGAAAAGGCATCGTGTGGGAAGAAAAAGGGGTTAACACTATTCAAAGCCACTGCCTCAAGGCAAAGGAAAAAAGTTTTCCCAACTGACCTTTTTAATACCAATTCTGCCCTTGCTACTGAAGTGTCGGTGCTGACTCGGCACCCCAGTGGCAGCGAATTATACTGGCAGTGTCACCTCGCTGTCACCACTGCTGGAGCACCAGCACAAAGCAGCCTATGGGGAAAGGAAGACAAGCATAAAAAGAAAGACAGTGGCATGGGAATATCTGGTGGTCGTTCTCTCACCTGGCGTTTGGTAAAAACTATTACCCCAAAGGTTTTGGACTTGTACCTGTAACTAGTGTTTTACTCTAGGGAAAACCAAAAATGGACAAAACAAATCCTCAAAGAAAAGCCAAAAGGAGCAACATCCCTTGGAAAGCACACTTGGAGCACCGAAAGGCAGAGTACCTTCCAAGAGTACTTTCCTCTTGCTATGAACTCTCCAAGCTATTAGCAATACAATTGTTTTACCTAACATAGGTACACTGCTTTGCTTCCTAAAATAACCCTACAAATCCACAACATCCCTGTGCCTGTTCTTACCTAACCTGTACACAGGCAGATACACCCAGACACAGAAGTATGAAGCACACACTCTTGGCCATGCCTTAAAACTGAGCTAGGGACCACTTTCTGGTTTGGGGGCAGGGTAGGGGAAGAAGCACCAAACAAGAACAAGATGATCCCCATATTTCCAGATTATTTTGTGTACTGTTGCCACACCACCTAATGGTTAGGCCAAATTTTAAATATTCAAAGATATTTATTCCTCCTGCTTTATTCCCATGCATGCACGATGGGATATGCACATGCATTTGGTTTTATGTACATTTTGAAAGTCACTTTCTGATGACTTATGGACCACTAATGGTCCTCAGGACTTTGGCCTAGATGACCAAAAGCATCTCACCACAAAGCAAACCAGAATATGAACTTAGTTGATGCCCTAAGTGAATGACAACTCCGAATCACCATGATACTCCAGTATTACACTGATGTAACACATTGAAAACTAGGAAGTTACACTAATGTAACAGTGAGATGCTGTACTGGCAAAGCAGGGGTTTCCTGAGTGAAATTCACCTCTGTGGTCCAAAACCAGTTCAGAGCAATGCACGGAGACACCAGACAGACTTAATACAAAATGCATTCATATCTGTTCTCCTTGGCCCTGTGCTCAATTTGCTAACTTGAACAGGGCACCCACGTTTGCTCCTTTCCCAAGAGTTGCATGCTGTGGGAACAGCCCTGGCACAGGAGCCTGTGGTCTTGCCAGGCTAGAAAGGAGAACCGAGGCACATCGAGAGCGAAAGCAAAACCCAACGGCCCCCAGGCTCCCAAGAGGAAAGGCCAGGTCCCTGCCAGTATGCTTGGTAGGCAGCTCAGGGGGTTTGATCCCAACCAGCACTGCCACGCGCGGGGATGGCAGTGCCACACAAAACACACGGCAACAACCTGGGGCTGCTTTCAGGCTCAACAGCTGCTGATGGATTTGGAGGTTTTCTAGCGCCTTAGCCCTCCTCCTTCCCCCTCCCGACCAAAGAAGTCTCTATGAGCTGTTCCCCATCCTCCTTGTGTAAGCTTGTGGGTGAGCACCTGGCTCTCCAGAAAGCCTTTGTCACCAAATTGCAGACAGCTTCGAGAGCTTGTTCGAGCAAGAAAGGATACTGAGATTTGAAGGCAGCTTAACAAACCTGGGGCCACGAGCACTAATCTTAGACATTTGTGAAAAATAAAGTCAGGACAACAGCAGAATAAAACAAGTGATTGCAAGCAGACATCCCTCCACTCTTTCCCACACAAACACCCCTCCATCCTCATCCTTGCCTGCCTGTGCAGCCATCAGGAGCCCAGTGGGGAGGGGGCCAGGATCCCCCATCACCGGGAACCATGGCGACGCAGGGGGAACACGCAAGGAGCCCGGCCTCAGGCTTTACCCTGCACATCCCCTCCCCTGCGCCCTCCCCGCGGGCGAGGGACACAAAGCAATACTGTCTGTCCTTATAAGCTCTGCTTTGCATGTGTTCGGGGAGCGGGGACAGCTGTGCGGACGGCTCGCAGAGTTCCAGGAAGTCAATGTGTTTCTTGGCTTTGGCTCGGGTTTATTTGCCTCAGATGAAGTGGCGACCCGAGAAAGTCCCTCCACGTCCCCCCTCGGGCTGGCACCGGCCGCAGCAGGGATGGAGCTCCCAGGGTCTCTCTCACACCCACCAGCCTGGCCTGCTCTCCCTCGGGCCAGGACTGGCTCATGTCCCACCTGGCAAGGGGATGGCCTTGGGATGCGGTGCAGGAGAGGGTGGGAGCCCGGAGCAGAGCCAGGGAGCAGAGTGAGCAGGCCCTGAAGGCCCTTCCTTGGCAGGAGGGAGGGAGGTGTCTCCTGGAGGCGGGGATGGGTCAGGCGAGTGGTGCCACGCTGCCTGCCAAAACTGCTGCTGCCCACACCCCCCCCGAAGAAGCTGAGGACAACGCAAGAGAGCAGAGTGGCAGGGGGAAACAAAGCCAGGACCAGTGGGCACCTCCATCACACATCTCCCTCCCCTACACCCCGAGGAGGAGGAGGTGTGCCTGCCCGAGGGCAGCCCAGCGACCCCACAGCCCTGGGACACAAAACCTCTGCTGCTGCAGAAGAAGTGAAAGGGGATGAGGGATGCAAACTGAGGAAACAATTTAAAATGTAGCTCTGTGGGTTTGTTCATTTCTTTCTTTCTCATTTTTGCTTTGCCCTGCCAAACCCAGTTAACTTCAGACTCAGCATGGGGGAAGCTATAGGTTGCTGTCCCATCACCTACATGGCAAAGGAAGCACTGTGCTATGGGAACGGGATACTCATCCAAGAGCCTGAGGGGTGAGCTCCACGGATTGCACTTGGGAGAGCCAGATGGAAAACATTTCTGAGTAACAGAGAAGAAAAGCGACCTCCCCTCCACGCAGTCCAGCCTGCAGCACCCCTCGGCTCCAACTGAGCTGCAGCGACGTGGGACGCTGGGCTCGGCCGGGGAGCTGTGACGGAGATTCTGCCATCCCTGACAATATATGGCCAGTCTAAACCACAGGATGTCTTGTCCTTTTAAGGTGGGCCAAGAGCAAGCATCTGTGCAGCAGCAGCAGCACAGCCCCAGCCTGCCATCAATAGCCCCTGCTGTCGCTGAGAGAACAGGGGCTCCTGTACCATACTGTGCTGTACCAACTGGCCACGCAGATGCCCAGGCACTCACACCCGGAGGAGACAATCCGTCCGGTTGTTCCTCCACACAGCATCATGGAAACAAGAAGGAACAGTAATAACGAGAGGAAGAAAAGCCACAAAACCATGCGGCTGGGCTGCTCGCTGGCAATTGGCGCCTGCAGCTGTCAGGGAGGGAGGGAAGGAGGGAGGGACAGCCTGTCCCCGTCCCCATTCCTCGCCCTGATGGCCAGCAGCTCAGCCAAGGGCAGCTTTGGACCTGGGACTCGAGGTGAAGGTTTAAAGCAAATCTCTGGAGGGAGAAACGAGCAAACGCCTCCCCCCTCCCCNACATAGCCAGAGCTGTGTGTGCACAGCAGGATGGTTTCGGCTGGGATTTGGGAGAGGCAGGATGAATCATGCCAAGGAAGATACAGAAAGTCTCCTGTGCTAGTACCCTGCTTCTCGTGTGGTGCCCTGGTTGTGACCCCCTTCCTCCAGTACTTTAAAGAGAACTTCACAAAGGTCCTAAACGCACAGGCAAGTTTACAAAAACTGTTCTGAAAATGGGGTAAGCCAACCAGGAATAGCCTCTTTCAGAGTAGCAGCAGTATGTCCCACATGGCGTTTCACCACTCTAACTGCATCCACATGCCAGCAGATTTCTTTGCACAGACAAGCCCAAGGGGGACAGCATCTATTGGCTTACCAGAGACCCCAATGTTCCTTCACAGCCTGACTGCACCACCTCTGCAAAAGATGCCAGCACACTCCCTGCCTGGAGCACTGCACCAGGTATCACGCCAGAGCACTTCATGCCTCACAAGATAACGCAATAAAATGATGCACGACATGAGGAAAGAGTAGAAATTACAGGGATTAAAGCTCATTTCCTGGCAGTAGCGTTGTTAACCATCATGATTTTATCACGAGCCCTGTAAAAACCTGATGGTGTTACACTACTGCGCAAAAATATCAATTTTCTTTGTTTCTTTGTTTAAGTCAAAGTTCTAGTGTTCCGGTTGTGGAGAAAGGACAGAAACATTACATGCTCAGTAAAATACAGAAAGCAAATTAAAGTGAACAGATTAATTTTAAAGCCTCGAGCTTTTAAGCATAACCACGATCTCAGATGCTCAAACTGTAATTTCATAACATACAGGGAGCAACACCACACGGAGCATCCCTTCATTACACAGCACGTTTTGTACCCTGGAACATACACCTTCCAAAACTAAAATGGCTTTTTTCTGTTTTAAAGAGGGAAAAGAATCGCAACATCTCAGCACGTTTCCAACGTTTTATTTAAAAGCCAACACAGCTGCACTCTAATGCTGCTTGAAGATGAGAAACTCCACCAAATTACCAAACTCGTTTTAAGCAGAAAAGAGATTCAACATGCAAATATTTTGCAGAGAGAATGATTCAAGAGTTTGCAGCTCTTCTCACTGCTCTTTTCCAGGGAGCATGACTTGCTGACAGGATTAACTACTGCCAGGCTCACGAAGCTGGGAGACAGCTGCCACATGGCAGCCATTTATTACAAAGCTCCACTCTAAAGTTAGGAAAGAGGCAGACTATTTCATCTGTGTTATCAGCAGGGTTCCTCTACTCCACAGGCTTTACTGACTAGGCTTTCTCTAAACAAACACCTCCTTTTCTCCCCCACCTTGTTAACATCATTATCCTCCTGTCTTCTGTTTCTGGTCAGCACAGAAACTGTTGCCCCTATCGCACCTTCCAAACAACAACAACAAAATCTATAACCAAGACAACTTAAAACGTTCAGAAACACACATACCCCCCAAAATAGATTTTTTAATTAGAGAGTTTTAGCTTGAAATTTTAAGAGGGGAAACCACATGCCACAGGGAGGAGAGAGAGATGTGCTGGAGCAAAGGGATTCAGAAGTGTGCTGAACAACCCTCGCATCCACCCGAGGAGGCATTTGCCGTGTCAGCCTCCAACTGCAATACCCAAAGTGGTTACAAAACTTTTGCAGGAGCCTGTCTCCATAGCATTCAGACCCTGAGCAGACCCACCAGCCACAGCCACCCCCTTGTCCTGCGCTGTATGAGGCACAAACAGATCTCGGGTCAACCACCTCCTAAGGACCAGGAACAGAAGACACCACCTACACCATCTCCATGTGATATTAAACACAGATGACCATTGGCTGCCATTCTTCTGTTGCTCTGAGCCAAAGACAGGGGATACAAACTGGCTGGGATTATTTGAGATACATATTTGCCATAGCTGCCAGGGTACCACAAATCACTCCAACTGAGGTTTATTGCTTCCTCCAGGTGAAGGGAGAACCCAGCCCTGAGAAAAACATCTCTCTCCCATCACTGATGAACAAGTTGCCACAGTCTTGTGAGCACACTCACTGGCTTATACCAGCTGGGCAGGTAGCTGTCAGGGTTGTTTGCAAAGCTCTAAATTCTGAAATACAACATTTCTTTCATGTTTTATTTAGGTAAATTAATTACAGCAGTACATGGTGCTGGCAAGCCTCTCCAAGCTGAGATCCTCACAGGAAAGCCAATAGGAGAATTTTAAACAGCACTCCTCCTTGCCAATGGTATTCTTCAGTAGGAGTTTTCTTTCTATTTGTCTATTTCTAAGTGCACACAGTGAAACTAACCTGTGGGAGGTGCTTCCTGCACACTGACAAAATTAAACAGCATCTGTTAATTTTCAGATGGTGACACGTGTGCAAAAAAGGGACCCAGTTCAAAAATTTCTTATGGAATTCAGAAGTCCCTCAGTTTCATCAGATGAGTACAAGACTCCTCAGAAAGGACATATCACTACCTGTCTAGAAAAAGACGTATTTTTGAAACAAGAACTGCACACACACACGCAAATCCCCCTTCATCCACAACCACATCCAGCTGCTGACCTTCCAAGTTCCTTGTAGCATAGCTTTTGCTTTGGGACTTTAAAAGCCTAGCAGGCATTTCTAAAGGATTTTACAAAGTACACAGGCCCGGCCTTGTAAAAGCTCATGAGGAATCCATGGAGGTCATCGTGGAGCTTAGACAGTCTGCAAACAGCATAATCCACGTGCTGGTGAGGTAAGGTATGACCAAAGTCGGGCGGACAGGCCTGAAGACTTCTGCAGTGACTGACTCCTCCAGCAATGCTGTAAACCCTGGAGGAAATGCCTGCTGATCTTCAAAGCCCTTCAGTAGGAACAGCCTTAAGTTTCCTGAACATGAGCATTCTGGTTGCGAGGCCACAATCCTCTCATGCATGCAGTGAAAAATACGAAAACAAAGCAAACAAACAAAAATAGATAAAATCCACTAAGGTTAATAACCAGAAATAACCAGTGAGACTGACCCTCTACTCTGCAACGAGTTGTCGGATCCATCCAGCAAAGTTTTGATGCTTCTCGGCACAACAGCCACACGGATCAAGCAGCAGCTTACAATCTCTGCAGCTCTCCTTTTTCTATTCCAGGCAGTCCTCCACACGTGTAGACTCCTGGAATGCAATACTCAGCTGTTCGGACTAGGAGGGGATGCTACAGCCTGTAGCTGTACAAGGTGTCCACCGTAACTACACCAAGACCACTGCAGTGTGCTGCACTGTTGGCAGAACTTTAGGTACAGCCTTCAGTCGCCTGATGGGCTGCAAAGGCAACCATGAGTAAAGGGGAGTCGGGACACCTGCACGCTGCAAAGAATTGCAGGAAGTTTATTTCAGGAACGCTGGGGAAAAAAACAGAAACAAAACAGACAAAATTGTGAACAGGTTTCTCCAGTAAGTGAAGTTTCAAGTTGCTATTCCTCCAGCCAGAAATGTCTGCTGCTAGTCCAAAACCACCCTCCTCTTCCAAAAAACAGTTCCACCACTAGTGCTTCACACATTGCCAAACAGATAAGACAATTCTTCCCACAATTCACTTATGAAGAGGGAAACTCGCTTCCTTCTGCTGACTCCCATTGACATATCATGTACCAAAACATTAGCCTGAAACAAATCAGTATGAATTATGGATAGGTTCAACCCAATTCTGGGTAAAGTAGTAGTTGCAAGCGTTCACCATAGAGAAGAACAAATTACAAAAACAAATTACAAAAACAAAAATAATCAACGAAGTGGCCCATGCACCCACTCACACCCACCCCAGTTTCTGCAGCAGGACAGCAAGAGTTTGCCAGTGGAACCTTGACTAATGCACACATAGAGAAGCAACACTGAAGTAGCATAATCAGACCTATGATACTGAAATTCATACTTCTTTTGAGGAGTGATGTTTCCACGTGAGCGTTTTCTCAGTCACATATACATACACACCCACACAGCCACTTTCTTGTAATTCTAAAAACGAAATCACCTTGCTTTACAGTCTTAAGCCAGTATGTACTATGGCAATATATAGATTTACATTAATCTTGCTGAGGTCACTTAGAATCTACTCTAGGACCAGAGGTGAGCAAGACCTAAAGTGCTTTAAAAGAGCCACAAAAGAAAAGAAGAAAATCTGATAATGTTCTTTGACTAGGTTACAACTCGAACGGACTATATTTCTACCCAACTGACAGATCCCATGCTCCAAACTTCACATAAAACTGATGCTCACCCAGAGCAAAAGTAAAGGACAAAGAAAACCTCACCACCAAAACTCGTAGTTTCACTCAGATACTAAGTAGCAAGAGCTGTTTTCCACTTTCAGTTCAGACATTATTGTTTTGTACCAAGTTTTATTCTCCTTACGGAGCTTAACAGTTCAACATAGACACAAGAGAAGAATTCAAGAAATCGGTAGCCATCTCGCCTGGAAAGCACACAAGAGTGTATTTGAATGAGTTAAAACAAGAAACTAGAAGGAGAAAGCAAGCAAAACCACCAGCCAAGTAAATTATTTTTCACTGAAAGGTGAAAAACTTTTCTTAATATACCCACTCATTTCACACATGGTAATATGTGCAACCATCATTCCACCAAAAATTAGAAGAGAGTCACCACCAGGTCTGTTTCACTCGTTCCTTCATCTAAACTTCAAATGGGGTTTCTGAAGCTAGAAGATTTCGCCATCCCTACTCACTGATAGCTGAAGACAGAAACTGGCCCCTTCCTCATCTGTTAGGGTCTGGCATGCCACCGAGGCTACAGAGGTAAGCACTGTCCTGAACAAAAGTAGCAGCAGAGGCATGTTCAGCGTATCTCACACTGAACTCAACACACTATTCAACGCAGATTTGACATAAAAAACATGAAAGCTGACAAGTTCAAAGGTTCCTCTGTGAACACACTCCTTCAAACTTCCCAAAATCTCTAAACATGGACAATTTCTGAAGTAGCAAGATCTTTAAAATAGCAGTGAGCCAGCTCCCCAAAGGGTGGGGTAATTGGGAAAGCTATCACACTTCTGGGGGAAGTCACAGGCTCTATCTTGGCAGTGTTTCATCCCTTCATATACCCAGGGGACTGATCAGTTCATGATAAGCAATTAGGCACCCCAGGGAGGACAGTTAACCGTCTTACCAAAACAAAAAGGTTGCACAAATGTAAGTCTCACTAGATTAAAGAAACACTATCTGAAGAACAGCAAATTTGTGTTTGTTCCCTTCTACTGCAACTAGGAAAGATTACATTTTGTCTACATATGGCACACACAGATCCCAGAAATCCCAAATTCGAGCACGTACTTGCTGCTAAATTGGTAACAAATGCTCTGAAGCATTTTCTTTCCCAATACACTGGTGCTGTGATGCAGGAAAAAAGGAGGAGGGATGGAGGGGAGGAATACAGTAAATAATGGTTAGATGACTTGAAATAGCAATCTCATTCATTTAAATCCTCTTCCTCATTGTTAAAATAGTCCCCAACCAAGATCAGCTGCAGAAAGCAGGACCTGGAAAGGCTATATATGGCTGAAGGCTGGTTGCATTTCGGAATGAAACTCCCAGTCAGCAGCAGCCACACCATTACGTGCCCCGGTCCTAACAAAGTTCTGGGAAGCTCCTGCCCGCTGTGAGGCTTGTGGTGAGGCACCTATGTGTACCACAATCCTACCCATGTTAAACATTTATCATCTCTGGTGAAGCAGAGGGACAAATTCACCTTTCGCCTGCCATCTGATGTAAAAGCTTCAACACACACCAGAGCTGCCAATGACAATGTTTCTGACTTACATCAGACCCAAGTACTTCAATGGCTTAAAATATGAAGGAATGCTTTTCACTACGACAACCCCCTGTTCTTTTCTGTCCTTTTATCTTTTCTTAACAGTTTGCCATCCAGTGATAGGAGGGAACCCCAGCTGCATAGCCCGAGCTTTTATCTTCTGCTGACCATGCAACAACACAAAGCTCAGTGCTGGATTTCCTGCTGCTTGCCTAAAGGGGCTGTTCAGCTTGTTTAAATATTACTTGCCTTGGGAGCCTTGGAGTTGTGCCCAAGCAGTGTACTGTATCTTCCCAGCATCCATTTCAGCATGTACTTTAAAGGTCTTTAGGTTCGATGCTCTCCCTCGCTACGAGAGGAGCCTGGTGATGCCTCTAGAAAAAAAAGAAAAGCCACCCAACTCCTCCCTCTCTCCCCATTCCCCTCATTAATCTCTGCACCTCATTCCGTTACACAGCTAACAGAAGTCCCTCTTCATCCCAAAAGCATGCAAACATGCTCAGTCCAGTAAACTGAACCAGCTACAACCAGGGGAAAAGACATTCTGGTATGAAAGGCTACAGCTAGGAAGGAATCAGATGCCGTGTGTGTATCACACACAGCAAGCTACCAGTGCTCGGTGAGCAAACCACCAAGAAAGTACAGTAGCAAAAGCCAGCTTTGAAGCTGAGCTGTGGTACAGCAGCCTCTTGCCATGCTAAATCTGGGGGATCTCCACAGTGGATTTTGGAAGAGAATCTCCAAACACAACCTTCTCTGAATTTGCAGACTTAACATCAAGGCACTTTCCTTCTTCATTCAGTGCTGGGGTGAAAATAAACCAGAACTTTCACAGAAGCTGAAAGGATATTCCAGACTCTACAAATTCTTTCAAAACACCCGCTTTTTACAATTACCATGCCACCAAGAGGCTGAGTTCTGGCTACAAGGTGAGCAGGGAGATAGCCCTGGCCAACAGAAATGAGCTGCATCAGCCCAAAGGCAGTGCCAGGCAACCACCCACTAAGCAGCACAGCCCAGTGACAGCTGACACAGATGGAGGAGGAAGAGTTAAAAATCCAGATTCAAAATCTATTTGTGAAAGTTGTGGGACACGGCACTTCCAATACAGAAAACTTCAGTAAATTTTGCAAGAACTGTCCTGTAAAAAGATGGCTCTCGTATTCCATGGCAGCCGAGATGCTGAAACACATAAATACATACCCCCCTGACAAGCTGACAGAGGAGTGCAGTTGCAAGGAAACTCAAGGCTAGAAGTGAAAACCTGTCTTTAATCCATTCTGCTTTGCCTCAGCCTGCAGTGTACAGACTGATTTAACCTGATGTAAGCCATGGCTGTCATTCAGAAGGACAGACTGCCAGTCCTCGCTTCACCCTGCAGCTCCAGCCACACATTCTCCCTTCGGCCTCGTGCCAGTCCTAGCATTTCAACAGCCACACGGTGATCCAGGATCATGGAATTGATCTGGTTTGGGATTTGCGTTCGTTTGGGGTTTTTTTTGGTTTTCGCTTAAAAATGTGCACACATATAATTTCATCAACAGCCTTCACACAGGGGAGCTGAGACATCGTCAAATTACACCCTCTATTTGAGTGAGAGATGAGAGACCTGAGCAGGAATGTTGTCGGTAACTCTACTCCTGTGGTGCTGCAGTACCAGGGAAAGATGAAAAGATGTAGTGGAATGAACCCACAGCCAGCTCCATCTCCAGACAACCTCTTCCCACTCCCCCTCGCTCCTTTCTCTCCACCTCAGAGCTCACTTGCAACCTCCCTGCTGTAAAGAACACTCATCATTTAAAAGTCTACCTGAAGTTCAGTTCTCCAATTAAACCCAGTGAAAGCAAGTTCACAATAAAACAAACTACCACAATTAAAATGCCTGCACTGCACCTCTCCCATGGCATCACTGGAAAACAGGAGGAAGAGAGCAAGAGCAGTGCCAAGCAATGAGTTATTCATTTTCTGCTTATCTATCCCATTTTTTCCGGGTGCACCTTTCGCTCAGTGCTAAGCACAAACCCAGAAACAATTTCAGAATATCCCCGTCCCGCCCCGCCTCCTTCAGTCTTTACAGAGCCGCATTACGCACAATTTTCAACTTTTCAGTTTGTTTGCAAACATCTGTAAAGGACCCTGTCCCCGTGCACAAAGACAACTCATGTCACAGCAGTAACAATGCTGAAACAGCCTGCCACCATGTGCCACCACACGTACCAACCACAGTCCCAGGACCCCCAGTAAGTAGGGCATGTGGCTCACCTGGAGCACTCACGAACTTTAGAATCAATATTTACAAACCTCGGGCCCTGGGAGGGCATACAGCACAGTGGGAATGGCACACATGCTCCAGAGAGCAGTATTTATTGTAAAATGCATCCCCTCGAGGGGATGGGATGAGACACGGGTGGAGAAAAGTACCCAAAGCTGCAGAAGGGAAGGCTGTGTTGTCTGGCTGCTGTCCTCAGGCGCTGCTGGCTCACGTTGCCTGCACCATCTGATCGCTCAAAGCTAAACATGGAATGTAGGTAGCAAGTCAGAACGCTGCGAAGGGCTGGAGACGTGACCCATCAGCTGTTTCTGCATTATAATTATTGCACTGGGGCACAGCAGGACCACAAGTTTGCCTGGGCAGATTTCTGCCACGTTTTGGCTTGTTAAAAACAACAAGAAAGGCCGCAGTGCCCACTTTCAGATTGGTGATTACCCGCGCTTTTCCACAGGCCTGTCGTTCCCTGCTTCCAATCCTCACGGCAAGAAAAGCAGAATGCCCAGAACTATGTTCCTTTATTCAAAACAGCACTAAGCAGTCAGATTTCCCAGGGCTGTGATCTCTCTCTCACCCCCCCTCCATAAGATAGAAGTTCAGCACAAGGATGCAGAGAAGCAGCACTCCCGAACCATCGTCCTCTGCATCTCTAAGCTGGTCCTGCTCATTCCCCCTTCAGGCCACTTCTGCTCCCAGGCTTTCCCACACTCATTTTTAATTTTTAAAGTTTCTGCTACTGGTGAAAAAAATAAAACCTTATTGCAATGCCATCATTTCCCTGTATTACCATATTCTCTAGTGAGCTGATTAATTCTCGGAGCGATCCTGACCCTCAGCTCCCGCTGGGCCTCAAGTGATGCAAACAGTTCCTCTCAGCTCTTCCTCCATTTTATTTCTGTCCTAACATGCACTGAGTACAAGTAGAGGACAAACTAAGTTTTGCAACTCTGGACTTAAAATGCAAATATCTTCACTGGTGTAGCTGGGAAAGAACATCTCACACCGAGGCAATGTGACTGGTTCCATAACACGCTCTGAATTAAGCAGAGCTCAAAGAGTGCAAGTCAGTAAGGAAATTATTTAAGCCAGTACATATCCAATGTGTCCTGCTGTCCAGGCTTTGCCCTGTAAGTAGAGCTTAAGTGATTAAGAGCACAGTTTGCCGGGCAGTGACATGAATTTTAGTGCAAGAGGTCAGCAGAGAAGCAACAATGAAAATGGTAGGAGGACAGCACAAAACCTTGCAGCAGCACACAGCCAGAGCACTGCTGTTCTAGCAGGGGGTGTAAATCCAGATAGCACAGCCCCTTTCCAAATCACTGCCAGCCCAGTGTTAAACAGGGACGGGGACCATGAGCACTCGCAGGATGGAGGGGTGACTTCGAACTCCAAAGATGCCACTCTTTGCAAAAGCAGAGAGGTCAGGGATGCCAGGTAGTTCTGGGGAAGGCAGGAGGAAGGGAAGATGACATTGGTAAGGAATGAATGAGCTCGTGGGTCAGGAAAGCAGACTCGAGGCTAACAGACCAAAACTGCTGTTAGCACAAGGAGAGCACCCACCTCTAAGAAACCACTTCCTATCTTCTCCTCCCGATCCCCTCCCCAATAGCCTTCTCCCTATTGTAATTCAGAGCAGCCAGGCAACTGATCTCTAACCATCCATCAGAAGAATTGGCTAATACAATGTCACCCAGCCCACCATATGAACAAAAACCACCAACGAACCCAGCCAGTGGTTAACTGCAAGCTTTTGCTTTACTGATGGTGTTACGCTGCCGAGGGTTCCCCTGCCCTCTTCAAACCCCCTCTGCATGAACTCAGCTTTACAAATACATGTACAGATATTCTACACATCTGCTTCCACCTGGTGGATTACCAGAGATGGAGATGGCAGTGTTTTTAAAACAAACGTGCAAACCCACATCTAAAATTAGCTGTATGGTAATTCCGTGGGCCACAGCAGAGGGGAAGAGTGGCTGGGCTCAGGGGGCAGGGGGAAGTTTGGGAGAAATGGAATACAAACTGCTGAACTGCTTTAACCTGTTTTGAAATTCAGTTTTTTCTCTCTTGGAAAAACAAACAAAAAAGGGATTTTTGTTTCATTTTGAGGAGTTTCTGGAAACAGAGAAGGACAGAGCTATTCAGTATTGCTCTGAGGTGCTTAGCACGAATAAATCACTTCCATCAAGTGTCTTGTTAAAGAACTTAAAATATTCTTTCCACAGTCTCCCCTTCCATAACGAAGGAAAAAATTAGTTTTTAAATGCACATACTATATATACACACTGTATATAATCAAAACAATAAGTAATTTATTAATTCCTAGCCATAACTACAGAAACCAGAGGTTCTTTTAACACTTCAGCAAAGCAAATGAGAAATGCCAGGGAGTATCCCGAGATACTCGCTGTTGTAAAACCTTTCAGGTCTCATTTCTAAAAGTTTCTTTGCTGCAATACCTGCACATGCAGCTCTGCAGTAACTTCCAGTTCCGTTTTCATATGCATATTTTTAAAGATAGCAACCGCCTTCACCCTGTGTGTATAGCACTGAGGGTATTTCATTCTCTGTGGCTGAAGTTCCCAGGAAAGCCAGCCCTGGAGATCCTAGGTGTGGCACGTTCCTTTTCGCTCTAGACACTCCTCCTGACTGGAAGCGAAGGTAACTATTACTCCAGCCTCAATCTGTTTCCCTCTTGCACCCAGGATACAGTCAGCAGGCTATTGCAAAGCACACTGAAGGGCTCACCACAAATCAAGGCATCAGTCTTGCTAATGAATCCGTACTAACAGGCCCATTCCATGAAAGGACCCATTAGCTTCAACACAAGCTAGAGGTCCCAGTGCAAGCCCTGGTCTGCAAGGGAAGGCTACTTGGCCCCTGCAGCAGAAGTTTGTTTACATCCCATGCACAGGTATTTACAAACTTCTGTGCCTTTGTTTTTATTTAGGACCGGGTGTTTGGCAGGGTGTGCAAATCTCATCAGGCAACTTCCAAGCTATACTTAATCCATAAGGAAGAGAAGTGCCTACAAAGTAAAGCATGTTCACGAGAACATTTTCATCTTTCCCTGAGAAGCCCTCAACCAGAGAGGCTACCTATACCTATACCTGCACATCACACTGCAGAAGAGGCGGTCACACACCCTCCATGTGAAAGAGCAAATACAGAGGCACACAAGATCACTTAATTGCCACTCAAGATGTGGACACGTTGCCAGCTTCTGTATTCACAGAGCTGATCTGACTTACTCTGGTCTGGAGTATGAGGGACACAAGGATGCTTGGCTTTCACTGGGTCGTGCACAGTCCTTACCGTACGTATTGCAACAGACATGAAGAACAAAACACACCAGAGAAATCGCCATTGCCAATGATTATCAGCTATGATAATCAACAGCAAGCTTATTCAATCCATAGCTGTAACTGCAATCCTCCACCTGGCTTGCCCTTCCCAAATCTCAATGTCCCTGCATCACAGCTTTGAGGACTAGAACAAGTCAGCCTCTCTCTCCTTTTTTTAAGGGATTCTAGGTTTGTTGCATTTTTTCCTCTTTCCAATAAGAAAAGAGAGGACACGAAAAATAATTCAAAAGCTGAGGTTCCTTTTCCCTTAGCTGCATTCTTAGAAATGGCTGAAGAATTTATTTTTATTACTTACTTTTCTTTCAACCATAACAAATGTGTCCTGAAGCTAAACACCTGACATGCAGTGTTTCAGCACAAAGGGTTAAAGTTCGGCAGAAGACAGGGAGAAGACAGGGCCCATAACAAAGCTACCTTGTGAACTGAAAATCCTCCTGGCAGCCCAGCTTTTTTCATGCAGAGGAACTTAGTGACGTTCTCTCTCCATTCCTGTCCCTGATGACTCTCAGTATACCTGGAAATTAGGAAGCTGACTAAGCTCCCTAAAAACTGGTCCGGTCAGTCCCAGTCAGCTCCACTCCAAAGCGGTGAAAGCAGACAGTTTGACACCTCAGCAGATGAAGTCTCAGACTACAGTGATGGAATCGCCAGCAATTAAAAGTATCTTTTTTACCTGAGGTCCAGTTGCTGTCACAGCCCCTCATCCCAAAAGTCAGGAGAGATTTTCAATGCGTTTTTGGGTTGTCGACTCAAAGCCCGTAGGATAAACTCCACTCGCGGTTGTTCACAAGTCAGAAAATGTTTGTTTGGAAAAAGCAAGCAGAAAAAACTGCAATTCTCTCACAATCACTCAAGTCCAAGAGCCACAGCCTTAGCACTGCCAGTTTCCCATCTCATTAAGTGTCTTGCAATACTTGTTTTTGTAATCGTTTTCCATGCTGTCTACACAAAAAGCTATCTCAGAAGCCAGAAGAACTACATTCCTTAAACATGGACTCTTTCCAGACTCACTCCAAACCTTTCTGTGCTTAAGGTCCTATACATACATGAACACACAGATCACTACAGGCCCAGCAGTTAATTCATTTTGAAGTTGCCCTAATTTTGAGGCTAAGCACTTCCTAACCTTCTCCACCCCTGATGTTCCCCAAGCTCTGTCAGGGAAGCCAGGCTGCCTCCTGCTTTCTCTCCACTCATCGTTGCTAGGAGTCCACTCCAGCCTACTGAGTTGTTCTCCCATAAGCCACATAAGCGTGCTACCATGCATGCAGGGTGCAATTCACATTAACTACAACATACGCAGCATCCTCCTTTCCAAGAACTTCCTCGTGAGTAGTTATTTGCTTTCCAGTTTTTCCTTTTCAACTCTTTTTTTAAGACACGGACACCTCCTCCCCCTCCTTCCCCATCACCTCCACTCAAAGACTGGAGCTCGCTGGCAGATGGCAAGGCCTCTGAACCAGTGGTTGCTAGTTTGCCTTGAACCAGCTTGGGTAACGTTCACACAGGACACAGGGCACAAACACTCCTCCAGAAACTTTAAAATCCACATGCAAACTCTCCACTCACCACCTTGAGTGTCAGGCAGTAAAAATACTAATAGAAGAAGTCACAGCACACAGGTAAGGCCATCGGCTGGCTTGTCCAGGGTCTGATGGCTGCTGGAAAACCCTTGGGAGGACGGGACGGCGATCCAAGCCACTGTTGATGGCTGCCTCCCAGGCCTCACACTCGGCTCCTGCACCCCTGGCACACAACGAACAATAACGGCCAAGCACCTCTAACGGCTGCTGGAGCTCAACAGCCCCTGCATCCTCCCCTCGCCCTCCCGTGATGCACAGGCATCCCGGGGCTCAGCACCACCAGCTCAGAAACACAACAACAAATAAACCAGTGTTCACCTCCCGAGGTCAGAGTGTACCCACAAATGCAGGTACAATGCCAGGTGTGTTTATTTCCTTTGCATACTTTATGTACTCTGTGCCCAAGTCAAGACAAACCCCATTTTGGGAAGCTTTTTAAGAACAAAAAAGCCCAGTCCTTCCAATTTCTGTGCAAGGAGCAAATCCTCCAATACCCGCTTTGTGTGCTCCGGGCCCTGAAAGCTGCCAGGAATAGTCAAAGGACGAGGGCAGAAGGAAGATTTCTGTGATGAAGCCTACTTTTCAAAAGGTTTTATAAGTAACTGTATGATCAAACAGATTCAATGCCTTGCTCCACTCAGAATGGGAACCATTTTAAAAATCACCATGATTTTAGGTTTACTTCTGTTTATTCACAGTTTTGACAGCAAAGGACAAGTGGTCTCCTGTAGAATAAAATTATTTTTCAGCTTCAAGTTATAATCAACACAGGAATTGGTATCTTTGCATCTTTCCTATGCATACGTATCAGAGACTTGATGATAAAAACACAAGGATGCATACCTGCAAGGTTCATAACCACACCTTTGCATTAAAATGATTACTGAGCAATCTAACAAAAGGGTGTTTACTCTTAGTGCATACAATTCTCTATCACTCAGCCCACTTGCAACCTGTAATACTGATATCATTTAACATTGGAGACAAAGGGACCCACGCTTCTCCACCAATCGGGTGTAGTAAATCCACAGAAGTCAAAACAAAACCAGTCAGGACACAGAAGAACCAGGCCTTTGGGATGTTCTGCTTCTGTCTCCTGCGTGGTTAATTTTGATGACCTTGTTGAAGCACAGCCTTTAGCCAAGTGCTTTTTCACACCAACTCATCCATAGCTCAGAGACGATTAATCATAATTTATTACTCACCTTCTGGCAACACCCACTTTAAGCTAGGCACCGTCCAGACACATCAAGACAGACAGTTCCAGTCTGAAGGCTTTGTGGTAAAAGGGAGCCATTTCTGAGATCCGATCCTCATGGACAGACAACTACAGACACCTGTGGTACTCCGCAGGCTACTGGGATCTGCCAGAATAAAGCTGCTCACAGGATAACTTAAACATGGATGCAAGTCTTTCAAAAAGGGACAAGGTATGTATTAAATACACCAGCTATACATACTTTTCAGTGTCTGTCAACTGCTACTGGTGTTACAGTACAAGCAAAGTCTCCTGAAAGGATTCTGCTGAAGAAATATGGTGAATCTTCATAGACTTATTGATCAGAGCACCTCACGTGGTTACAGTACATCAGCAAGTAGTTATTCTGTTCTTCTGCAGCATTAGTAACTTCTCAAACAAAGAAGCCTGATTGAGGCAGACAGTGAGGGGCTTATGAGCTTAGGAAATGGGAAGGATGGTCCAATTAACTGCCAAGCAGTCAGACATAATTCACTCTGACGAGGCCAATGGGAGACAAGTCGGAGAGATGCATGTCCTGTCCATTTATGTAACACCCAAACATTCTCCCCTGCAAAGTCTTCCCTTTGGAAGCACTGCCTAAATAAGGAGCAAGGCACTGGGAGAAAATTCACCTGTATGGATCTGAATCTAATCGGCACCCTCCCTGATTAAGCAACTGTCCTTGGTGGTACAGGAGACATTGCCAGGCACTGAACTGCTGAACCCAGGCATTAACAGCCATCACCGAGCAGACAGCCAGAAAGCTCTGTGCAGGGTTATCTGGGGTCCACACCACTGTGATGTCTCCTCACACATCAAGGAATGGGTCAAGAAGTAGGAGGCACAAAAATACCCCCCTTCTCCCAAACAACTTCTGCTTGCACAGAAAGAGTCAACGCCACTGAAACAATTTCACAATGTTAAAATAAGAAAGAAGAAAAACAAAAAAGCTGAAGGCAAACCATTTGTAACAGGTGATTAAGAAAGCTGTGAATCCAGCTGCAGTGCCGCTCCTCATGTCCTCTACTGTGCTCAGAATTCTACGAGCACAGGGCAAACAAAAAGAGGACACAGGGAAAGAGTAAGGGCAGAAATTCTGCAAAAGATGCTAGAATGAAAAGAGAAAGTCCTCCATGAATCATAGCTCTAGCTTGGGACCCATCACCTAAGAGGCAACAGGGATTTAAAGTGGAGAGAGAATAAAAAAGAAATAAAGAAAAAAAAAAGCCCCTGAAACATGGATTGATAAATACAAGCTTCATCTGACATTTATAGAAAGAGCTGAATCCTTATTCTGCAACAAAAACACACATGTGGGACCTGGTCCATCCTTTGATTGGCACCTTGTTTTGCACAATTCTCTCAGTTTTTAAAGGTGCTAGACTTACGACTGTCACGATCAGAAACATGTGCTTTGTGAGCAGGAGTGTAAACACCCCAGTTGTGTGGAATATTTACGTTACATATGGCAACATCCTATCAGTCAGCCTGCTACCAGGAGCTGAGGAATCCGTGTGGTACTAGCGAAGTCGCCTTGCAGCAGGGCACGAACAGGACTATATATGGTATGTTTACCGAATGATTAGGCGTAAACATGTTACAGAAGAAGTGATGTCTTAGCATTAGATGTTGGGCTTGCTGCTTCAAGGCAAACCATCTTGCTCGGAAAGCAGTTTGTCACAAACTTCCCATACGCTTCTGGCTGCGGGTGCCAGTGAAACCTCCAGAAAACAGGAACAGGTTATGCTGCAAGTAATGATTAACTACGTGGAGGATCAGCCCTCCAAGCTCCACCCGCCAGCGCTCCCTGCTTCCCTGTCTCCTCGCTGCTCTTCCTCCTCCGCTACTTTTCGGCCGGGATTGTTTGCAGGGCACCCCTGAGGAGGGCAGGAAGGCACACAGTGGCACATGGCACACGGAGCGCTGCCTCTGTGACGAGATGATGGGCACGGACAAGTGCACCCTCTGTTTCTTAAGAAACAGCTGGCAGCAGGCGAGCAAGCGCTGCAACCATCTGCCTGCCCCATGTTCAAACCCAGTCGGCACAGGACTATTTCATAACGGGGAGGAGGGGGGAACCCTGAGAGGGGAGAGGGAGGAGGGTGCACTGAAGATGCCTTAAAGCACAGCAGAAGGTTCGTATCTGGCTCCAGTGTCCTGCTGAACCTGTTCTGTGGTATGTTCCGGTTAACTCTCCTTTTGGTGGAAGTTTTTTTTTTTGGTTGTGGTTCTTTTTTTTTTTGGCAACCATAGCCAAGCTGCAGTGCCTCCTCTCCTCTGACTCCTTTCATGCTCCGTCGCACTCCAGCACAAACATAGGTGCGGGGAAAGGAGACGCCAGAAAACGAAACGCCGAGTCCATCCCAGACTGAAACCATTTGCACAATTCCTTTACCGCAGGGAACTGGATCCTCCTTACCAACTCGTCAGAACCACCAGCCTTCCAGTGCCAAACTTCCCGACTCCGTCGCCGTTTTTCTACATCTCAAAAAACCCCAAAACCATGCAAAGCAGTAAAGGGGTGGGGAAACAAACCCAGAAAAAACCCCACGCCAAAACCACCCAGGCAAATGTAAGGAGAGCGCGGTGCGGGGACAGTGGTGGTGATCACAGCATCAGGACCCATCTTCATCACTGCAGCAGATTTGTGTCTTCGCTGAGCACAGCACGCACAGGGTTAACGGGCAGCCTGGAGATCAGAAATATACCTGCTAGGCAACAAAAGCATCAACTGGAAGCTGTGCGGGGTGGTTTCTGACAGGGGTTAAGCAGCTGGTAACCAGTGGCAAGGACTTGGTGGCGGTTCAGTAGCCATTTTAAGCAGCAGATGTATTAATCACGGGAGCGCAGTAACAAAAGAACCGGGGGCAGAAACGAGCTGCAGAAATGAGGACCCCTAAAAGCTCAGCAACACACACATACCCCTCGTCGTGTGTAAAATAAACTTTGAGAAGCCAACAAAGAAGAAAGATTATTCCATGACCTCCAGAGCACAGCAAATCCCTCCGAGCAATGAGTGCTAGGCATCAGAAACTTCCTGGTTTCCAGGCCGTTGTTTCGGGTGTTTTCTGGGGAGTTTTCATGCTGTGGGAAAGATTTCTAAGTACACTGAAAGTAAGCCTGCAACATCCCCTCCCACTCCCACAGCAAGTATGCAGTCCATAAAAGATTAAAGTGTTGGAAACAGATGCTTGAGCGAAGACTCCTCTTTTTTTTATTTTTTAAATCATATCAACAGTTTAGCACTTGATGCATTTATCGAACTATTTTGCCATCCCTTTTTTAAAGCAGCAAGGCAGGGGGGGGTGAAGCAAGCGAGTGGGAGCACGTGAGACGCATGCAGTCTGTAACTTGAACACCGTTTTACAGATGTATTTACTATACTGCTTTTCTTTGGGGGCTTTTCAGGCCAAGGGCACCCTTTGTCTCTGCACGCTATACGCTAGCCAGCTCATAACAAATGAGCAATCACGGAGAAAGAAGATCTGGCTTCTTCTCTGAGTCTGCTGGGATGCCGAGACATGGAGATGTGCCTGAAAAACTTCTGTCCAGCTACGAACCCGATCAATCCCTTTGGTCACACGAGTGCCCGAAGTCTGGTACAATTATTAACTGTGCTGCAGTCACATGAAAGAGAACAAGCTTCCCCCTCCCACCCGCATCCCACGGGTAACATTATGTGGGCAGTGAATATATGAAGGAACATGGGGGGGGCAGGGTGGAAACCTCCACAGAAAGGCTGCAAAGCTGTACTTTTTTTTAGTATTTCTTTTTAGTGGACTGATTACTATATTTCAGGCAAGCCTGCACGATGCTCAGACTCGCTTGGGTACCCAGAGAAGGGTGAGGTGGGGAATCCTCATCTTCTCCACTCAGTACCACCTCCTTTAAAGAGGGAAAATTAGGGGTGTTTCCAGTTTTCCCTGTCTCTTAAGCACAGTGATGATGGAGCATGGAAAGTATTTTTACCGAAGCACGAGTAGGCGATTTCTAAGCTGGTGGGTTTGCTTTGGAGGTGTTCACATTTGCCAGGGTGTACTCAACAGGTATGAGAGAGGAGAGATGGGGAAAAGAGCCCAGTGTGCTTCCAAGGAGACACTCCTGGCATTGGGACAAATGAGATAGGCAGTGTGGACTAGAAGCCTAAGCTGTGATTCAGCTGCTGGGACCAGAGCCTCGCGCAACCTCCCTGTTTTACAGCCTGTGTTCACGTAAGTGAGAACAGGGACGGCGCGTTCCGAAAGCTGCTCTTCAGGGCCGAGGGGGAAACGACAGAGAAACAACAGAGAAACGGGATACAAACAACAGCATGGTACCCACTGACCCCTAGCTGTGCCTCTGCCCCCTCTTCATTCACCACCCAGGCTGCCAGGAGGCCAGTGCTGCATTATCTGAAGTGTAAACCAAGCACCCCAGATGTGTGTGCGCTGTAGAAACCTGTGCTGGGAAATATTAAATACCGCATCGCTCCATGCATGGCTCAATGGCCTCCCCCAGCACAGCAGCTCGGGGCTGTGCACACTGTTCTAGTCGAAACCAGTGAATTGCACTGACCTTGGAAGGGGGGCTAGTAGGGCAAGTGGTGAGAAAGAGCACCAGGTCTCACATCAGATGACAATTCCTAGGCATAATGAAAAACGTAAAGCACCGCACATCTTCAAGTGACTCTACAGAGTCTCTGCTTAACAAGGGGAGGATACAGTGGGTTGATGCCATACAACAAAACACAAACGAGCACATGCTCGAGGTGCTACGTGTATTTTCAGTTGTTGTAACTGAGTATGTCCCCCACAAACCAACTACGTTTGTAATGTTATACCGTGCATCCATTTTATAAAATATTTTAATATGTGCTTTCGCCTCGGTCCGCCTACACAAAATAATGAAGAAATATCACTCCTCAGGAACTCCCTAAGAAAAATAAACCTTAAAATAGCACGGTACACTCACTCAGTAATGTGTATTTCTGCAAAAATGCTGTTCTTTATATATTTTGCATCTGAAAACTGCGAGTCTCGCACGCGCACACACAAAAGACAGACTGCTGCCGCGGACAAAATGGTGCCATTTAACACAAAAATCTGGTTTATGCACAGCCTGGCTGTGGTGCATGCTGGTCCCAAGCAGAGTGGGATGCAGCCAGTTATATCGAACAGTTGTGCCCTCAGCAACAAATGGTGCATTCATAAAACTGGAAAAGCCTCTGTCTAGGGGCTCCAAGCTCTGCGAAGCAAACAATCGCTTGCTGACATTTTCTGAGGGAGGGTATGGCGAAAAGAGGTTGAGGGGGAGAAGTATGATCTACAAGAAAGTTATGTACAGAAGAAATACCAAAATGTGAGGGGAAAAACCCCGTATCTGCCACTGAATTACCTTTGCACTCCTCCTGCATTAGCTAGCATCGAAGAAAAGAGAAAGGCCACCTCAGAAAGACATGTGCTTGGAAAACACTTGGCCAGTCAAGAGTATAGAAGAAAAAGAAGAAGAAGGAAAGAAAAAAAGCTTTCTTGTAGAACACTGGCCCATGAAGAAGGGACAGACATCATGCAGGCTGCAACACACAAAGCCACATCTGACAGGCAGTTTCTCACAAGTTCCTTACCCTTGCCTTTATTAGCTATGCCACCTCCACACTGGTAACTCGGAGCCAACATCTGGTGCTAGCTAAATGTCAGCACAGACAATCCCTTTAATAAAAATTTAAAGAGTCTGGGTCCCAACGAGGAAGTCATTAGTGCTTTGAATGTGAGACCCTGCACAAGAGCTGCAAGAGTGAAACAAACCAGGCGTTTAAGCCAGGCAGAGCGGTGACTCCAACGTGTGCTGGGCCACCTCTCCAGGGCCCCTACCACCTCACACTGGGGATGCTCGGCTCACAGCCCACATGTAGCCCATCTGCATGGTTCATCTGGCCAACACCCTGCCCCGAGGAGCCCACATGTGGCTGTGGATGCCCAGGTCCTGCTGCAGCACAGCAGCTTGCTGCACAATCTGCCCTTGGCCCAGGAAGCTCTCGCTCCTGAAGCAGAAACACCAGGCACCACTGCCTGCCCCAAACACACCTGGTATCTGCATTGCTGAAGCTGGATCCTGCTTGCCCCCAGGATACACGAGACACCCATGCAGGTCAACACAAAAGTGCTCCTAAATGGCAGCTAAGCAGCATGGGTTATGAACGCCTGTCACCTGCTCTGTTCCACTGAGCTCAGTAATTAAACAAAACAACCCAAATCACACACTGTAACCGAAGTTCAGGGGAGAGACGGTGAAAGTTCTGTAAGAGGAGAAATGAACTGAGGCCCACCTGCACCGTGATGGGAAATAAAAACCCAAGTCTCCCGAAGCACTGCTGGTGGCCCCAAGGCTGCGGTGGGACATCCACCCCGTTCTCCCTTGGTACTCACACAGCACAGAGCTCTCACATCTCGCTCAACAAAAATCTTCTATCAAGCCAAACCTGATCACTGTAGTTTTGGAGTAATGGGACTGCCTTCCCCAGCCAAGGGGAGCCCAGCTGAAGGAGACAGGACAGAAATTCTGTGTCATGGGTGACAGAATCTGTCCCTTCATTATATTCTCAAAAGACTTTGTGTGTCAGAGATTTAATAGAGTACTCCTGCACTGAAGTGTTGCAAGGGTACCTAAAAAGGGGACACGCCATTCTTCCTACCTACAGTGCACCCAACAGTCTGCTGAGAACCTTTAATGAAACAATTCCAGAGGGGAACAGGACTGCAGTCTCACAGATGGACAGTACAAGTATTCTTCACAGAGGTTAAAAAAAAAAAAAGGCCAAACAAGATGAGTGGTTCTTCAAGACCGAGCCTTGGTGCTACAGACAGGCAAAACCTGGAGGTCTCCTGGAGTCAAACAAACACACAGCAGAAGCTATGGAGGCTCTGGATACTGAATGGCAATGTTTTTGTTTACCAGCCATGCCCTGTAAATGATTGCTATTGCAATAAAGCCTGCACTGTGTTTGCATACATAATTTCAATAAAACTGTATGAAAAGCCACTTCATTAGCACCGGTTATCAGTTGGAGACCTACAGCAAGTACAAAAGTGTAAATGCTTTTGCAGAGGCATCAAAGCCATCTAAAAATTGTCCTTCTGACTTTATTCCTTGGTAAACTTCCAGGGAAGGCAACAGTTTACACATACACGTAATGTTTTGTACATGCTCCCATTAAACTTGCCCTCTCTACTAAATGAGCGTATTTTAGAATTCAAGTAGCACACATGATTCTGTTTCCCTCCACAGACTTTACACAGACTTCTAACACAACATGTGATCGACTTATTAGGAAAGGAAGCTTTGTTTGTTTGTGTTTTAAAATTGGAGAAGGAGGTGAGAACACCTGGGAAGCTGTGGGAGAACATCAACAGAGTTAAAAACAAAATTACACCCCAGCCTCCTGAAAAAATTTAAAATAAAGCTCTTTGGGAAGTTTGTGAATAAGAGACGAACAAAGAAGTTCTCAATTTGAGAAACATCTTTCCTTTGAACACTGAGTCACAGAATACAAGTCTCCATATCACCTTGCAAAAGAAAAATAAAAAAATAAATCCTGCCTGAAATGTGTCACTTTTCGCTGCTGTTTACTTTGTTTGTTTGTAGTGGTTTGCTAAAACCCCACAAATATTTAAGACCAAAACCACAGTCCATATTTTATATTTAGATGAACTACAGCATCTTCCAAGAGGCTGTAATTGCAAGCCTCCATCTAAAGATCTTCTCGTGCTGCCACCCCCAGAATCATGCAGCCACAGCAGGAGAAAGAGCATGGGCCACCACTGCAGCCCTGCTGCTGGCCCTCCTCTATACACCAGCCTGGCCACCCCACCCTGCTCCAGTGGGAAACAACAGCTTCCACGGCATGGCTTTGAGCTGGATGGCTACATGAGCTACGGACTACATGAGTCCGTAGTTACCATTTAAAACCAACAACAAAGTCCCTTCTTGTCTCTTTTTCACCTCCCAGCTGACCCAGGTGTTACAAGCAGGATGGGGTTCACCTCTCGCGCTGATGCCCTCATTTAAACCAGCACAAAACGCAGCAGGGAAAGGAGCCTGAAGGTTTCTAACCGGGTGTGTTGTACACCATGACCTCCTCACACCCCCGCCCCACAAATGCTTAACTGCTGAATGAGATTCCTCTCGTTTCCTGCACTGAATCATCTGTGTCACCACAAAGATGAGATTTTTAACCGTGCGCACACGTTTCTTATTTGAGGGGCACGCAGTGGAGGGTGTTTCTCAAACCACTGTCAGATCAGCCACAGAAGGTTTGGATTTATTCCGTGTTTGATGTATCGTTTAAGTAAATCTGTGTTTTCCCAATGAGGTACAACCTTTCAATGATGCTGTTTTCTAGGAAACACACAGGTGAGCGCTGCTGCTTCTTTCTCTTGCAAAGTATCATTTGAATGGAGCTAGGAGGGGCAGGATATGCTGATTTGCACAATTAAAAATAACTTACAGTTTGAACTCTGCCATCAGATGTTTCAACAAATTTCGTTAGGGCAGGTCACGTTCTCTTCTCAAAATGCTTTTTTCCCACACCTCAACTTAAAATAATTTCATTAATTTACCTGCAATTTACACTTTTTAATCACTACAGCAATCCCTTTTGCAGCACAACTAGCAACACTGCACCCCTCAAAAGCAATAAAGGAACATCCAAGTCACCCAAGAGAAAGAAAGGTGAGGCAAACTGCTGAACCACGGTTCCTTAACCAGCTCTCCCCAGCCAGGATGGCTTTGTACCATTGCTTCACGCAGGGAGGGAGGAGAGGAAACCGTGATCTCTTGCTGCACGCGCTTGGCTGTGCACTGCTGAAGTCAGTGGGAGCTTTGTGGATGCTGGGTAGGAGCAGGCCCATATAAACACGCTCCAAGGGTTAGTGAAGATTATGCTCTGCTCTGGATTCATCTGAGTCATGGGGAGGTCATGCTGTCAGTCAGCCAGAGCTCGAGGAGGGGTGATGTGCTCTGGTCATCTCGCTAGAGCAGAAGAAAACCCAAAGAGGAACATCCTCCTTGCAGCACCCCTGTGTACCGGGATGAAAGCTTAAGGACAAGAACCGTGTTTTTCACTCAGGCCCACTTTTTCCACAAAGTGTTGTGAACCTTCTCCACCCCTTATTTTAACAAAGAAAAATCTACCATCCTTTTGACCTTGGACTTGTTCGTTTTCTCTGTCTCTCTCTGTACATGCTCTTTGCTAACCGTTCAGCATGCTGCGAGCCCTGATAAAAGTGGTTAATGTTTACTGAAACCTGTGTATGAACTGTACTAAACCTGATGGGGAGGGAGGCAAAGTTCTGCTAGCAGCATCCATGACCAATTAAAAAGTTTTGGTTTGTTTTTCTTCTAAAACTCACTCCCCCCACACTAAACAGCTGCATCAGTAGATGGGGCAGGCAGCACAGGGAGAGGACAGAAAAATTGCTTCTAATCCATCAACCCAGACACTTCAAAATAAGGCACTGTTCTGAGAACCACAGGCCTTCCAAGGATACACAAAAGCAATGAAAGAACTGACTACTGGGATTTCCTTTCTGGAGAATGCATACTTTATCCCCAAATAATTGTTTTCCAAAACAATCTGAAAACCTACAAGTCTAGCAGAACTGCTGAGTGTTCTCCTCCAGCTTTCCTTGTAGGGAGTCCATACACCCTCGCTTGAGCAGTCTTCAAAACCTCTTAACTAAATGAAAAAGCAGAATATTGCTACTGTAAACTCAAACTACAACTAACAGTTGTTCAACAAGTTTGAGACACCATAATCTCTTCTCATCAGAGACACATCCTTAGAAATAATCACCTGCTTCAACAGCTGTATCCGTGCACTCTTTAGGAAGGATGTTTTGTAGCGTAAACCAAACGTATGCACAGCCCCTTCTTGGCTTACTGGCATTTTCTCCATCTTCATTGTAATAGCCGGCTCAGTGGGCTCTAACAAACAGCTCTTCCCTCCCTCCCACCATCTCTGGTGACAGTGGGATGCTCTCAGGTGCTTAAAACCAATTTTTTTTTTCGTACTAGAGGGCAGCAACAGCACCATAGTCACCTTGGAAACAGCCATCACCCACTGTTTGCAGAACAAACAATGGTACCTTTTCAGCCAGCGAGAGGCAGGCAGGGCAAGGGGCAGCCAAGCAATTCTGGGACTTACAGGAGTGTTAACATATTGCATTCATTCAGTGCGTCAAAAAATAGTTCAGCACGAGAAGCAAGGCACTCTCAAAGTGAGAGCCTTTGGCTGGAAACCACAGACAAGTGCACGGGGCTCAGAAGGTCAAACAAGTCTCCCAAGTCAGCAATGAGGTCTTTTCCTCTGATTTTTTTACTTGCCCTCCTGTTCCCCTCTCTCATACACACAGAAGGAAGAAAAACGCACCTATTTAAACTGATCTTATCCACAAAAAGTCAAGTGTTTGGCTTCCAAGTAGCACTCACTGAAGTTTCCTCAGCGTGCCAAAATATTTTAAAGAACTGTTTACCCGCACTTGTAGTGCTTTGTACCCAATGCATCAAGAGCCGTTTCCAGAAGCGTTCCTTGTGAAGTTAGCGAGAATTGTGGTTATTCAGCATTTCAGACCCTATGCCTAAGCACTCAAGCAGTTACATTCCCCTCTCCTTTCAAAATAATTCCATTTTCTTAGAGCCACGGACAATCTGACTCCTTTAAAAAACAGATGATATACATCTGGCTTAACAGTAACCTCTGAATGGCTTCCTATCTCCTGGAGACTTTCCTTCTGCTCAAAAAAACCCCATGACCAAACAAGCCTTTTTACCTACAACAAGCAGCAAAAAAAGTTAGATGGTTGAGGATTCAGGTTTTATCAATTTTAACACCCTCCCACTCTTGTGGCCAGATGCAGGTGGAGTGTTTAAACCAGAACGGAGACTGAGGTGTCGCTGAGATAGTTTAATGCTTTATAACCCTCCCACACCAGTTAGCAAACATCTACATTGTTGAGAATGAACTGACAGAAGCCCAGCTGCCCAGCTCATCTACAAGGCTGCTTGGCAAAGGATTGCAAGGCCCTACAAAAACACACTGCCGTTGGACTTGTGCATAAAAGAGCATCCAGGTGTGCTGAGAAGGAGTGCCAGGCACAACACACCCAGCTGAGAACTGCACCGAGGTGATGAGAGCTGCACAAAGGGACAACTAAGCAACTTCTGGGCGAGAGCTGTGGATTTCCACAATCACAATATAAACATTTTTCTACAGCCTTCACTCAGCTTTGGCAAAAAAAAAAAAGTAAATCATCTTAATTAGACCACTAGAAACACTTACTGGTGCTGTCCTGCTAACTAAAGCCTCCAGCAAGCTTGTCCATGTGGGCCAGACAGGTTCGCTCACGACTACAACCATGGTAGCTCAGCTGAGTCAGACTAACGTTACTAAAAATCTCTTAATGTTCATTAAGGCACATTAAGTGGTCTCACACAGCCACAAACACAGCCTCGGACACAGTGGGCTGTACCTTAAGGAGCATCAAGAGAGCTTTATTTTTTCTTTTTGTTAATTGTGTTCAGCTAACTCAGTTGACCTCAAACAACTGAGACACACACCCTTTCTGCCTGTCAGGACAGGGTCCTCCTCTGTCTTTCATTGCTGGGACGGGAGAAGTGAAATAGGTAGAGAGGTGATTCACATGCAACCCATCCTTCGCTCACTTCTGACGGGGGGTGGAAGAGAGGGAAGCACAGGGGTGAAAAGCTGCAGCTGTTCCAACTTTACAGTACGCAATTTATGGAAAACAAAACAAGGAGAACAGAAAAAATGGGATTTGAACATTACCGACCTGAAAGAATCATTATAAATACCTCCTGCTCTGTGTAAGGGCTACCCTGGGCTCCATCTGCCTTCAAGGCCAAGAAAGGAAACATTAAACTTGAACAGCAGCCAGAATTCACTGCCTGTGCTCCAGCAGCGCCGGGCTGTGCTTAGGTGGGGAAGGCTCTGCCTTCCTTTGGTGGCCCAGCAGGCAGCGTGTTGGCCAGGCTTAGGTGGGAAAGGCTCTGCCTTTGGTAGCCCAGAAGGCAGCATGTTGGCCAGACCTTGCTGCTGCCGCCTCTGCACCGCTCATCGTCCCCACGA
>VZRW01014061.1:525576-544998 GCA_013398125.1 Aegotheles bennettii
CGGGGAAACAATCTCTGCCCCCAGCCCCTCCTGGCCTCCCCGGAGCATTCCGCTTTCTGAAAAGCTTGTCGAGCTTTGCATGTCGCCGAGGAATCAGAGTGGTTGTTTTTTTGGGTTTGTCAGGTTTTTCTTTCCCCTCTTCCCCCCCCATCAGTGCTCTGTGTAACCCTCTTTCACCACCCTGCCCCATCCCCCAGGCGAGGGGGGATCCAGAAGCACAGCTTCTGCTCGAGCAACTTCCTCCATTTGCTGTGCGAACATCACTCCGGCGCCCGCGCCCCGCGCCGCCCCGCAGAGGAAGCGCAACATAATAGCCAGGCCCCAGGTGCCAAGGTTAGCTTGTCCTTTTCCTCTCCCCGGGACGATTTCCACTCCTTTCAATACCAGCCTCATGGAGAGAGAGGGCTTAAAAGCCGTGCAAAAGTTATGAACTGAAGAAAAACAAAAAGCTGAAACCTGCTGAAGCCTTTGCACGTTAAAACTCAGATGTGTTTGGGAAGGGTTTATCCTTTTTTTACAGAGTGAAAAGTCAGGCTTCAGGCATGCATGCAGAAGCTGAACGACTTCAAACTTCCTTCTCCAGGCCGAGAAGCCCGGCCAAGCTGCAGCACTGCTGGTGTATGAACCTGACCCTGCCTACTTTCTCGGCCTGCCCGGCACAGATGCAGCAACCACAGCAGCACAAATGTCTCAGCCAAAAGGAAAGCCATATCCCAGACCAGGCTGGAAAACAGCCTGGGCAAAAGGCAAGGATTCAGTCTGTGAGGGGGATGGAGGTTATCACCCCGAGCCCATTTCTTGGAGCGCCGAGGATGCACTTTCCACCCTCCACTCTGACACCACCTTCATAACCGAACACACCATGTTTGTTTTTTTTAAATAAGTCTCAACAGAAAGCCTCACAATGTGTCATTATACCTTTCCCTTGTCAGGTAGCTCGCACGGTACAGAAGTGTGCATCTACTCACTCCGAAATGCAAATACTCAGTGTCGAGTTGTTGGAGGGAAGCTGCCACACTGGCTCATCTCGCAAAGCCCTCTGCCATTCCAGGTATAACAAGGGGAGATTAAAAGCTGTAGCTACAGCCTAGGTGTTATGATGCTACCCATAGTTTACGTAGAAACAACGTGTCCCAAATCAAAATGATGTATTACCTGTGCTGACATCCCTAAAACAGTATGTTATTTATTTGACTTATACAAAAGTCCATTTCATGGTAAGAAACTGAAATCTCCCCTTTCCTCCTCTCCTCCCCATAAAAAAATACACGCATGCTCTTTTTTGTATTTCCTCCCAGCTGGGTATCCATGCAACTGACTCCAGTTCATTCGAATACTCAACTGCAGAGTAACCGAGAAAACTGAAGATTAGTGACCTGTCTCGGTTTATCGTATTGTGAACATAAGGAGTTACCGAAAAAAACCCAAAACAACCCTACAAATTGTCTCCAAATAACTAAGCAATGGCGAGGACTGAAATTCCCTAGAAAAGAAAAACGTTTTAAGTTCAGAACTCCTTAATTCACTCTTCCACGCTTCAGCACTGAAACCTCACATTCTACACAGGCTGCCTGCTGCCAAGAGATAGACAGCTGCAACACGTAGACACAAAAAGGAGGTGTCTTTTGGCTGGAGTTTTAGATTTCTACATGCTGCCCTGTTTCACATGCTACTCCCCTAAACAGTTATAAAAAATAACTTCAGAAATCCAAAAACAAACGGACTATTGTCACTGATGGTAACTGCTGATGGAGCCTGTATCAAGTGTGCAGATGCCATAAAGCCCCTCCACAGGCCATGTTCATTTGCAACAAGACAATTTTCTTGGACAAATGCTGCTGCAGTTTTTGTACTTACTTGGCCTTTAGCATATGTTTAGTCCTGTAACAGAAGTCTGAGCATTCCAATAAAACCTACTTCACTATTCTTCACTATTATTTTCTTTAATCTCTGTGCAGTGATTGATACTCTGCTCCTGAATACACAAACTGACTTCTTCCACAAAAGACACTGCTCTGACACTGGCAAAACAGCACCAGATTTGTACCAGTTCAGCCAGAACAAAACCTGGACCACAATCTTACGTGATGAAACACGATCTCCTTACACAATATCATGTGTAATTAAGAAAGACGTTCTCTTAAGACGGAAATTAATTTGGGAGCAGAAAGAACAGCTAAAGGAGACCCGATTTACAGAAGCAAGAATTTTTGCACAGGTAATGCAATAAGGAGATTTGCATCACGACAGCAGACAGTGAATGCGTGCTGAGGTGGGAAGATGAGACTATCTTCACAGCTGGAACTCTACACAAACAGGCTGCAGTTTTGTGCCGCTTGCACTGACGGTCAACACCTCTCCAGAAGCTCTTCCCCTTCCTCCATCTGCTCATTCCCATGCCGGGAAAAGCCAACAGTTTGCTTCCCCTTTAGTGACCAAAACAAAAGTTGGTGGGCTGTGACTGCTGAAAGACAGAAAAAATGAAAGAGGACTGGCTACCCAGATGGTTTTAGAGACAATGCTTACAGAGAAACACCAAAACCCCTTGTATCAGCATCTTTGAAGAGGAGGTGAGTTAAAGTACAACAGGAATGAACTGCTAGAGGTGAGAGGGTAAAAAAATTATGAAAAACAAGACCAAAATCCCCTCCTTAAGCTGGTTTTGCTGTAGATTATAAACTTCTTCTTCATCCTATGATGTCAAACGCACATTTAGGTTGCCAAGGAAACTATTCTGAAGTCACTAATTCAACATCATAATTAATTTTTTTAGTTATGCAGTCAAAGACACACCAGAAAGGGGAAAGCTAGGAGGAAATGCCTAAATATCAAAAGACTCTTAAGAAAAAGGCAGCTTCAAAGAGGTAACAAACATCGCACACAGATCTCCACTGAGATTTTTCCCTTTGCATTGTTTGTAGTCACATACCTGGAAGAATACTTGCCTTGAAGTGGTGGGGGGAAAAAGCATTAAATACAAGTGGTGTTAAATACAACCTTTGAAGGCAAACACCACAATGTACCTGAAAGACAGGGGCAAGTGAGAAAAGCAAAAGGAGGGGGCAGGGGAAAGTGACTCTATTAACATAAGCCTGCCACTCCTACAGTTACTGGCATCACCATGCAGAGATACTCAAGAACCGATAGTAGCCATGGAGTGGGTGCTCACTCTTACCTTCAGTGAAGCTGGAAGCCAGAATGCAGATAAGAATATACAGGTTTAAAATGAAGCATCTTCAAAAAAACCAAAACAACAACAAAAAAGTTGTACTGGTTTTTTTTCAACATCGCAACTCCCAGCTGGCAAAGATCCTGAGCCCAACAACACAGCAGATGCAGTCCCTAGATACAAGGTTAGATACAACAGACATTGCTAATGACCCCCCACCCATGGAGCAGAGCTTGGATTAGGCTCTGTGTGCAGGAATTAATCAACCCAGCAACGCTGCTGCATGGATTCCAGGATCCATCCTAGCAAGCAATGCCTCCTGGTTCATCCAAGGTTGATTTGACTGCTCTGCAAAAATAAACTGGCAAAAAGGCATTCCGCTTGTTTCTTCTACCTTTCCTCCTGGCCCTTGCTTCACTACAAAGACATGATGGTTTCGATGGCTTGAGCACCAGCCTTTTTAGTGATGGTCGCATGGGCTTTTAAAATCTTTCCTATCTGCATTGCAATCAGAAGTCGTGTCCTCCTCTGCTATGTCTTCCCCACTGCTTCCTTGTGCCAGCACAACTAAATCAGCTGCATAGCAAGTCAGATGAGAGAACTGATCCAGCTGAAACAGAACTTCCAGAAGACAGAAGGACAAATAGAAGTCCTTACCAGCTTCTTGGCCTAGCACTTTACAGCATACCTTTAAGATATTTAAGACTTTTAATATTTAGGATATGTACCCAAAGAAAAAAGGCAATTAAGAAAATACTTCTAATTAAAGCAACATAAACACATCCTCCTGCTTACACATACCCAGTGCCTTTATGCCAGCTTTTAGCTCTTCCTGATCTAACACCCGAGAGCAGAGAGACACCTGCAAACCATATGCCACACCAGGGCTCCATTCCTTGGTCTTCACATGGCCTTCAGAATACTAAATTAAAATTTAGGATACTAAATGTGTGGAGTGGAAGCACAGCAATACAAGACAAGCTCTAAATTCAACAATCAGAACTACAACCGCAACCTGATAGTTTTAAAGGACAGCCCTTGCCTCCTTTCTCCACACACTTCCAAACACTACATAATCCACAGAGCCCACAGAGCACAGCAGCAAGTGCTGAAGAACTTATTAGAATGGTTTTATACACAGCAACATTGAAAAATTATCATGATAAATCAGTACTATGCAATGAACAGGGCTTGTTTCTCCTAAGGCCACTATATTACATCAGTCCTGAGAGGCTTAATAAAGGGAGTAAGTAACCTAGATGAAGCTGAGTTCTCACTGTGAAAGCCTTTCTTTACCAAAAGGTTTGAAATCACTACCATCACCCTTCATATTACTTGCAACTAAGTCCCCAGTTCTGGTAAGTTGGAATGAAGTTTTCCACCAGTGAAACACAAATCAAGCAGCGTGCATCATGTGGTAGGCAGGTTAAGGTAGGGCTTTAAAAGCCAGGGATCCTTTTTAGGCTATGTCAGTACTGAAGAATGCACAGCACTTTACACGGAGAAAGAAAGGGGTTAGCGTGACCTGATCTAAACCTCTCCTCTCTCACTCTCCACTTCAGAAGTGGCTGCATTTCAGTAGCATTGCAGGCATCGATTTGTAAAGCACCCCAGGAGTGATCTAACGTAAGTAAACACTAGTGGTACGGTTAGTACTGAAGCAAAACTCCTTTGGTTGGAAAAATTAAAATCTCCAAGTCCACCAACAAGGTGCAGTCCTACAGGTGGACAGGTGGTTTGGCAGGCTACCAAAAAAAAATGGATGGGAACATGACAGAGTTACACCAATAAACATTTAACTCCAGAGAGCTCAACACAATTCCTCTGATACCTCCCAAGACCAAATAGATGGGTGAATCCTACTCATCATCCCAAATAAGCAGGGTAGCACTGGAAAGCAGGCAAACCTTTTTGTCAGTTGGTTTGAATGGAGCTCAAAGAAATACCCCCAGAGCTAACAAGGACAATTGTCCCCTGTCTCTGGCTAAATTGCATTCACTAAGGTTTAGGAACACAGGGTATGCATCATGCTGCCATCTGTAGCGGGGGGGAGAAATATTAAGCAGAAGCATGCAGGGACATTGCTCTTAGAAACCAATAGCATGTTTGGGAAGGAAAGCAGAGAGCAAAGCACCATTTAAACAAGCAGTTCTCGAGCAATCAGGATGGAAGCATCTGAGCCAGACCTGAAAACATCCTCACCAAGCAGCATCTTCTGCCTGTAACCTGCCAACACTGAGAAAGTTTCCCAAAAAAAGCTGCTGAAGAGGAGAATCCTGGCAGCACCTGGAAATCTTTAAGCCTGTCCAAGTACGTCTTACAGCAATAAATATGTAGGCAAATAAAGTACTTTTGGCGTGTGCCTGTGATAGATGTTAACAAGGCAAACTGAAGCTTTAACAAGTGTCAGTGAACAATGTAATCAAAAGCATGGAACAACTTCTGCATAATAACCAATACTGGTATCAGGACTCCAACCTGGGAGGAAGGCCACAGAGGTGATACAGCTGAAGTCCTCAAAATCCTGAAAGGCATGAAGAAAGCTGGTAGTGAATGATTACTCGCTGTTTCCCGTAGCACAGGTCCTAAATGGTATAAAATGGAAGTATCAAGTGGTAGGTTTAAAAAAAGTTGTTTTTTCACCTCCAACAGAGCATGTAGTTCAACTGCAGAACTCACCACATCAAATACCTGTACAGGTTCAAAAAGCTGCTGGATAAGCTCAGAAAAAAACGATTCTTGAACCTAAATACTGAACCTATATAAAAACTCTTTGGGCCAAGAGATTCCAGAAGCTGCATGTTGCTGGTAGACTACACTAGGAAAGCATCATTAATAGATGTCCTTTTGCCGTGTTCTTATTGATAAATCCACATAGACCAGCATCCTGGCCTGAACGGGCTTTTGGTCTGACCTGTCACTACACACAAGTAGGACTCCCTCTAGTTTTCAGTTCTGCAGGTGAAAAATGCAGCATGACTTACTCTACAGGACTTAAAAACCTTCCACCACAGATCCAGAGGCATTTCAGTCAGCGTGAAGAGGCATTCCCTGCTCTGAACCCACATGTCACTGGAGAAGCAGGTACCAGGAACTGCTCATTCCAGGACAGGGCATTCCTGAGGCAACACCTCGCCAGAGCCACAGCTTCGGTGTGATTCAGGTCAGGGTGACTTCAGAGGTTACCATACCATGGCTGTCTTGCCTGTCTGATGGCTAGAGGTTACCACACTTGCAGCAGAGACGTGTCCAACTTCAGAGCTGCCCGTAATTGAAGTTTCAACTACCACTCAACTGAATGCAAGCACAGCTAAAACTCTGAAGCGCAGCACTTGGGAGGAAAGACACACATCAACCCTTCTGCCTTCTCTGCTGCTCACACCAACCCAGGGTCAGAGCAGAGCACCGGGATGAGAAACCTCCAGAAAAGCTGAAGTCATTTCTGCAGCAAACATTTGCCTGAGGCCCTCACGTGGGCTGTCAGTACAGGCACTTCCAGACCTTTGGGCAGAGACGGGGGTTAGAGGCATGTCTGGGGACCACCTCCAGCAGAAGAGTCCAGCACAGAGCCAGGCCTCTCGCTGGTGCTGCGACAGGCCATATTAACTTGTTGCCTTCAATATGCACCCAGCAGAGTTCAGGTCATGGATTTGTTGGAAGTTCATCACTTATTCAGGCTTTTGTGCAAGAGGTCATTGCTGTCAAACCGTCTGCTTTCACAAGCACAAAAGCTCATGTTAAAATGTAAATACTTACAGGTGTTCCACCAGGCACTCAAGATGAAAGTCAGAGCAAATATGTTTGCAAATACAGCCCTTGCTGTATTTTACAGTGTTGGTAGTTCTTGAATATCATCTGTTTGTGAACCAAGTTATTTACGTGGGCTCATCTGCCCAGACTGGAAGCATGATCTGATTGTGAAGACACAGGACTGGATTTAGAGCATTTGGGTTCTTTTTCTGCCTCTGCTACTGTCTCCCTCTGTGACCTTCAGTAAATAAATTCTTCATGCCACTGTCCCAGTTGAAAAGAACATGAATAGATGCTTACTCGGTTCTGTACAGCTACTGTGACCCTGTGTCATTTTTGCTAATTACTACAAGAATTCTGGGATGATATAGGAAATGTTAATCTGACTCACAAAGTTAACCTGAGCTAACAAAAAGCAAGAGCCTTATAAAAGAGCACAACACCCTCCTCACCAAATGCCTATGTTATGCTGGTTTTTTTTCAAGACAATCTCTGCAACTTATTACACTGGCCTTGATGGAGACAGCATTTTGCAAATTCAGCTTTGCAACAAGCCCGGATAGGCTGGCTTACCCCTGTCGCCGAGATTTGTGCACTGCATACCACTTGCAAGCAATTCAGGCATGACTTCTGTATTGGGGTAACACCACAAGACTAGCAGCAGGGCTATGCTGGCACAGGCCTACTGGGAAAATCAACTCTGCAGCTGTGGGAAGAAGCAAAGCCGGCGGAGGCTGCAATCACCACGTCACCCTGGAATCCAGTTTCATGTCCAGTCCAACCTCGTCCTGTGATTGAGCTGCACAGTTCTGGAAAAGCTGGTATCCTCTTCCCTCAGCACTTCCAGCCACACATCAGAGTCTCTTGCGACTTTCAGAAACGAATGTATTAGCTATTAAACTGGAAGAAGTCATCTCAGGCCACAGAGGAACTTGCTTCAGCTCAGTACCTATCACAGGGCTAATTTTGCACTGTGCATCCCCTGTCACAGAGGTCAGACAGAAGCCCCACAGTTCTCAACCACGCAGAGGATCTCACCACCAGGGACCCTCGGTACCAACATACAAGGAAAGACAGTTTCAGTAAACCTCATGGTGCCATCTCTCTGGAACAACACAGGGGAGTGGAAGGGAGCTGCAAACAACTGTGTTCTTCTGAGGTGCATTCCCTTCCTCTGCTCGAGCCAGTGCAGGAGGCCAAGCGAGCACACGTAACGTGCTCCCTGCGGGATGCCACATCCTGCCATATCTCATACAGCATCCCAAGGCAAGCCAGATACTTCTCAAACACAGTATGATGTTTGACAGCATGATCTGTCAGTGTGACAGGCTCTCAGAGACAACACAGAACAGAAAGAAGGGAACAGCACTGACAGATTGATCCAACAGCGCCAACCTGTTCCTAGCCACACTTCTCTTAAAAGGGAAGGAAACAAGCAAACAGACACACTGCACACACGCAGTATATATTCCTTATGCTTCTTGCTTTTGGTAACTTCTTCTACTTTCACAAATTTATCCTAACTCTCACTCACTCATCTGAATCCCTCCCATTTGTATAGAAAGCAGGGGCCTGTTTTGAAGGGAGGGGATCACTGTGAAGGTTGTTTTGTGTACTGTTTACCCCTCCAAACCTGCCCCAGTCCCTCTCCCCCTGACCCCCAGCACACGGTGCCGTGTTTGAAGGAGCTCTGGTTCTGCTGACATGAGTGAGGCTCCGGGGGCCATCCAGGCAGCTGCTCCTGCTCCTGTGCGTGGCCAAGAGCCAAGTCACTCTGCCTCTCTGGTGATGTTCCCTCCTGCCGGCTACCCCCACGCCCGCCCACACGTCTGCAGGGTTGGGCGAGGTGGCCACTGGCAGCTTTTCCAAGGAAACTTTAGTGAAAAACAAAAAAAAAAAAGGCAGCTTTCATTTCCAGCCTCTGGTCAGAAACACTCTGCAATTTCTGTCAGGGTGCTGTGGGTTGAGGGAACTGCAGTTTTTTTAATTCCCGGACAGCCAAGGCCCAAGTTGCCCTTAGGACTTTGTCACCTCGAAGAGAAAAACACGTGCTCTGTCCTCCCTCTCCCCGCGTGCAGGCACGGCCAGCCAGCATCAGGGACGGCCGTGGGCCCCGCTCCCTACAGCTGTTCCCCTGCAAAGCAGACCCATCCTCGGAGGCAGCTGTTCTCCAGCCAAACGATGACAGCAGAGCAGCAGAAAGCTCACCCAGACCAACTCAAGAGCACGGGGTGGGTGCAAGACATCTTCCAGATGCAGGAAAGGGGCCCACCACAGCACTTTTTCTCCTCTCTCCGGCTCATTGCTGGGGCAGGCGAGACGTGCCCAGGCACCTTTGGGTCCAGGCAGCCCCGGGGGGGACAGGTTCCAGGCAGCTGGCTGTCCGCAGCCGGCAATCCCAGCGGCAGGGAGCGTCCCCGTGCTGAGCCACGGCCAGATGCGGGGAGTGAAAAGGTGACAGCCAAGCCAACTTCACGTACGCCCTCGGAGCCTGCAGCTCAGACCCCATGTCAAGATTAGGAAAGTATGCACACACAGAGAGCACATGAGCCACTGGAGTGCTTTCGTTTAACTCTTGCAGACACCGTGTGCCGAAGGGGTTTGGGTTCACGGCCATGTTTCTTGCTGTCTCTCTTCAAAGCCAGCTCTTCTCAGGCCACAGGACCTGCAACACGTCCTCAGGCTGAGCAATGCCTTCTCAAGTAGGTCAGAAACTGAAGTCGGCAGGACGAGTTTGGAGCTGCAGCTCACATGGGTTAAAGATCCTGGCTTGTGTCAGGAATGCTTTTTCTGAAAGTTAAACGCAGGCCCCATCCCTGAAACACTTCCCCTAACTTCGCCCATGCCAGTATTTTGACTTAAATGGAACAACCTACTTAAGTAGAATTATATCTGTGTTTAAAGTGTCTGCAGGATCAGCGCTTGCCGTGATCTGGACTTGCCTCCAACATACACACACACACACAACCCAGCAAATTTAAAAAACACCCTGAGAGCCATCAGACAAAAGAAAAAGGATAAAGACTGTAACCCCCACCACAGCACATTTAAAATTTACATCTGCACATGTTGTAGGATGATTCACCGGGGCAGGAGAAATAGGGATGCCTGAAGGCTACAGCTGGAAACAAAAGAAGAGTCCCTAATACTCAGTTTATCTGGGCAAAGAGGAGTTTCAAAACCAAGTGGATCTGTACATTGTCAGTGCCAGAAACACTGAGGATTCTCGGAGTCACTTAGGATTTTTTAATTTTACCTCTTCCAAGGAATAATAATGTAAGTACAGCAATCCTAAACTGCAAAGAACCTCCCCCTTCAGCCAAGAAACAAACTCGACTCCTTCCTTCTCTGTACCCAGAACAAAAGCAGCAGATACAAACAGGAGTTTCCCTGGAACAAACCAGTCAAATTCATTCAAATCTTCCCAAAGCACAGCAGGGCAGAACCCATTCCTGTTCCCAGAGCTTATTACAGTAACATGACTAAACATGTTCAGCAGCCCAATGTGATAGGATGCATCCATTTGCTGATGCCAGAGGAAGATGCACGTCTCTTCTACATGGCACTGCTCTCACAGGCTGCTTCTCTAAAGATGTTTTGAAAAGCGACCTGCTGCATACATTCTTAACAAGTCATAGTATCACCGGCTGCACAAGTGTTTGACCTCTACTTGCTACTTGCACAGTGCACAAAAATCTGACATCAGCTTATTCCAACCTTAGTAACACCAAACTGCTCCTACAAAGCTGGCTGGAACAGACTGAGGCAACGCACCGATAAACTCCCAGACAGCCTCCTGGAGTGCTGAAAATGCTACTAGTTTAGTGTGTGAGCCCACATGTTTTAAATTTGGGTTGGTTTAATCCAAGTAAGTAACCTGATTAAAATGGAAATCTTCTCTGGAGGTCTAATTTCTGGATATTTCCATTACTCTATATGCTTTCATGTTAAATAAACATAACAAATGATACACACATCACTGGTGGGATGATTTAACAGTTCGGTTTAAAGCTACAATGCAGGTCACTGAAGGCAAGAGAATTAGATTACTTTGTGAATGGCAAGAGCCAGACATTGCACTTCATTCCAGTTTTGGGAAGGTGACGTATTGAGGAGCTGACATCTTTCTATTCCCAGGTTCTTCTGATTTCTCAATTTCAGAACCTTGACTTTAACACACAGACTCAAAGCAAAAGGGAGAGAGGACACAGTCTGCCTGCAATGCTTTAAAACATGTACTAAAGCTAGGAGTGTATTTGCTTCTAGGCCAAACAACCAGACGCAGACACCTGAACACGTGTACATACTTGCACCTATAGCGCCTAGGAAAAGAAAAAAAGAATCTTTGTCCCTCATGTGCAAACTGGGCATTTGCGAGAGCTGCCCAAATTCTGCCTTGCAACCAAAGCTCTCTGTTTATACGCAGACAACTCAGCAGCAGCAGTGCAGGTTCCCAGCATGCCTCAACCTTGATATCTGGAAAGGCCCCACTATGGGGTAAGAAGATAGTTATAGTTAAACATTTATACCGAGGTAGTGCCGAGCAGGTCAGTTCCACAATGTGTTAGGTGGCTTTTCAAAACTCAGTAATTGAATGCTGATCCCTGCCCCGAAGAGTTTACAGTGGAGGAAATCAAAGCATAACACTTGGCACCTGTATATGCAGCTCTTATAAACATCCATTACCAGAAATAGTGGAAATTTTAAAATCAGCAGCTTGGACTTTTCTAATCCACATCTGTGCTATAGGGTTGTGCAGCTCCGTTTGAATCACTAGCAGGGACAGTAACTACAGTGTGCAATTTGCACGTGCTGCTGGCACCTTCTTGTCCAGTGTAAATTATTTTTGGTCCAAATACTTTTTAGCAATCATTTTGAAAAGACAGTGAGCACAGGAACGGAAACATTTACTGCAAGTCAGACAATTCAGGCGGTGCAGGCGTGAGAGAGGCTGCCGATGCACGAGGTCGAAAGTCAGGCAACAGCAGATCCTTCTGCACTGGGTGATCCAATACTCCAGGATGACCCCAGGCAGGCATCAGTACATCTACTGTGCAATACTAGCACACGTTGGCTATCAGGCAGACCACGGCCACATGCAAGTCTGTGGCGTTGCAAATCTACTAACCCACATCTTTTCCTATGGAGATTAAGAGTTACGCAATGGTGTAAATAAAAACTCTGGCCCCAAACACGCAGAAGCCATCTCTGCCCCAGATCCATCCTCAGGGAGAATTCTCTACATTCCCCTTTTCCTGCAGGGAAGGACAGGCCTGGGAAGGACAAGTCCTCCTCCCACTCACCAGAGCAAATATACTCAAGAAAGTTAAAGCACAGCCTCCAGGATTTAGGAAAGGGATGCAGCAATGACCACACTGTTTCAGTGATGCCCAAAATCAAGATGGATGAGAATTTAGCCAAAACAGGCTGTTATACCGCAAATTCAGTTTGCTGTTTATCAAACAAGCTCCTAAAACAGATGCACTGACTTTGTAACTACACCTGTAGGAACTTCAAGCACCAGAAAAATACAAAGACACTATTAGTGTTTCAGTTTTTTAAAATTTCCTGGCATCTTTCATGCTACGAATGCTCAAGAGCTTTCAGCTGTATATACCCCACATAAAATCTCAGTCCAGTGAAGCCTGAAAGAATTCTGCTATTGATTCAAATGAAGCCATGTTCTCCACGTCTACATACTATTTACACACCTATTGATTTATTAAACACATAAGAGCAACCATAACGGGGCACGATCTGTGTTCAGCTTGGCCCACTGTTCCATGAACACCTTAGCTTTCATTTGCTGACTTTTGAGCATTTAAAATGAGTAACCTTACCATTTATTTCTATCTTTTTTTTTCTTTCTCAAGGGGAAAAGAAACCATGGAAAATCCTCGGTCACTAGATTTAAAGAGCTTACAAGTTCCAAAAGCTTTGCAAGTAGAGATTTGGAACTGCTTGAACTGCAGTTAGCGGGGCTACAGAGTTTACAGAATCCACCAGTTCCTTCCTGCAGAGTTTAGAATCTGCATGGCTTCCTCCCAAGGTAACCAACATCCACTCGGAGGTACGGATCATTTCACCCATCCCTAGAAATCCACACTCTGGCTAGGTCAAATGTGGTAGCCACTTCACACTCAGCAAAAACATGCTGCTGTTTCCCAAAAACAGAGGAATGGAGACAGAGGATGGAGAAGATTTCTCCCACAAAGTGTAGGTAGCACTGCTAAGAAAATAAATTCTTCACTATTTAAAGAAAAGTGCAGTTTCCAACAACAAACCTAGTTTAGACCAGGGAAATGGGGGCATTGTGGTACAGCTCTGTTTACCTTTTGCAATGTGGACAGCCAGGCTCCTGACAGTTCAAAGACTGCCAGAAAATCGTACCGAGCAGAAAAGCCACCTATCTGCTGTAAAGGCTGTTAGTCACTCCAAGTCTCGTTCCAGAAGCTGTGAAGGAGCATAGTTTTGAACTTTACTTGGAAATGTAAGTAAAATGTACTCAGCAACAGCCGGCTGGACAATCTGACAAGGATGAAGAACAAATGATGCCTGCAGCTGTTAGAAAAACAGACTCAAAGAAATACACCCTCCAAATCAACCAAATATGAGGCATGAGTTACATCTCTGTAGAGAAGCACTTGTCATTGCACTCATACCTCTTCCCCTGGAAAATAACAGTCAAACCCCACAAATGGAAGCCCTTAGTGACCCAGCTACATCTCTTCCACAACTTGCTTCCATGGCACCCACTTCCACTTTCTGGACCTTCAGTGTCTCACTTAAAAAGCAAGCCTCCTCCTCCAGCTCTCCTTCCTTCTTTCCATCCAAAAGCAGCAGCATGTATAGACAGCAAAATATGAGAGTTGTGCTGCAAGTTATCCAAGTGAACACCGATTCAGGGTACCGTAGGGCCTTGGAGGAGAAGGAGGGGATGAAGCAGGCAAGCACATGCACAGGACACCACAGCCACCTGTTGTCCTCAATACACAGGCAACTGCATCAACATCAGAAAAAAAATGCACACACGAATGAAGAACAGCATACAGGTATTCGTGTCCTGGCTGCTTCTCATGTTCTCAAAGCCCTGAGAGCAATGAGACATAATGAAATTAATTTAATGAAGAGAATGCATTTTGTGTAACAGAAGGAGGAACTTAAACAGGCTCTTTGCCCTGACCAAAGCTGTGAGTGGTACAAATTAAGTGATGTTGCTCCCTAAAGGAAATACAAGGAAGTACTGCTGCTTATTGGTGCACAACCCAAAGCAGCTCGCCCTTGTCCCAGCCGTAAGGTTAGCAGCGTGAAGGAGTATGGAAGGAGGAACATGGGAATGGAATTTATGGCTGTGATGCAAGTGCTGTGAGCAAAGCACTCCCAGGTACTGATACACCTGAACACTGACATCACCTGCCGTACGGAATGGGACTAACAGGGGCTCCAGTCAAAGCCAGCTAACCACACACGATGAAAGCAAAGGCCAGATACACTTCAACACGAATATTTTGCTTCTCTCCTCTTCAGAGAGGAAGCACATACCTAAATTAACTAAAAAAAGGTTTGTCAAGGACTGATCATCCTCCGTTTTCAAAGGCCACCCATTCCTAAAACACCTACGAGTATGTTTGTGCTGTTTCAAGAAAGCACATGCTGGCACCTGTTAAAATATCCACTGGGAGACGACAAGTGGAGGAGTCTTACACATACCAGAGGCTGGCAATCCCACTATTAACCACAAAACACATTTATGTTTTAGAACCAAATCAGCAAGTCACTTGGGCACGTCGGCACAGAAAATGTCCAAGATGCTCAACGTACTTTTGTTTCACCCAGAGTGATGCAAAGTCAAAATTCAGTTTTTCAAAGCTGACAGAAATATTACGCTGGGAAGTCACTTGGTCACTGTGTGCAAGCAGCTCTCCCACACTTTCTGGGAGCTCTGCACAAATGACATCCCTTGTGGAAACGAATCTTCAAAGAAACTTCAGCCACCAGGACGAGGGACTGCCTTCTTCAAAAAGAAAAGGATCTCTCTAAATCCTGAGATTAAATAAGTAATAAATAAATAAGTTTAAATACAAAGCATTTTTTGCTCAGGAAGGTTAGGTGCAGAAAACAGTGGAATTTGAAAGTTGCATTCCACTTACTTCTATGGGAAGATCGACCAAGGAGATGGGAGAGATAATCAATCCCTCTCTAATGGTGACTGGAATACCTATTTTAGCTCAGGAGCCTAACAACGCCCGTGGGGGATTCTGACAGCTCTTCTTTTGCCTTGCTGTAGCACCTCTGTGGATGGCTGGGACAGGTGAATCCTGTTGTTAAAGCAGCTGCCTTGCTCTACATCTTTGAAGAGGCATTCAGATTCTCTTAGCCTTACTTAGTTGAATCACTCTGAATAAACAGTCTCCACCCATCAACTACTTCTTTTGTGTAAAGCACCTATTCAAAGGCAACCACCTTTATTGATCGCTGGGCTGGCCAACCTGAAGGCTGAAATGCCACTATAAAAAAAAAAAGAAAAAAGCAGGATACACCAGAAGGCCTGTGTTGTTTCTGAAGGAAGCACAGGTCCAGGCGCTGCCGAGTTGCATCAGGGCAATTCCTTTCTGACTGCAGGAGGCTTGCTCCAACAGGTTTAACTCCGGCACAGCCACAAGCCAAGTATCCCACTGACTTTTCTCCCTTTTGTCCAGGCCCTTTTCCTTGTTCTGACCCTTCTCCAGCACAACATGAACAAGCCATCCGACGGGAACCCACGGCGTATGCCCCAGCTGGCACTTATTTGTACTTTTAACATTTCATAATAAAGCATTAGCCTGAGCTCTAAGTAAGTTTTGTCACCCTGCTCGGAGCACAATGCCAAGGGAGGGGGGTGAGATGCTCTGCTGCTGCTGCTGCCTGGGAAGCCTGCGCTCCTCTAAGTCTCTGGCCCTCAAATGTTGCTATTCAAAACAGAGGGGCAGGGAGGGGTGGAGAGAACACCTTCAGGTGGGAAAAACATCATGACTGGCAGACATCAAAGATAAACCCTCATCAGATTTCTTACACCAAAGAAGAACAAAGTCAGTGCTCCTGAAATTCCTGTTCAGAAGTACCCCAGAACAGAGCCAGCACTTCCCACCTCAGCCAACCTCACCTATTTTCATTTGTAATCAAACGCTGATAACCAAACCTGGCCTGGCAAAGCTCTGCAAGTTTCAAGCCCTTCCTGGCTCCACACAAATAGCTAACGTTTCAGTCTATCACCAGAGAGTGGCATTTCCAAAGATACCCACGTCCTGCCTTTGAAATCACTGCCTATAAAGATTCTTCTAAATACGCGGGGGGGGGGGAAAGGGAGGGCACAGCTCCTTGATGGTTTATATTGGGTATTAAAAAAAAAAATAACAGCAAAAAATACCAACACACAGAGAGAAAGGATTCCTCACACCCTCCCCAAAGAAAATCTGCTTTAACTGCTGAACAACAACTCAGCAAGGCAGATCCCCCACCTCAAAATAAGAAACAAGCTGTTGCACGGTCTCAGGAGGCCATTCCTTCTCATCCCAAAAGTTTACATCTGCTCCTCGAGGTGCTGCCCGGTGGAGCTGCAGGGTACCTGAGCACTCCATCCACGATGAAGCTGTACTCAAAAAAAAACCCCACGAAGCAGTTCCTGGCCCCTTTCCAAGGTGCAGAATACTTTTGAAAAAGCGTATTTTAAAGCTGTAATCCCCACGACTGACCATCTTGCTTGTATTCGGAAAGGAGGTAAGAGACACAGATCAACAGGAATTCTCACTGCCTTCGGGAGAACTGGAAGCTGCACCACCACGCTCCTCTACAGACAATTACCTCCCGAGAAAGAAGCTACCACATCATCAAGGCAGCCCTCCAAACTGGTCCAGTAACATGGTCCAATAACACACCACTCATTTTAAAACACCCTTCGCTGCGCCGAAAGAAGACGACATGATTTCACATGTTTTAAGAGTGTACACCTAAAACACAGATTTCCAAACTCGGGCATCATTCATCAAAAAGTTAAAAGGGGCTTTTGCTGCACATGCATAGATTTCAGACTAACAGGATTTACTTGTTTTCTGCCTGTTCCTGGGGAACCTTTGCAGTTTCTTTTTTCCCAAGACTGTCCCTACAGGCTGCTATCCAACATACATCAGATGCTCTCAGAGCAACAGCTAACTCTGGAAGGACATTTGCAAAGGGCACAAATCAAGGGCCCAATGCTGGCAAAATTCAGGCATACTGGGGGAGGCTGGAATTACTCCTCTACGCAGTTAACTCAAACACTCATCACAGCCTGCTGGAAAGCTTTATTCATGCAGCTAAGTATCTTTTTTCAGATGTTTTACTATCAAAAATGTATTTAAAGTCAATTAAAAAATTATTGCAACTTAAAAAGTGAATCCCTTTCAAAAATACTCAGGTTAATTTTAGCATCCTTCTGTTTAGCTGCTTAGCAACACTTATCCTATGACCTTCTAAGCATCACCTACTTTTACAAGGGATAATGAATATAACCAAAGGGATTAATCTATATGTTTTTAATCTATACAGTGCAAGTACATGAACAGTTTTTCTTCAAATGAGAATACAACTGAGAGCAATCCAAACTATTTCTGCTTGAGAAGAAACTTTCACAGGCTAGAGTCAAGCTACTGTTACAACTGAAGTGTGACTTCAACGTGGGCAAAGTGATAAAATCCTTAAAGATTGGGAAAAGCACTACAGGAGTTAATGTTTGTACGCCTTGGGAAACACTGCACTTGCCTTCGGTACTGAAGGAGAACACAGATACTGCTAACATATAGTGAAGACATTCAGCATGCCCAGTTTTGAAACTTCAAGGGTCTCCTGACCCTCACAACCAAAAAGAAAAGCCGTTTGGTCAGAGGGTCACTTAATATTGCAAAGAGTTAAGAACGGGCACACAGTCAGAATAAGATGTTGTGCTACTCTGAAATCTGCAAGCAAATAAACTTCAAACACCCAGGTCCAGGTGAAAAAAAAAACAAACACACAAAAACCAACCAAACAAAAAACCCAGAGAAACAGTCAGTAAACACTCTGTTATAGTCTGTCTTCATAGCAAGCCAAATGTATATATATATATATATATTCTTTAGGGTCATTAGTTATTAAAAGAAATGTGTAAGAGTGGCTACATAAAGTCACTACTGATGGACAACCAGAAGCTGCCTGTGGAATTAGAGCAAAAGAAAAGTTTACTCGACTGTACTTAAAGGATGGTGTTTTTCTAACTTCACCAGATGATTTCAGTTCCAAACACGGCTGCTGGGAAGAAGGTGAGGGAGCAAAAGAGGCCACGCCGGGCTGAGCGCAGCTGCCCTGTGGCAAGAGGGAAGGCTGGATGTGTCCCTGCCGGCAGGTGAGGGAGAGCCCTGGTACTCTGATTGATTGGATGATGGATTCATGCTGTTTCTGGGTTTCTAACAAACAAAAGGGCCTATTCTTCCCTGGATGTACCCAACTCCCGTTAAGGCTAATCGGCATTATGCAGGCGCACTAAGAAAAGACTATATACCCTTAAGTCTTCAAAGAGAAAATTAAAACCTAAAACAAATATGGCTGGCCTGACCCTGAGTCACTGCATCCCGTTCACGCACGCTGACCCTGTGGAAAACAGGAACTGCGGTAACAAAACTCAGTGCCTGTGTCAAAACGACAGACCTCAACGAAACAGCTCCAGCCACCGTAACAGCTGGCTGCTGAGCACTGCAGGGGTGACAAGACAGCGTTATTTAGCAACTGCTCCTGTGGCTAATAAGCCATTTTTTTCATCCAAGGCGTGGGGCTGAATGTTGGAATGGTAACAAACATCAACTGCGTTTGCTGTCTCTCGTGGAGCACTGAGCCCAAATCACATCAAACCAGGCTTTTAACTACTTTCTAAAATACGTAACCACACTTCAACTCCTATACAAGAGGAGACAGGCGAAAGGGAGTCAGGATTAAAGCTGGATGGATGGATGGATGGATGGATGGATGGATGGCTGTGTCGTCCCCCCCCACTGCCCTCCAGTGGGTCCCGGGTGGGATGCTGGCTCCTGGGCAGGCAGGACCAGAGCATCAGCTCCAGGCCAGGCACTGCGAGCAGTGGAGCAGAGCGGGCTGGGCAGGGAAATGTGCTGAGCCAGGAGAAGTGCTCTCCTCCTCCTGCGTAACCCGGTGAGGATGCCGAGCAGGCAGAGATACTGCAGCCAGGAGGTGAAACAGGGAAAATTCAAAAAAGACCAAAAAAAAAAGAAGGAAAAAGAAAAGGGAAAAAAAAAAAAGCAAGCGTGCGTGCGGAGGGGAGGCGGGGGAGAAGTGCAGGGAGAAGAAGCCAGAGGAAACTTATCTGCGACATGACAAAGTTCAATCCACCGCCCTCCCTCCTCTGCTGAAAAAAAAAGTTGCAGCATCTCGGCGGCCGCGGAGCGCGGCCCGGCCCGGCTCTGCCCAACAACAGCCGCGCCCGGCCCGCACCCCCGCAC
>VZRW01014062.1:0-55937 GCA_013398125.1 Aegotheles bennettii
GAGGCAGCTGCCGAGATGGCCGTGGATGTGGTCTTTGCACCTTGATTTCCTCTGAATCCCTGTGGACCTCCAAAGTTCAGTGATGATGCACAATGTCTGGGGAAAGGTAGCACTGGCATTTCTGCCTCCACCACTAAAATAATGGAGGAAGAAATCTACCAAAAAGTCCTTGCAGGAGTGGTTTTTTTTCCCCAGAGCTTCCTCCTTTGGGCTTCATTACTCACAAGGTTAATCTGGGGTGTTGGATACACCTTCCAAAAGTGGAGCTTTCAGTTTGACAGGGAAAACAAACAATCAGCTCCAATATATGGATGAAACATCAGTGAATTAAATGCATCCTCCTCCTTTTTGTACGACACAGAACCTGACCTCTTGAATTTTTGATAGGCAATTAAAAAACTAACTGGTGAAAAACAAACACATTAGTTTTTATACTCACTCATATGGTTGCAAGAATATTTCTATTTAAAACCCCAGTGGTTCAACCATTTTGTTTTTTACTAATTTGCATTTGATTTGTAATATAAAATTAGACTTTGAATTTTTTGTCAGGCATATAGAAATTTTTCTTGCTTTGCAATAGGCCTGATACAAAGTGTTCTGGAATCGAAGGAATGCCTCACATTTACTTCATGGAAATGCACCATCTATTCAAATAAAATAAAAATTTTATTTCATAAAAGTTCCCTGATGAATTTAATGATCATGGGTTGCCAGTTGTCTAGAAAAGTATTTTTTGCTGATTACTTTTTGTTTTTGTAAAGATGGTCACAATATATATTGGAGATAAACTGCTAACATAATTTATTCCACTTTGGGTAAAATCCAGCCTGCCAATTCATAAAATTATTTGAAAAGTCAGGAAAAACAGCATTTGGCAAAGATGGGTAACTGAAATATTTACTTGGCAGAGATGATTTAGTGATGTCTGTCGCCGGAGCATTTGTGAGAATCTTCTAGACACTGCAGGAAAGAAAAGATACATATTATGTACTGTGCTAAATAAAGAAAATTATTTCTGAAAATACTAAATTAAAACAAGAACGAAAAATAAATATCCAATTTCCTATACACAATTGTGGCTACATAACGTTCATTCAAATAGTCCAGTTTTAACTTAGTTTAAACCTTGACCTAAAACCTTAAATCTGGATACTCAATCAGTTTTACAGAGGCATATTACAAGCAATGATTTATAGGTGCTGTGAATAGTGAGATGACAAGAGAAATGTAGAGGACAATGGAAGAGCTTCACTTGTTCAGCATAGCAAATTTTCTCTTGATACACAAAGGAACTGAAGACCAGAAAGAACTCTTTAATAGAAAGAAAAATGGTGGTGCAAGAACAAGTGGGCATAAAATAATGATAGCCACATTATGTGTGAAAATTAGAAAAGGTTGCTAAGTCTTAATGCAAACAAGCTTTGGAGAAGTCTTCTGACTGAACTAGTAGAAGCTAAAATCAGTTTCAGGTAGAATTTGAACAACGATTCTGAAAGAAATTACATGAATTACTAACATGTTATGGGGTAAAATGGTCCCAGAGGTACTTGCCAGTCCTGTGCTCCTATTTTAGTTCTTTCAAAGCAATATGGACCTTATATTAAGGTATTTCCTATACTTGGATTTTAAAATGTTGTATTGCACATTTTTTGTCTGAAATCTATGACTTGGGAACTGCAAACACGACCAAGACTTGCAGTTACTCCTGTCAGTACCTCCATTAGCTGTGTATACTATCACAAATTCTGGTGAGGAGGAAAAAAATGCAGAAGCAACAAAGGCTTATGTAAAACCTAGGATGCTTTCAAGTTTTTCCTTATACTAAAATCACCAAAGACTTGCAGATCTATCCAAACAGGCATTAGATGTGGCCAGAGACTAAGTTTTCCCTTCATACTGTACATATAGTCAGTTAAAGAATGACTACAGAGCATATCATCTGTCTCTTTCTCTCTCCCTGTAAGATCAGAAAAGATTTTGCTGTTGCAGATTCTCAGTATTTTTGAACTTACAAAGATGTGATAAAACATATTCTCAGTTCTGACTTCATGTAACTTTTAAAATAAATTAGTAAACAATGCGTAATACCTAAAATCAGTAGTTCCAACTTACATCCTGACTGTTGTCAGTAAAATATACACCTAATTTTCCATGCTGATCAAAATAGCTAATCCTTTTCCTAAATTAGTTTTTTTTTTTTTCCTTTAACTTTGTGGTGTGGAATTTAGTGCTCATGAAAGGCAAAGAATTGAGAGCCGTGAAATAAAGCAGGCTTTATCAATAGGTGATGTGCACTGCAGGCATCTACAAAGCATGTCTGAAAAGGACTAGTGCCCTTTCCTGTGGTGACAGGGTAATTTGATCTCCTTCATTTTTAACTCTGGCACTTTTTTGAGTACGGGTCTCAAGCTGTATTCAAATTGTGCTAGCCTAAAGGTTTGTTTAATAATTTCCTTTGCCTAATATCATCCCTAATGTTTGCTTACTATCAACAAAACTAATTTCTTATCAGAATCCACAAGAAAGAAAAAGCTATTCTTCTCATTTTGAGCAGTGCCTCATTTCACTAAAATGAAATTGGTTCTCATGAGCAACTGGAGATTGCAAGTGAATGCAAGACTTATAATGCTGACAGGTTTTAATTCCTAGAAGAACACTAGTCTCACTTCCAATTAATGTGTAATCACTAAACACTATATCCATCCCAGGTTAATAGGAGAGAGATTGGGTAACACATACATTCAAATTTGATATTTCGTAGATTTTCTGGTAAATCGTGGAGAGCTACTTTCAGCCACTCATCCAGTTGCTTTGCAAACTTCCGGATCACCTGTGTTAAACTGAAAAGAGAAATCACTCCATCAGAATATGTTTACTTTGTGCTTTATACTATAAAATCTGTGAATGCGTGAAGACTTTGGGTCAGTTATTTACAACTCACTGTCATGCAGAGTTGCCGATATATTTTGGTTTGTAGGCATGAAGAAAATCTTCTGAAAACATTTGCAGGAAAAGGAAAACATCACCACGTTCAAAACCTCACAAAGAGTTGAAGTCTCTGTGCTGCACTGCATACATACTTACAAAAAGTATCCTTAGCTTGAAATAAAATAATTCCCTCTCTGTACAAACATAAAAACTTAAAATGACAACTCTTTAAAGAAGACAATAGATCAAGCTTTGGATTTCATCTCAGCTGTGCCCACATTTATACAGATGTACACAGGGATGTGCAAGTGAAGCAACAACCATCTTTGCTACAGGCTGGAGCCAGTGAGTGGATGATGATGGTGGAGAGGAATTTTCAGGCCAAGCCCACACATGTCAGGGAAGTGGGGGTGGAGCAGGACCTGCCGCTTAGGCAGGACAGGAACTTTCCCAGATAAGTGAGATTTCTCTCTTCTCCTTTACTACCCTTTCCTGACAGCTCCACCATTTCCTGCTAAACTTGTTAGGTAGCTTATTCTGCCCTTCTTCTTGGAATTGCTCAGTATAAATCAACAGTTTCCAGGAAAAGTTGCAGGGCATTGTGCAGGGCAGCCTAACAGTTGGTTCTGCCAAGCCGAGCTGTCTGTAGCAATACTCAACATACACAAATGAGAGACAAAGATGCAAGGAACTTTCCCTCTCTCAGCCTGGTAGTTTTTTCTGATTGTACTCTAAACACTGTAGTGAGAACAGAGCTGGTAAAATAAACATGACCATAGGCCTGCTCTGCTCCATGCAGACACCTAACAGGACAGGGACGGGTGACAACTGCTGCACCCACTAAAAAGTGGCTTTTCTGGACAGCCAACATTTTTTCCCAGGAAGTCCCTCAGAGGATTCTGGCTGAGTCAGCAAGATTTCCTTCAGGAGCTTCCATTGCAATGAGAGCCTTCTTCACCCCCTCCAGTGCAGGCTATGGCTTAATAGCCACAATCTGGCCCTTTATATGCATTACAAAAGTCTATATTCACACTTGAGTCTCTTCGTATTTGCTATGAAAGAACTAAGCAGCTTGAGAAAAGGACTGCTGTTCTGTTTAATCCTTCCAATCAAGGGGTGAGGGGCAAAGCCTGTAAAAATGTACATGTCTTATCAAGAGAAGCCCATGCTTATAGCAGTTTTCTTGTGGAAAAAATACTAGACCTGTATTTCAGCAGTCATACAGTGTGCATAGGACAGCAGAACAACAACTTGAAAACATTTGCCATAATTAGAGCCACTTTAAAATCTTGAGGGTCAAATATACAGCACCAATAATAACCTCCTAGTGTAATACTCTTAACAAATTACTCAACCCCAGGAAAGCATCAGTCAAATAATACTACAGGTGTACACATATATTTAGAAAAAGAGAGTTTCTTGATGCTCATATTAGGAAAATCAAAGGGGTAAACAGTTTGACTGCACTCAGTGTTTACACTTTTTTTGCTGTGACCTGCTGATGTCTGTCCTGCTTTACCTATATAAACAAGACTTCTTGGGCTCTGATGAGCTCCAGGTAGGAAGAAAACATCTGAGGTCTACAACACGGAATGGAAAAGTGAATTTAGCTTTGAAACAAAGAAAGTAAATACTTATTAATATTAATAAAGTGATCCTAAAATAAGCATTAATCTGTTCTTCATAGGATAGTATTTAAATTAAACCAGCTTGTCCAAGACTTCACAAGTATGATCTCATGTTTTATACTCCTGGCAAGCAGAATAACAATTGAGTTCCAAGAGTGTGAGCAGAGACAAATGCTTAGGTTGCAGTGCCTGAATATGCATGTGAGTATTTACAAACAGAGCAGCCAGGCCAGATCCTCTTGTCACTACAATTCAGAATACTGCTCTGCTGTTATCCCAGATTAGCAAAAAAGTGTCCAAAATTTTCAGAAGACAGTGTGGCACTCTGCAGCCTGCAGATTTCTGACATTACCTGAAAGTTGGGACGTGACTATCAGCTTCATGTCAATAAGCCAAGAAGGAAATTGTATCCTTTATCACACAAAAACCCCCAAGCTTTTCACAATAAAAGTCTTGTAAAAAATCTGAACGTTTCTTCAGTAACATGTCAGATCTTCAACTCCTTTGAATTAACACTGTGATTTAAACTCAGGAAACAGGTGGCAGCAAGCAGCTTTCTAAGAACTGGTCCAATTCTTGAGAGAGTTGATGTATGTAACAGAGACAGCTGAGCTAAAATTGGTCTGTGCTACTGACTATACTGACCTGTCAGGTAATGCTTGTAGTACAGTTGGCATCAAAACTCCAGAAATTGCTTTGTACAGAATTGAGTCACAAACTCCCACTATATTCACTACAGTTGAAGAACCCAATACGGGCAGCATATGAGGGGGCATCCCTTGCCAAAAGTGCAGAAGAAAACTTTGAACCTGCAATTGCAAGAAGAAGTAGGAATGTTTAAGTGAAAATAATTAAAGGCCACAAATACCATTTTCCTGCTTATATAGCATTTGTTTCAGCCCAGAGCTTGACTGATGGTGTACAACACAGGCAAGGCATATTCCTTAACTAGCCAGGCTTATACTGTAATGCAGCACACAATGGGATAATCAACCAAAGGGCAAGGAGACTCTCTGAGTTGGTGACAGGGTGTCTTTGTGTTACTACAGTAGAGAGACCCATGGGAACCACCATATTTTTACCTTCCATCAATGTCTGGTGAATGTAACTCTTTGGCTTCCATGTGTGAAGCCGTTTTCTCTCTGCTCTGTCTCTGTATACAAAGGAATGCAATCTAGGGCTTGGTGTAGGGAGGGAAAGAAGGATACCACATGGCTTACAGGGGTCAATATACTGTTTCTGTCTTCATTTTGGAAAGAAACACTACACTTTGGGATTTCTTCTTTCCTCCACTATGAAGGAAAGAGGAGAAATAATGGAGAAAGACAAAAAGAAAATGGGAAGATTTCAGACAGAGCAAAATACAACTCTGAAAATTTTCATTTATGAAATGAAGGTGTTAACTCTGAGAATGATATGATCAGTACTACAGGGGTCAGAACACCAGCATTTATAAGTGACAACCTTTTACACACAATCTGTACTGAAATAAGTAACCACACCTGGTGCTGTAAAGAATATTTACCGTTCATATATAGTTGCTGCTCAGCCCCTTCCCCACCATTAATCCTGACAAACAGATTCCCTAACAAAATATAACATCCTGCTATTAAGAAAGTATTCTGAGACTCATCCAGCAAAACTTCCTGAATATGTGCCACATAGTTCTCTCACACAGAAACATCTAGATTGGGTACAACGACTTAAAAGAGCCTCAGCTTTAAACCAGAAGAGTGTGAGAATTCAACAGTGAGAGGAAGAAAAGCAGGGAATTTCTTGCCATTGTTCAGAAGGCAGAGTCAAAAGACTCATTTCCTTTGATTTTTTCCAGGACTTGGATGTCATATTTGAATCGAGCCCTCAGCAACTCTATAGTCAGATTTGTTTTCCTGGACTAGAGGCCTTCCCCACACATAACATGAAACTGTTTGCATTCCAGTAATGTTTTATTTTTCAGCTCTAATTACAGAGCTGTCTGCATGCACTGCCAGAAAAACCTGAGATTCAGTCAGATATGCAGCAGGTACAAACCTCACCCATCTCTCATGGATTGTATCAACTGCTGAGCAGTGTGTGTGTTCCTAGCTGCACTTCAGTACAAATGAGCAACTGGGGACTTCAGCTACAGCTTTCTGGGATGTGTGGGAGGCTGTAGGCCCCCCACTGCCCCGCACCATTGTTAAAAGACTAGCAGAGCCCACCATTTTGGCTGTGGCACCTGCCCTGGGTTTGTGCTGAACGCTCACAGGAATTCCTTCAAACAGAGCTCAGTCTCAACTCAAAGCTTAGAAAAGTGGTGGTGGTCACGCTTCTTGAGCTGTAAGAACTAGATTGTCCAACATCTTGTAAGGGGATATTGCTACCTTAATCTTGCTGGAGAATGGAGAGACAAAAACATTCGCATTGCTTTCGTTCTTCTAACTCGCAGTGTTACAAGTGAGATTTAACGCTATCAGCCACATATTATGTACTCAAGTATAGCTATTGTCCATTATTCATGAAAAGGATCGGCCACCACAGAACCATGTTTGTAATATCACATTGAAAATAAGCTCTCAGATCCATTAATACCTTATATATCATTAAGCTAAAACTGTAGTTTCCAACCTTACCTCGTCAAAATTGGCTCTTATTACAGTGTCTAGTATCCTCTGACAGTGAGTTCTATACATCATAATAAAGGTAGAAACCTAAAAAAGAATGAGAGGGAGACACACAAAAGATCATTCTACTACAAGAAATCCACTTTTAAAACTATCAGAATATAAAGCACAAAAAAGTAAGTTTTTTCTTATCTTACCTATGCACAATTGCAAAAATAATGAAATTGGTTAGAGCCTAGTTAGATTAGTTAGATTAGCTTTAAGAAGAGTTTTCTTCTTGAAGGTAAATTCTCCCATTGAATTCATGGATTTTTCTATGTCAATGGGGATTCTTCAAATGTAAGAGGAGCAAAAAGCCTCAGTGAGATCAAAGACGAGAATGTGGCCCTAATTAGGACATAAAGAACTATAAAACCCTATTCTTTTGTCCACTTTATACTGATACTACACATGTGAATAGCATCAGAAAACTAGCAAGCTCAGCCAAGAGCAGCCAGAGCACTTTTGTCATATGTGCAGACAGGATTCTCTTAATTTCTAGTCTAGAAGGATAAGACATGCACTAAGTGCCTCTCTGCTCAAGAAAGCACCAGAACTTGTTTTCAGCCGGCCATCAGATATATTCACAGATTAAAGAGCTATAACATATTTAAAAACAGTTACCCTCAAACCTCACCTGTTGTATGTAATGTAACTTTTAAAAAAAAGTGTGCACAGGCTTTAGAAATATTGTACAGCTGATAGTGTCAGCTGACTATTTTATGGGAAGATATTTCTTCCTATTATATGAAGTAATTAAGTCCTCCATAAATAAAGTCAAAGCATTATTAAACTTACTCTAATTTAAAGTCTTTATATTTTAGATAGAGCTTTCATCCAGGGCAGGAAAAAAAAACCAAACAAGACAAGCCAAGAAAAGATTCCCAAAGTGTTACCTTCTCCTCTGGCAGACTGGCTGGCAGATTTAGATCTTTGACATTTGGAAACTCTGGCAGTAATGTTCCCAGTTTGGATCGTGGTGAATATGCCACTGTCTGTTTGGTTACTTCTTTTTTTCCTGTTTCATTGACCCAGGCTGCTCCTTTTTTAGAATACATCACATCGTAATACTGGGAGTTTTCTTTCACTGCAATTCCATAATAATGGTACCTGATACATAGAGATGTATATTTTATAAAGCAGATTGTTTTAAAAATTAAAAAAAAATAAGAAAAAATATATCGGGGTAAGAGAAACCAACAATGCTAACAACTTCTACAGCAAAACAGGCTCTGCAATAGTTTATATATTATTAAAAAGAATTGATTCAGTAGCAGAACATTGCAGTAGTACATTGGGTTTCCAATTCTCATTCCTTCTAGTAAAAGTAGCTCTCTTCAGAGTTAATAAAGCTGACTCTGATGCAGGGCAGGAAAATTTTCCTAAAGCTACTTATTGGCAGAGCTCTGCTGTGCAGCTGCTCCTTCAGTTTAGCAGTAAGCAGAGATACAGACCCTCTGGACTGGCCCTTCTGTTGTTATTTCAGCTCCCTGATTCTCAGACTGTTGAGGGCTGGTTTGATCCCTGAAAAGCATGAGTCTTTACTGCAAGTGAGTTGATCAGAAAAGTTTAAAAAATTGAAAACGATTCAAGGAAAAGACGGGAAATCAAAGGCTTCTGCTGGAAAGCAATGAACAGTAGGAAACGTACGGTTCAGAATTATTTGCTTCATAACAGCATCAGCACTGGGCTTAGATCAGCAAGGGATACTACACAAGGCTGTAACTCTGTCTGTGCAGATCACAGTGGGAGTTACACAGTGTGGCTGTGCTATAAAAATGGATTGGTGGCCTTGTGGCACAAGTTTGTGCTGCAACTTTATTACAGATGTTAAGGGAAGCACTGATTATCCAGCCAAACTCTTGCATCAAAGCAGCAAAGGTAACCTTATTCCTTCCAGTTTCTAATCTGTAGGCACCACCAACCCATCAGCTAAATTTTCAGTGATTACAAAAGGCATCACAGGATTGTATTGTTTGAACACTTTCGATTCACTCTACTTTCCTAGAGGGAATGTTCAATAATCTTCCAGTTCTTTCCTTACAGCATACCAAAAGCCTATCAGACCATGATAAGACAGTGTCCTCTGGATCTCACTGTGGTGAAAGGAGAAGTTACCATCTCTGGATGTTTGTTGTACTCCCCAGACACTTACTGATTTCAGAGTGCTAACAGCAGATCTGTTCACTTCAATGGACCCGAGTTTGCTTTAAGCAAAATCAGCTGGTTTTATAAAGGTCATCAATTAAATTAGGGAAAGAGTAGTGTCTAAGTGATGGTAGTTTAAACTAACTCAGGTGACTTTTTCACTTTTTTCACTTACAGTCATTCACCTACAGATCAGTGCATGTCATAATCTCCAGCAGAAAGTGATGGCAAAGAGCTGGAAGCACTAATCTGGTTTACCAGATCAGATGGGCTGAGAGGAGGCCTGGGGAGTTGTAGAAAACTTCTAGTACAATGGCTCCCTTGCCATGCCTGCTGAAGATGTTCCATGTTATCCATTGAAAATAAAAGCAATCTTGAACTCAATATTGAATAATCCAAGTGAGATCTATTTAAACACTAAGCTGACATGGTATGAATGAGATTTCCTAGCTTCCATAACTTAGAAAGCCACACTATCTGCTCCAAATCTGCCCATCAGGGCTTAGGCCAAATTCATATTTCACACCAGAACCAGGTTCCATACTAGTCCTAACTTCTCACAGATAGCTAATGGCAAGCTTGTGCTAACACTGGGGTTATAACACCAGAAGTTTGGCTTCTTAGCTTGAATGGTAACAACTTCAGCTTCCAGTTCAAGTCCCAGTTTGGTCTTCAGCAGCTCTCGTGCATGCACTGCACAAAAGAGCCATAAAGCTCACGTACGTCCTGTGTGGTAAGTCTGGGGCTGGGGAGACCAAAAGGAAATGCTGCAGGGAGCTAGCACCACAAATTGCTGAGGGAAGGGGAAAAAATGGGAAAAGGTCACAGGAAGTAGGACTGCAAAAGTTCTAGGTGGAATGAGAGGTTTGTATAACTTAAACAGGGGTCAGTCTCTTATATTAAGCTTTCTCTTGAGTCAATTCAAGAAAAAAATTAATGACAACTAGGAAATGTAGTAGAATTTCATTGTGCATTATTTAATTTCTGATATATCTTACTTGGCAGTAAACGACATGAAGGAGTTTTCCAGTTAGCTTCAAAATCATATGGACAGCAATAGCCAAATTAACTCTGAAATTTTTCCGGATAGCTTCCTCCTTCAGTAATTTTACCATCCCAAATGGCAAAAACTCACTGGTGCATTTTACAAAGATTCTTTTCCAAGCACTTTTCTGTATTTCTTCAAGAAAAAAACCAACTTAATTCAATAAACAGAGCTTGAAAGTTTGATCTGTAAAAAAATAACATGCAGACTACCCAATTATTTTTGTGGTAAATAGTGGAATGCTTTTTCCTGTCATGGATCTGATATATGCAGCATTCCTTTAAAGAAAGAAGTAAAATTCTCTTCACACCATGTAGTTTCCATCAGTTTAACTAACCTCTTGTGTACATAATTGAAGAGTTTCAAGCTATAGTACAGAAATAAATTGTCTTTTATGTTTAGTTGCTTTCTCCTGGCTCACCTATGGTGGAACTGGTTTTGAGCTCAGTGCAATAGAGAACAGCTGCAAGCTTACAGCAATAAACCCAGCTGCAGAAAAGAAAGCCTCACAACTGATGACCAAGAGTATAGCACCATTGTAGCTCTGAACTTTGTAATGTTACAAGGCAGCCATGCTATAAAAAGACTGAAGGCAGAACAGTGTGAAGTCAGATAATCTTAACCACTTCTATGGGTGAATTTCCTTTGGCAGTAGCAGGGAAGTGGAATGGAAATCATACTGGCAGCAATCGGTCAGCACAGCTGGTCATAAAGAGACTGAAGTGTTAATGCCTAAAGTAATTTCTTTACGTAACACTTAATAGGAATGCAGGCAGATGTTTCTGAAAAAAAAACAGAGCTCAGTTACAGACGTGCTGGGTCTGCAACGAGTGTATTTATTGTAAAGAAGTACAATGCACATGTAGCGTGTGTGCGTTTATACCTTCATTGGATCAGATGAGAAGGACTCCTCTCTGTGCTATACTCCTTGAGGTGTTAACCACTGATGAAGATGTAGGCATCCTCTTTTGGAGCAGAAATTCATTTTATACCTACTGAGGCTGTGAAATTTGAGTGACTATAGTCTCCCTCACAGAGCTGACCAGCGATGCTCAGAGGCCAAGGATTTTGCAGAGCACAGACAGCATGCTTTACAGAAACCTCTTCTTATTTGTTAGATAGGGAGCAACATTGCAAAGGTGGCATAAGAGGAATATGTGACCTGAAAGCCACTCTGGTAGGCATGCAGTTTGGAGGGAAAATATTACAGAAATATTGTCTCATTGATTTTTAGTGTCATTGAAAGCAAAGAGACAAAGCTTTTTGACATGCAAGACAACTTCAGTAAGCAGATCAAGAGTATCTTGCCCCTCTGAGAGATTCCTGAAGCTAATGGAGGAGCTCCAGTTTTGAAATACAGCAGTGTCCATTGCTTTCATTAAATGGGAAGACAAGTAACAAAGTTGTAGCCAATGTCAGAGTGATTTAATGGCTTACACTAGGTACTCTCATATGAATTTTTCAATAATGCAACATGTGCATGCTTTCACTGCATCTTTATGAACTTCCAAATAACTTATATTCATTGCTAAATCCTGATTCTCTGAGTCCAGACCTATCATGCTTTCATAATATGCTGTTGGACCAGGCCAGAATTTGCACCTGAGAGATTTCTGGTAGCTCTGTTAAGACTGATGTCATGGTAGCTCTGAACTTGCATTTGGGAAGAGATTACAAATCTTCAGCTAGCTGCTTAAATATGACTGCTCTAGAAAAAGAAAGCTTAGTCAGAAAAATTATGAAAATCTCAACATGGGGGAAAGGACATTTGATCCCACCAAAGAGATACTGCTTGGCATGGACCACTTGTTAGAAGAGCACAGTAAAGTTTGGAACTTCTTTTAGCATCTTAATTGTTTTCCTTTAAAGGGTGGGTCATTCTAGCTTTAGTAGGTAAGTTCAGTTCTCATAGCATATTTATTTCTCAGCATTTAGCAATATTTTGGTTTTAGGCTTTGTTTCAAAAGAGAAACTTTACCAGCAAAATTTTGCAAATATGCTGTCCCAGGTTTTCATTTCCTCTTCCATAGTTTTCCACTTGTGATCTACAGAGATTACCTTTAGACTACCCTGTAGGATTCTGTGAAGCTAATCAAGAAAAGCATATATATATATATGCTTTATATATATATATATAGGGGGCTTACATTTGCCATAAAAAGATCCAAAGCTCCACTGGAAAAATTTCAGAGTCCACAACCAGAAAAAAGTATAAAGACATCACTGTATCCTCTTTATAAATTGGTAGAGCCACATTTTGTCAACAATTGGGAAAAGTCGAATACTCCAGGAAGTGCATTGTTCTTTCTGAATCAATTTATTATTCTGGAATTAGCATGAAATGTTTCCAGGAAGTACCATCTTTTGGGTAAGGCAATAAACTAATTCCTTGATCACTTAAAGATATGTTGGATTTCATTACACAGGAGAAATGGTGGTTATATCCAGGTTTGTGGACAATTTCGGTTTAGGCCAATGTACGTTCCTACCTAAATTCCAGATAGCATTTTGCCACTTGTCCTCTAAACTGAAGCATGATGTTAACCAGCTGTCATTTCCCAACCTCCAACAGTAGCTCCATTATTCCTGGGTGTGAATGTCCTTCACATTGTGTAAAGTGAGTTGAGATGAAAAACATTATAGGAACAATATGGAAAATATTGCTGGCAAAATCAGTAAAAGGCCTCCAGTATGACTACCTTTGCAGGATCACTGCTGAATCAGTAAGACAATGTAAAGACTACAGTGGAACCTCATTCAAAGTTGGGTTTTAAGTCCCCAGCTGGACAAATTGTTCCCTGATCTTATACTACTCTATTCAGTAAAGTCAGAGCCAAATGGGGTCCTATGTGAAATGATGATAATACCATACACTGCTTACTTTGACTGGCCTCTGGTTCCAAGTCTTCTTGTAGTTAGCTGTGGAAACTGTTGCCTTATTATCTGCAAATAAATACAACTGATATTAGAAAAAAATGAAAAACACATCTACCAATACTTAATTTAATATAGATTGTTAAGACAGAAAAGTAGAAAAACTGTACTGCAAAGTCAGCAAAATACATAGCAGGAGAAATCAGAAATAAAGCTTTTGATTTTTTCTGTGGCTGAAAGAGGGCAAAGAGACTTTAAAATTCAGTATAATTCCGTTAAGTACAATTGATTTAAATAAAGACTTTCTGAAGTTACTGGAGTAAAATATATTTCCTTAAAAATCTAAGATCTGTTCTGCCCCTAAAATAAGGAGAATTGTACTTACAATTGGCCTACTATTTATTTATGCCAGTTTGCAGCATCAACAGACTTCATTTTGCTGCAAATAGAGGAAACTCCCCTTTCGAGAGTTTTAGAGGCCACAATCTTTAAAAAAGACCTTCACAATCCTGCCATTAAACATTCCTTTTTCTAAAAGATGATTCCCTGAAAAGATTTTGGTATTTGACAGAGGCACCACTTCTACCAGGAAAGACTCTCTGTTGCATTTGTAAAGACAGTTTGTAATCAATTTATTCTCTATGGAAAACAAGTGCATCTCAGAAACAGCAGGGTATCATCAAGAATCTGGACTCCAGTCTGTCAGCAGAGATTAAAAGAACATTGCTACTGTAAAACAAAACTTCTTTAGTGCCAAATGCATCTAAGGAAATGGATTAATGAATGCAGATTGTGCCTTCAGTAATCAGATTCTGTCAGCCAAGCTAGTCCTGATGAAAAAGCTCTGATGTAGTTGATCGAAAAGTGGTGCTCAGCACCTCACAGAATTGAACCTGATCCTCAGTGTGGTCTGCAGTAGAAGGAAAATTCTTCTGGCAGAACAGTCACGCAAGAAAGACTGCAATAAGCCTTGAAGATTCACTTGCAAAAGGAATTTCTTCCTTTTTAAATTTATAATCTATTTTAATTGTGTTTTCATTATATAAATTGCTACATATTTGCTCAGTGTGGGACAGAACAACTAATATTAAAGGAAAACAGGCATACAAGATATAACTGCTCAACTAGAAGAAAAGGTCAATTAAAATTGATTGAATAATATAGATTTTTTTCTCCATTAGCCATTTTGCCATCATGATAAATATTTAATCCTGATTGATGACTGAAAGCTCTGGAACATGTATTTGGATCAAAAGGTGCATATAAATACAGACATTACAATGTCACATATTTGACCATTTTTTCAGTAACTTATTTTATTATCTTTTTTTAGCAAACGTACAATCAGTTTCGCTTTGTATCATGTAAAAATTGACCTGCACTGGTTTCCAAGAGCTTTGAACGATGTGGCTGATGTCAAAAATGCAGCACAGACTCAGAGTCGCTAGGTTGTTCAGCTTTAATTTCTGGAGCAAAACTTCAGCAAACAGTAAAACACTTTTGTGGAGCTGTGAAAGTTCAGCCTAGCTGTTTGATAAATGAGCAGACAGGCAAGCAGCCCTTCTTTCTTTTTTTGTATGGATTCAATGAAGCCTGCCTAAAGAACACCACATGCTGTTCCAGCTACTGATCTAACATTCCGCAACATCTCAGCCTTCCAAATTCCCTTTAATTACACATTAATCCCACCCCTCTCTCTTTCATTTTCTGCAGACGGGGTTGGGGGCTCCACAAGGCTGTGGGAAAAAAGGCGGTGTTGAAGAACTGCTTTCTGAGGATGGGGTTTTGGGGCTATGGGGGGTTTTTTATTATTTATTTATTTATTTTGCAGCAGTTGTCAATTCAGAAAACACAATTTTCCCGTTTTTCTCCAGAAGTTGATTTTACAGCAGTAGGCTCAAAAGTAAATCTTAATATTAGAAATACTCTATTTTTTCTTTTGGAACAACATGAACCCATATTACTTTCAAAGTCTTCCTAGTAGTGATGAAGTGTTACAATGCACACTGTAAATGCTACTTTATGAACCATATGCCATGGGAGTTCCTGGGATTTAAATAAATCAGCCAATTTCTACATGCCAGGGCAGAGGTGGTCAGGAAAAGAGACGAATAAAGGAGCAGTTGATCAGATGATCCCTTTTTCTTTCCTTTGTTTCTTTTTTAAATCCAGCACATTTAAGCAATGAGATACACCTTTCAAAATAGAGCTGAAAAGTATGTATCACTTAAAATATTCTTTACTAATAATTTACAAAAAAATTATAAAAATCTAGCAAACTTTTTTAAAAAAATAAAGTCAGGATTCTTGATCTAATGATGCATATGTAAAATATGTATAACGTGGTATACTCATGCTTGGATGTTTGTATACATCAGCATGGGTATTTACATTTGTGTTTGGAATAAAACAAGTCAAGTACTACACGAAGTAACTGTTCATATAAATGTTTATATTCAGCTACATTTATGTGAATCCCTATGTAATGCTATTGCCAAAGGCAGTGAGATTTCCCTGACAGGAGGGAGGAGTCAGACCAGGCAGGACAAAGTAGAGTTCACTGTGTGCTGAAATCAACGGAAAAAGCAGAGGGTCCAAAATGTTGATTTTTAAATCATACTTTCAGCCTAAAAAGTCACCCTATAAAATACATCATCATTGTGTTTTGTGTTTATTATCTTTAAAAATCTACAGAGAAAATTAGTTAATTTTACAGCTGGGTGGGGAGCAAAGAGGGTTCCTAATTGTTGGACATGAAAATTCTGGTTCTGATTTGAAAACCAAGTTGGATCATTTTCCTTTCATCGCTGTGGGGTTGCACAAGCAAACAAATCAGGACCTGACCACGCAGTTCAAGCTGCTTTCTGAATGAAGCCCTGTCCCCATTCTCACAGCAGTGCTGGCTTCTCGGCAGAAGCAGTGGCAAAAAAATCTCATGGGTGGTATCCAAGGGAATTTTGGAGTAAAGGGGCCTTTTACCATTGTCTTTCAATGGAACTAAAATTTCATCTCATACTTCTCCAAAGTGACCACAAATCCAGCTGCCCCATGAGATCTGCTGAGTAAACGGGGATGGCTTTTACATTTTTCAAGTAAAATTCCACCTGTTATGTGGCAGTTTTGACCGTTAGGCATTGTTCTAAGCTGCTTGGCTTTTTGGTTTTGAGTCAGAGATAGACCAGGAGTTTCACATACAGATAACTGCTATCCCTACTAGATTAGCTTCAGAAATCAGTGCTCCTTCAATTTCTTTCTCAGTTTCTAAACTTCAGTTGTGTCTCCCCCTCTTTCCTCTCTTCCTTGCTCAAGAGATGATCTTCCCTTCTGCCTACAGAAGATCTGGTATGCCTTTCTTGATTAAAAAAAAATATTAATAACTGCCTTATCTTCTTGCAACTCCATAGTTCTTTTGGTGATTACCTACTGCATACATAAGAGGTGTATAGAGGTAATTACATTATAAAACAACAGTCTACTCCTTTTCAGAGGACCAGTATATCCAGGTCAGCATTTGTTTAAACCTTTTGCAGACAATCCTGATACATGGTTTTAGCAATGCCTGTGCACACAGAACATAATGGGACCTCTTTGTTTCTGATGGGCAGTAACTTTTCCACTCTGAATGCATGGGGCAGCCAAAGTGAATGCAGGAAAGAAAAGTCTTCTCATATCATTTCCTCACACTGAGATTACAGCACCGGTAGTACAACATTACACAAAAACACAGAATGGTCAAGGTTGGAAGGGACCTCTGCAGATCATCTAGTCCAACCCTCCTGCTAAAGCAGGTTCACCAAGAGCAGGTGGCACAGGACCACATCTCTCTTCCAGGCTAAACAGACCCAGGTCTCTCAGCCTTTTCTCATGAGAGGTGTTCCACTCCCCTCATCATCCTTGTAGCCCTTTGTTAGACTCTCTCCAGTAGAGAGTCTTTCTTGAACTGGGGAGTCCAAAACTGGACTCAGTACTCCAGATGTGGCCTCACCAGGGCAGAGTAGAGAGGGACGAGAACCTCCCTTGACCTGCTGGCCGCTCTTCTTAATGCACCCCAGGGTGCCACTGGCCTTCTTGACCACAAGGGCACATTGCCAGCTCATGGTCAACTTGTTGTCCACCAGGACTCCCAGATCCTTCTCCCCAAAGCTGCTTTCCAGCAGGTCAACCCCTAACCTGTACTGGGGCCTGGGGTTATTCCTCCCCAGGTGCAGGACTCTACACTTGTCCTTGAACTTCATGAGGTTCCTCTCTGCCCAACACACCAGCCTGCCCAGGTCATGCTGAATGGCAGCACAGCCTTCTGCTGTGTCAGCCACTCCTCCCAGTTTGGTATCAACAGCGAACTTGCTGGGGATCCACTCTGCCCCTTCATCCAGGTCATTGATGAATGTGTTGAACAGTACAGGACCCAGTACTGACCCCTGGGGGATACCACTAGCCACAGGCCTCCAACTCAACTCCATACCACCAATCACCACCCTCTGAGCTCTGCCATGCAGACACTTCTCAATCCACCTCACTGTCCACTTGTCTAACCCACGCTTCCTAAGCTTCCCTGTGAGGATGCTGTGGTAGACCATGACAAAAATCTTGCTGAAGTCAAGGCAGATAACATCCACTGCTCTCCCCTCCTCCATCCAGCTACTCATGCCATCATAGAAGGCTATCAGATTGATTTCCCCTTGGTGAACCCATGCTGACTAGTCCTGATATGGTCTTTTCCTCCACACGCTTAGAGATGATGTCCAGAATGAGTTGTTCCATCACTTTACCAGGGGTGGAGGTGAGGCTGGCTGGCCTGTAGTTGCCTGGGTCCTCCTTCTTGCCTATTTGAAAGGCTGGAGTGACACTGCCTTTCTTCCAGTCATCAGGTACTTCTCCTGTTCTCCATGACCTGTCAAAGCTAATGGAGAGTGGTCTAGCAAAGACATCTGCCAGCTCCCTCAGCACCTGTGGGTGCATCCCATCAGGGCCCATGGATTTGTGGGTGTCCAGTTTGCCCAAATGATCTCTTGCCCGATCCTTGTCAACCAAGGGAAAGTCTTCCTTTCTCCAGACCGTCTCTCATTCAACATATACTGCACAGATCTTGGAGTTAACAGGATTTTTATCCTAGTTTGGCTTTTTAAACCTAATAGAGGTGTCTGAATAAACTTGAATTAAGTATTTATTTACTTGTGGTTTTGGTCATTCTTAAAATAATGGAAGAAAAATGCAGTATGTTGCTTAAGCATCCATGCAAAACAGAGAAAGCTCTATGAGCAACAACTAGAAAAATGTATTTCCTCTGTAAAGGTCGGCATTGCAGCCTGCACAACCTATCAATCTTAGACATGGCTAACTGCAGGAGCTGATCTGTTACCCGCAAATGGCTGCAAAGGTGCATCCCTTCATCCTGATTTCTGCCAGCTGTAATGTCTGCCACTGCATTTCTCCTCACATCTCCAGCACATTCTAGCACAAACAGAGCCAGCCTTAGCTTTAACATGAGCAACATATTGTCTATTCTGCCTTCTTCCCTCCACTGTGACCCACCACTCCTCATTGCATTCACTGCCAAACTGTGAAATTTATGTTTCCCAATTATTCCATCTAAATTCTACTATGATATGACATGTCAAAACAAATCAGGGACAAAAGAACCCAAACCATCTTATAAAGTATCTTACGCATCTGTCTTTGTGCTAACAAACAAGAATTGAAGAAACCAAAGATGTCTGGAAAATTCTGAAGTCTTTTATTCTCCCCTTCCTGTGTCAAAGGTTTAAATTTTGCTCTGGGGGCAACAGACAGAGGATGACTTTTAGAAGTCTTTTCCCTGAAATAATTTAAATTGCTCCTTTCAAAAGGCATGTTCATTTTGTTAGTGCATCTGATCTAGAGGAATGGTACTCTTCATGACTCTTTTTCCTTTCTATTTGAAATAATTCTAGCCATGCTTCTAAAACTTCCCAGAGAAGTGAAACAAAATAAAATTAAAATACAACACAGCATTTGCACTTTGCCAGAATGAGAAATGGATTTCAGGATCCAGGCTCTCAAGCTCTGAGAGATTCTAGAAAGATTCTAAATACAGTGGAATAAATTCTCTTTCCTCTGATAACAATTCCTCACAACAGGCCTGGCTCTATTTATTTCAACTCAGGTTTCAAGTCCCTTATCTAGAGGGCACACTTTGCTTTTACGAAGTCACGTACAGAAGATCTGTGTTCATTCAACAAATTCTATTGTAGTGTTTCAGTCTTAAACTTCTTTGTCATGGAAAGAAGCAGGAAAGAAACCAGTGATGCCAAATATAATTATACTCCCACACAGCCGTGCTTTCCTTATTCTCACTGCTGTGAAACACAAATGCCAGATACTCTCAGTTTTATATGAGAAGTGCAGGATTTTTAGTCTCATTCATCTTTGGTCTGGTACTGCTCCAGTTGGATCATTCTGGGGTTTCCCCATTTGCTTCAGTGCGGTGGAAAATCCTGCCCTGAGACAGTCTGTTATTATTAACACCTGTGGCTCAAAGATGGCTCAGGGTTTGCTTAACAACACATTACCTTGAGGAAAAGATCACAAAAGCTTTGCCCCAACAAACATCCATTGATAGGAAAGAGCATAATCAAATCAGTCAATTACAAAATATCATTCCTGTCCCCTAAATCCACTAAATTGTGTGAAGAAAAGGAGAAGGGGTGTGACTGTGTCTATACACTCCCTACTCCTTGCTCTCTTGTTTGCATGGCCCAGGAGAGAAGACTGGAGTGTATGGGTCCAGTATTCTTGACCCCAGATCTGTTGTTTGTTTAAATTCAATAACCTTCTCATTTCTGTCTACTCACTTCCATCATTTTGTGGAACAGGCCATGGTCTAGCTGTAGGGTAAGATCTTGTTTTTAGCACTGATACATCTCAACTGATACTGCAAAACAAGTCAGAGAAGCCTGCTGGCACTTTCTTTAATGCCTGTGCCCAATTCTGCCTGCTGTGGAGATTAGGCACCATGAGCGACTCCAACTGAACTGAATGAACCCTTTAGTGAAGCTCGTAAGACCTCTTCTTAAATTCATCTATGTGTAATAATATCCTCCTTCAGCAGCTCCACTGGGCAGATGGAACTCAGCCTAAGGCGTGATCAAACAGATTACTGCATCCTAACAAAGCTGCAAACATCAAATGCTCTGACTCAGATGCTTAGCTGAGCTGCAGCCTCTTTTGGTGCTGATTTGCTGAAGTCAAGCAGATCTAAAACCCTGCACCTCTCCCCCCACTCTGTACTGGTGCCAGCACACTTACTGCTGTCACCCAGCATATCTGTGGGAAAAGGCTGAGCGCCGGGATCCCTGTGCTCTGGCAGGCCCTGTGCTGTAGGAACAGCCTCTGGGACACATCGACAAGGCATGAGGCAAAGCAGCCCAGAGACGCCCTACTTCATGCTGGAGACCTAACTAGAAGCCAGATGCTTGAAGAGGCAAAGCCAGTAAAAATCCCTTCACTAGGGGGCAAATCTTTGGGAAAGGGAAAGTCACTCCAAATAAACTGAGGTGTCCTTGCTGGTTTTCTTAGTCCCCAACCTCAAGAAGGAAAAGCCAACAGTCAGCAACCTGCAATAATAAAAGGGATCTGTGAAATTCCCCTCACCTGTACATCCCCCTGCTTCTGCGGTACTTGTGTTATTATGGTCTCCTAGAAGATTCTGCATCAGGAAGAAAACTCATACTGGAGTTAACTGTCCTTCAGCCATGAACCTTAGGAATAAGGAAAAGCAGGGACTGCTCAGATAGTGCTGACAGAATTATATGGTCCTTCGATGCAATTACAGAAACCATATCCTCAGCTTTAGATCGATTTTTCCCCAGTTCTATTTTTCTTTTCTATATTGACTAGAGAAAAGTCTAATAAAAGAACATTCCATATGTAGTAATTGTTCATAATAAGGCAAGTGCTGTTTTGGTCTATCAGAAGAGAGCACTAAGAGCAAATTTGGCTTTGCTATACCAATTACTATTGAAGCTTCTTAGGAGCAAATTGAGAGCACAGGAAAAAAAATACATCTTTGGGAGAAGTGTCTCCTTATGCTCAGCAGCATTTTCCAGATGTGTGCATTTCAATAAAAGGACAAAACAAAATGCAATCACATTGCAATGTCATTATCAAAGAGGTTTCATAAGGCTACTTGTCTGTCCTTCTTAAAGATTAAATATATATAGCATGAGAACATGAAACTGTAAATCCTATTTATGCTAATCGTGCTTGGAGAAGCGGTCCTGCTGGCAAAACTTTCAGGCATAGAGACAGTGCATAGTGATAAAAGAGGACCCTGGCTGGTACAGCTTGTACCTCCCTGGAGCAAAGCAAACTGTTGGAAAAAAAGCACTTTTCTGCTGGAATAACTGTGCCTCAGCTTATTTTTTGGAAATGAGGTGGAAAAATTGGTTAAAAATGTAAAAGATCTCTTCCCTAACCAATATTACAAATATATGGTGGACTTTGCCTTTCTTTATTTAGTGAAATAAATTTATTGGAATCTACTTTTCACTTACAGCAAAGCCAGTCAGGAAGCAACAAAGAGGCTCTAAAATTCATGCGAGCATGTATCCATGTTAAACCTCTTTATGTGGCCAGAGTGATGTAAAGGGACCTCAGGCTGGGGGAGAGCCACCCCGCAAAGTGCCAGCATCCTTAATTTTCCTTTTCAAATATTAATTTATTATTGCATGTCAGAAGGCATGGCAGGAAAGCCTCAAAAGAATAAAAGCAAAACAAAAGCGGAAAGTATTTAACCTCCAGGGGGCATATGAGAGTTGTGGGAAGAACACTTTATGAGGATGCGAAAGGGATCGCACCACAAGAAGCCGAGTCGTCTGCGAGGAGGGGTAAGGCAGGGTCCGGGGGGTGACAGCACTGCACGGTAAATTTATAGCGAACCGAGGGCATGGAGGACAGGGGAAACTGGTCCGATTACACCTTCAAGGAGATTGATTAGGAAAATAAGGTCCATACATGGTCACAGTGTATTAATTATCACTGGCATTTTATGTTAACATGTTGCTCAGAAAAAAAACATACAACTGCTCAGGCCTCCCTGCTGCAGGCAGCAGAAGAACTTCCATCGGGAACACCTCAAACTGCTTTCCAAGTCCACGAGGTCCGGAGCAGAGCCGGGGCATTTGCAGCACAGAGCTGAGGGGCACAAGGTTGCCATCTCTTTCAAGTGACCTCAGCAACAGAGCTTTCACTCCTTCTTCCTGAAGACTAATTAACTGTCTAAATATGTTCACTCTGAGAGTTTCTTCTTGTATGCAACATGAGATTATTTTGTTGTTAATAGCTCAGTGACGTGCCTGTCCTTCCTCACTTCACTTCTCTGTCTTCTCACTGGTTGCGTGGCACAGTTTTACATTTTCTGCTTCGCTTTTGGGTGGAATGATGATCCTGTGGAATATAACCTGTTTTGCTGCCTACACTAAAACCTTGGCTAATATATGAAAGGTACAGCTCCCTTTGTCATATAAGAATATACCACATTAATAACCCTATTAGCATCTTCCTTATTTTATAAGTACTTTAAATGGCATAGGACTATAGGTTGCTTTTTAAAGGTATTTATTTATATGCTAATTTTGTTCTATCATCTTCTTGTTACCTTTGTTGCTGTTAGTCTTGTTTCCTCAGGAAACAGTCTATGAAATATTACTATCTCCCTGTTAATCTTTCCACACCCTAGACCAATCTTTATTTTGCTAATCCAATATTACCAAACGCCCGAGGTCCAGTCCATACCCTAGAAATTTAATAAAAACACTGGATGGGTAGTGTGAAGAGCATAGTGATGTTAATGCTGAGGACAAGACAGGGAAGAAAGCTCAGGCTTTAGCTGAGCCACTTGGCACTGCCTAACTGGACAACCATGAGTATGAGGCCATCAATCAACACTTCCATTGCTCTGAAACAGCCACCCCATGTGCTGCCTCTTCCCCTGCTGTCAGCATGGGGGGAGGACAGAAAAAGAGACAGGCAAACAGACAGACAGACATGAGGAAATCTAAAAAATACTTTTGAAAGGAGGTGCAGCAGGTGTGTGAGAAAACCAAAAGAAGGAAGACCTTGATGGGACCTGGAAATAACTGAATGTACTACAGGGAAACACAGAGATATTATGGAAGATTTAGGTAAGGTTATGGATTTAGGGAACATAGGAGATGATAGGAAACAAGGCCTATTAGTTCAGCTGTTAATAAACAACTTGTATGTTCTCCCTTCCATGCTCTGTTGTAGATATATTTCACTTATATCAGGCTTAACAGAAGCATTGTCTAAAAAAACCTTAACCCGGAGAGATCACTTGCAGGCAAGTTTCATATGTCTCAAGTGGTATCTTAAAAAGTGAAGTCAACACTGTTCTGCCAGTTAAGATGTAACTGAGTATGTAATAACACATTAGAATGTTGCTTGTTACAGATTGTTTTAATGTGCTGAACTCTGTGCCTCTTTCTAAAAACTACCAGCCTGTTAAAGAAAAAGACTAAATGTTTAAAATTGCCCACAGTGCTAAAGTTCAAAGATGAATCATAAATCCAGTATGATCTATTGAAAGGCGAACTGTCTACAATTTCACAGAACAACTAACTCCTTTCTCTGGAGGAGATGACAGCTGCAGGGCTCCTGATGATTCCCAACGGGGACAAACACGTCTGGGGTCTCTGTTTCAGCAGCTAAGTGCGGAAGGCCTCAAATAGCACCTATTTTACAGCACTGCCTTCAAGGCATTTATGCAACACACATTGCCAAGACAGTATTGGAGTCACATGATAACAAGCCTGTTAGCTAAAACTCCATCCATGTACTTGCTCCTAAAGGAGAAGCTGACTGCAAGCTACTGACCGAATGAAGTGGGTGTCTGCCTTGCCAACCTTCATGACTGTGCAGTATGTTTTCTTAGCAATAACAGGTTGGACAGAGTCACCAGGGTCTGCTCTTGGTTCTGCAGATGCAGGAGCCTGTTCCACTTCAATAATTGTGCCAGTGTTGCCTGAAGTTCTTGGACACACCTGTGCAGAAGCCTCAGTTCCAAGATGTAAAAGTAATGGCTACACAAAGCAGCAGTTTGGCACAGTACTAGGATTCTGTGTGGCTTCCTCTCCACAAAAAGGGAAAACAAATTTCATGCATCACTGCTTCAGAACTTTATTGCAGTCAAGTGGAACCTGCTTGGAACACATGAAAATCACACTAGAATGCCATGATTTTTAAAAGGAGGACACTGTATCTGTCCTGCTAGGTCACGATCCTACTGATGGACAGGTATGTGTGTATGAGGGGCATGGAAGAAGGAGGATGGATTAATATACAGTGTAACAAGACTGATGCATATGGAAAATTGGTGAAGTCCCTGGTAAATTTACATTCTGATGAAATAATTTCAGAATATTTGTACCTTACAATTTATAGAAGTTTTTAGTAGCAGCAAAAGTAGCATCATGTAAATTTTACCCATGTTCCAAATGTATTAGCCTGCATGAAATCTGTTTCTTGGTCTCTCTATTCCTAAATCACACATTGCCACTATATTTACCACTTGGTAGCAATCATAGAACAAACAAGTTCATTCTCACTTACGCAGTGTATTTAAACAGAAACCTAACACTATCAACTGAGGTATTCAGGCCTTTTAGACACAACAAACATAGTAACCTTGCAAAGTGGCACATTTTACTTGCCTTGCTAAGCTGCCTACATAAAGATGCACTATAGAAAATGACACCTCATTAAATACATTCTTCTCCTTCACCTACCCTTTACACAAGCACTTACCCTAGGAACATTTTTCCTTCTTTGAATACCCAACACTTCTATAGAATAAATGTTGCAAACACTAGAAGAGAATAGCTTGCAAGACAATTGGCTTCAGATTCATGCTTGCAAGCATTTCAAGAACAGTGGCAAACTTTACACTTTGGGTTTTTTTCACAGCCTACAAGTTTTAAACGGCCTGTGACACATTCTAGAGTAAGATTTCAAACAAAAAGTATCATTCTATTTTTCACTGAGAGGAAAATATCACCTGACCAGCAAATCAAAAATAAGAATTTTATGTAACATCCTAACTGGTCATTAACATCTGCTAGTGATGTATAGCACAAGAGCTTTACTGCTCACATCTGGACAATGCACAGCTGCATCTGTGCTAAGAGTGCACCTCCACTGTGAGTCTGAAGTTAACCACAGCGGCTCTTACTAGAACTGGATGGGAAAGCAGAAGCACAAGGAATCACAGTGCAAAGATAACTCGGCAACATGTATCTGCAGTGCCACACAAATGTCGTTAGATGCTTTCTGGATTTTCACATCTGGAGGCATTGTACTCCACTATGAGAATGTGCCGGTGTGGGCTGATACCGTTAATTCAGGGATCTCTCTATCATTCCTACAAGAATGGCATAGACAGGCCCTATAATTGAATGATTGGTATTTTACCCTTCTATTTTTAAAAATCTGTATTTGTTAAAATAGTGCAAGTCATAATGCAGATGTATTTACACTGGCTTGTATTCAACTTCCAAGCTGACAATATTGTATACCATGTCACTGTCAGCTAGGCTGGAGACTGAAGTCATCAAAAAATTTAGTGTATTCTGGAGAATTATTCCAACCATTTAAATATTTAAAATCTTAACCTTTGTCCAATAACTTGAATACATAAGAGATTCCATTTATATACCTCTATCTCTAATGGTAAATTATGATTTCATTATTCTCAATAATCTAAACTCATTGGAACCAGGTGAGAGCTCAAGGCACCAAACTGCTGTTCAGACTTACCTTCCCAAAGCTGGCAGCATTAACAGGTTGCGTGTCATTTTTCTCACAGAAGTCCAAGTAATGCATGTAGAGAGCACTTCGAGGAATGCAAACACCTTCTGCAATCTCATAGTTCTCCTCCAGCCTTAAAAAGCAAATATCAAACAGAGAGAACTGCAAGTATGTTGGATGTCCTGTATGGTAAACAGTGTGCAAAGCTGCATCTTTTAAGACCAAACAGTTTGGCTTCTGCTTGTCTACTAATCTGTCTCTGCTTTGTTCCTAAGAGCTCCCTCCAATTCACTTCCATAACACTTACTTGCTTCATTCAGTACACACTGGCTATCAAAAATATTAGCTGTGAGTTCTGAGGCAAGTAGAGACTAGCACAAAGAGATACTGGGTTTTGACTATGCTCCAAAGTGCTATTTTTACAAAAAAATATGCTAGTAACCTGTTACACCCTAAAAGCATCCTTCAGTAAACAAATATATGTACAATTACAAACCAACAACCATTCACTGAGGGGAAGCATTCCCTCATTCATTACAGGACAGGCCACCTTTGGTTCAAGACACTCTTGCCACTCCTGTCCAGTTGCAAAATTCCTTACCTTGAGGAAGCAGAGGTGGCCAAAGCAAGTTATTTGCAAATACTCCAGAGTGTGCATAAAATCATATATGTATAATATTTTCCTGCTATTGTTGATGGGCAACATGAAAAAGAGTCCATGATCTGAATACAATACTGAATAAAATAGTGAAATAACATCCTCCTCTGCTTTATAGAAACTATTATTATTCACCTACAGATGCAAACACACAACTATAAAATTTTAAATTATATATCAAATATATGATTAGGCATATGCTTTATCTTTAAAGTCTGAACCTAGGCTCAATGTAAGTCTATAGATTAGAATAAACATTCCTTTAAAATGACATATTTATGATTGCTGATCCAACAAATTTCAAGAGGTATTTACATATACACTTAATTTAAACTATGATTAATCTTGTCGTGCATGCTGTCACTCATATTCATATATAGTTACACATGTGCTTGTCTGCCTTGCTAACTAGAAGAGGGTAGGTGCAACTTCTACTTAAACGTATTAGTAAATTAATACATATTCTTAAAAAACTCCAATTTTACAGTAAATAACCCCCTGTCATTTGATAGCTGTGGAACACCTTCTAGTTTCCCTCCTTCGTTGCCTTTTTCAGGACCTACCTACCTTCCATTTCAGTTATCCTGATCATTTGTGACTGCAAACTATTTTAATAAGACATCCGGCTAGATGAATGGAATCGGTTTGTATGGGCAACATCTATTCTTCTTTGGTTTCTACAGAAATATCATCACGGCATCTTTCCTCAAATTCATAGCGCTTTAACAAAACCTCCTTTCAAAACCTGGAGAGTTCGTTTGTATACTATAGCTGCTAATTGGAATGTCAGCTTCCGTGACCAAGACAGGACAGAAAGAAAAGCAGTTAATTATTTCTGTTCATATCTGATGAATTTTTCTCTTTTTCTCCTCTCTTTCACAGAGAGTCATTAGTCTGACACTGAACAATGCTCCATTATACCTGAACTTTTTTTTTTAATGATCAAAACCCCATCTTGCTCCACTTCTTTTATTTTCCTGTCTTTTATTGAACAACTTTATCATATTTTGAATTCAGCTTCATTCTACAGTATTGTAGAAAGATAAGGAACTCAATCTTCTACCTAACAAATCATTATCAGAAATAATATATATATAACATTTTAAATGTCCTAATAAAGACATGTGAAATCCAGTAGTTCACAATGAGACCTTTTGTATCACTACAATATAGCAATAAAACCCCTAATCCTTCCACAGGAATGACAATTTTATCTGTCTCTATTACTGTTTCCTTCTTTATACTTCTATACTTCTAGATTAAATGAAATTATTCTATAGCAAAGTCAGGTCTGTAGTGTTGTTACAGACTTGGTTTTAGATATGAAGGTAACAGAACAACTGTGATGTTAACCATTGCTAATTACATAAAGGATTCTAGAACAGATTAATTTTGATGCATTATAACAATTTCTAAGAAACTACTAATCTGGGGAGAATCCATTACCTAGCAATGTTTTACCTTCCTCTTTTTTACTTGTTTTTACAAATGTATCAGAAAATAGAATAGTTTTGTTGGATTTAGTTTCACAGTACTGTTATTATTCGGAGCACCCACACTGGAAACCACCAAACTGCATGGAATTAGGCTGCCCGTGCTTTGAATAATTCTGTGTTTGGACAAATAGACACACACAGCCCCCAAACCAAAGTAAAATAAAATTTCACACCTACAGTTTGGTCAACTAGTTTACAGATAACAATGAACACAGGAACATGAGATAAGCACGGAATACTGGGTATTGGTATATTCATGTCTTAACAGCTAAATTCAAGCTTGTGTAGTTTCCAGTTTCCCCAATTATGATATATTTGGCAGTAATGCTACATTTACCAGGTCTTTCACTCCTTTTTGTGTCATCAACAAAACAAAACTAAAACAACATTCCTGTTTCCAGGAAAAGGATATTTAGCCAGGCTGACAGTCATCCAGACACGCTTCTTGGCATCTTCAGCTACTTCTTCCTCCTTCTCATTCATAGTGTTCAACTTCTGAGAGGCATAAGCATTAAGGATAGATCCCCATGGGACTGTTGTTGTTCACTCTTTACAGCAAGATGCCAGACAAGGAATAACTAATAAAGTTGATGGTGATATGAACCGTGTGGCAAAATGTATGCATTTCCCTTCTGTCTTGCTTCACTTCCCCTACTTTCTTGCTCTTCTTTTTCCCTCCTACTGACATTTCCTCTGTTTCTGTTCTCCATTGTCTGTAAATGACAGTAGCATCTAACAGTAAAAACATGACCAGCTTTAGCTTGGCAAACACCAGGCGCTGCAAACAGTTGCAGTGCTTCCATTTGCCAGAACAAGGCAAGTTTGGTATTGCACCCTGAAACCTGGTCAATAATTTACCCCACCACTTCCACCTCTTGAGTCTGCCCAGACATGCCTGTAAGAGGGTAGGACACATGCTTATGGAAGGCTCATTCAGGTAAATTTAGTCTTTTATCTTTCTTGGCTGTGCAAAAGCTTGGCCTGAGGCCTGAGCAGACAAAACTGCTGAACACATACAGCTAAACCTACAGTGCAGCATTTGTACAGTGCTGATCACCACAGTTTACTGACCCAGGGGTTGGTAGGTGCTACTGCAGTACAAATAACAAGATGCTAATGTGTCTGGCTTTCCAGAACAATGGAAACTCAACATCTTCACACAAAGCAAGTTTGCTACTTTAGCAATTTGACTGTAACTTTTGAGCTTGTAATTTTATGTAGTGCATCAAACCCAGTAGCACAGTTTCTCCAGGAAATACCAATTCCAAGCTGCAGCACATAGGCTGAAAAGCATATGGAAACCACCAGAAAATTGGTTATATGGTATAGCTACTACGCTGGGAAACTTTTACCTACAGGTGTATTAATAACTGAGCCAATTGTACAATTCAGTTTGACACCAGGTAAAGGAATTAAACTTGAAAACTTCTTAGTTTTCCCTTCCCTCACATATTTTTGGATGGAAAATTGAATGGAGGAAATTGCAGATGCCTCAAAAGAAAGACTCATAGGGAAGAATGTCTGACCTACCTAAATATGTAAGAAACACAACACAGCAGATAGGTAGTAAGCCAGTACACTAGCAAGGGGGAAGGGAAGATGATACAAGCAGCTTTTTCAGAATCAAAATTCTAGGATTCTATTGCAAACACTGCTGAAAGAGCATTAGCGTGCACACTGCATTCCAGCAGCGCTCAATATCCCAGGAGTTTAAGGATTTACTAACCTTTACAACTGAGGAAGCTTGAAAGTATTTGGCAAAAGATTGTTTACAGTATTTGCATGTTTTCTGTTGGGAACAGTATCATTGGCATGTTCTAATTAACTCTGACTTCTTGGCTACTACATTATTTGCTCCTGTGGAAAAGACTCTGAACTGGCGCTACTACAAAATAAACACTGTTCTGAATTTGAGACTGGCAAGCTGCTATTTTATTTTAGCTAGATAGTTCCTTGTTACCCTGCTTGAACTGTGTTGAAGTTGTGTGGGTGAATAATGGAAAATAATAAAATACCTCTATAACATTTCACTATTATTTTAATAATTTTCTCTTTCTCTGTAGTCACTCCCTTTCCTTATTCGCTTTTCTTAAACTTCTTAAAAGCAGCACTTTTGTGATACAAATAGGTGCAAAGAAACAATAGTTTAGAACTAAATGCTTTCATTTATATTTTCCCATCTCATTTGCACTGGAAGTGTCTGCAAGTTCCTTCAAGGTAGAACACTGACTACTTGCAGCAGCCTATTCTAAATCAACTCACAGGTCTTGGGATTTTTTGAATCTAAAATTTATCTGATCAAATTTAAAAAGCAAATATAGAGGAAACAATCCAAATTTCTTTCCACATATTCCACAGAATCACAGAATTTCACAGGCAGAGAGAAAGAGTAAAGTTCACAGAATGAATTATTCTTTACTGTTTGTTCAGTTAGATCTCCCAAGACATTGACAGAAGCAGAAAAATAATTCTGCTAACATTTTGCTAAAAACCTCACAATTTTTGTCAATAATCCTATCTCTTCATTCAGAAAACTATGAGAGGTACTCACAAGTGAAGTAAAAGCTTTTCTTTAAAAGACTTAAAACAAGCTAAAGGAGTATGGGTTTTCAGATAAGCATGCTCCGAGGCTTCTCTGTAAACCAAGCTCTGTTCTGCTAGATAGAAGGAACCTCCTGAAAGATGCTTGATCACTTACAATATTAACAAAGCTAAACCAGAATTAAAAACCTAAATTAAGGGAAAAATCCACAAAAGTCTCAGAGAGTCTAAGAGATAACCTATAGAAAGGGATGTCAGAAGTGTAAGTAACATCACAGAACATGCAGCCTAAAATACTGCTGTAAATCACAGTGAACAACACTTACTCATTTTTCATAGCACGTTAGACTGACTCGCAAACTTTCGTCTCCCCATCCTCTCTTTCTCCCTTCCTAATTACCCTTCCTTTTTTTTCCCCTCACTGAATTTGCAAGGGGATTTTGTCAAATGAATCAAACCTCAAAGTCTCTCTCTTCTTTTGTTGTCTTCTACATTAAATTACAAAGACTCCATTTTAGTAAAACAGTCGCAAAGGTGGGCTTTGTCATACACTGAAACAAATTCTCAGTGCTAATTTTCTTTTTGTAATAACTATAGAAATGATGACAAACCACAAATCACTAGCTGGCAAGGTGGCAAACAAATATACCAAGTAGATATTCTAAGCTATATCAGAGGTTTCCTATGTTCAAACAAATGGCATAAGAGTAAGACATTTGTTGAGAAATGCTGCACAGGATACTAATGAGCAGATTAAACACATACAGTGAAAGTATCTTCAGGATTGCATGATGTCGAAGACCCTTATTCTCTTCAGCTGTAAAAAGTGTAAGAAATAAACACTAACAGATTTTCTTGATTACTTTTAAGAAGGCATCTTACCATTGCAGTGTAGCTGGAGTTGAGTGTGGTTTCGATGCTCTATTATTTTCTTTTTCCTCATCTGTTAAGAAACAAAAAAATAGGCTGTAATTTCAGTGCGTGTTGCTTAGGCATTTATGAACTGGTAAGGAGTTATCTGACAAAAAATTATCCTTAAGTGCCAAACCTTTCTCGAAATATTGGCTAAATTGTGGAAATGTAAACAATTATTTTCCTTAAGCCAGCACCTGTAGATTCTGCTTAAGGCAATAAACCTTGCAAACAGCACTGATAGCAGAAGCAGAGCGGTGCATAGGAATAAAAACACTGGAAAGAATAAATTTATATATATATATAAGAAAAAGCAACTCTAGATCTCTAGCAACATGTCAGAACATAAAAACACTTTCACCTGCTTTAAGGAAACAGTTGCCCTACTGAAGTGTTGTATTAGATGAGGCATTTAACCTAATGGGGTTCATCCACTGTTGTGATCCTAACATATAATCTGTACTATATGTTTATAAATATTAATTCTGAACGAGAAAAATTGCAATTAAAAACTTTCTGTAATACACTTATTTCTTTTCAGATAAATTTTCTGATTGTATTCCTCATTAACTCTTTCCAGGGTAACTCTCTGATACATCAACTTTCCAAAAATTTGAATAAAATATGAATAAAGAAAAATATAATTAAAATAAAACTCTTAAAATACTGGGTTCTTCCTAGTTCACATTAGTTCTTTTGAAACAATTTAAAAGTATGTATAGACTAATTCCTATCAAATTGTGATTTGCAAAGCATATAAAAATTTCCTAGGTGAAAGCTGGAGTGAAGCACGATCAGGGTCTCCAGAAGGGCATTCTCTGGGACACTGTTGTATGAAATAGTTTGGTATTTTAACAACTTTGTCCCTGATGAAAGCATTAAGTGTAGAAGGCTTTGATACTTGAACAACAGGATAAACCACTGCACCTGTACACCATGCGGCCAGTTTCATTTCTTCATACAATCGACTTTTACAAGTTATTTAAGTGAGCCTTTAGGACGCTGAATCTGAGGGGAGCCGTGCTGTCTCCTCTGAACACCAGACCCCACTGGAAGGCCTTTTGTGCTGCCCCAAGAGACGACACACAGATAAAACCTCGCTTCGGAAAATGCCGCCTTTAGCCCTTGCGCCGCAAAATTTCTTCCATTACACATAGGACAAGTAGTGTTAGTCAAACACCCTTCAGCCCGTGGGGCCGGTGCCCTGAACATCGGGAGAATCCAGATTTACAGTCACCCGCAGACACCGTGAGCAGCCCCTCTTCTGCATCTGCATGACAATAGGCCTCTAATTATTGGACTGCACACTCCTTCCCTGCCTTTCAGGGGCCCGCTTTTATTCAGCGCATAGGACCAACATACACATTTCAAATCACTTTTAAATTGTGTTTTTCATTTGTTTTTCCTAAACAAACGGTCGGCATGCAACAAACCTTCGGCACACAGGACCTGAATGCTGAGTGGCCGTGTCTTGGCCGGCCCCTGGCACTCCACAGCAGCCCCCAGCCTCACTGGCACTGGGACAAACACCTTCGTGGCAGAACTGTGCAGCATGGACTTAAACCACCGGGTGGATAAAATAGTCGGGGCCATCCCCTCTCATAACCCCAGCTGTTTTGCCCTTTTTACCCTTCACTGGCAGCACAGATGTCCTAAGAGCATGCCTGGCTCTGGTCTTCCCTGGAGAGGAGAGGGCAGCCATGTCTGCCCTGACCTAAGGTGGGAAGAGCCTTCTGGGTTGGGATTCAGGGTTTTCCAGGCGACAGGGAAGGAGGTACCCCAGCTCGGAGGTGGGAGAGCACCTCTGGGAGGGCAAGTGAGCCCCTGCAGGGAAAGGCCCGGGGTTGCCATGGAGGGGTAAGAGGCAGACAGCCTGAGCAGCACCCGGTCCAGTCCTGCGTCCTGCTGTGGCTTCCCCATCATCCTGGCAATGGATAAAATAGGAAGCAGGGCTGAGAGGGAGTTATGGTACCTCCCCAGGCTTGGGGCAAAGAGCTGCTGCAGCTTCCTTCACCCCTCCATGGTTGCCCAGCAGCCGGTGGCCTACCAACCTTTCCTGAGGTAAAAGTGAGAGGAGACTGACTAGTTATAAACAGTCCACCTCAGCAAAGTGCTGCGGGGGGTAAAGCACTGGCTGGGGCAGGCATTTCACCCTGCTGTAGTAATGAAAACTACAGCTGGCAGTCATGGGGTGCACAGGCATCGCCAACAGGGACCCATAGCACAGGGCACTGCAGCGCCCTTCTGCCAACCGCAGGGACTCTGGTGGCCTTCGCCACTGCAGGGAGGAAGACACCACAGCAAGGTACAACCACCACAGTCCTCCTCCTGTGCCCCACCTTCAAATTAAGGCTATTGCTTCCCAGCTGAAAGTAATCCCTTCTCTTAATCAGTACTTTCTATGTCAGTGTCAAAGCCTATCATCTCCTGGTTTAAGCTCACTTACACAGCTGTTTCTACCTTGCTGGAAATTGCTAGGGGGATGCAAACTGGAAAGCCATTGATCTAAATAACCACTCCTCTAACTAAGGTGCAGAAATTCCAAACGACACCCACCTGTGAAACCAAGAGGTACCACTACCCAGAATAAACCTTTTGATTATCTTTATTGATTTAAGGGCATTAATATTCAAAAGTCTGTTATTAGATGGTTTTCACCTGTGCTAATTAGATTACACCTTCCCCCCCTTACGTGGTACTATCAGACTAAATTATAGAAACTTAGAGTCTCTACATCCCTTCCATCATTCCCCCAGCTGTTTTTCACTCACATTAAGAGTCAGCACCTGTAAGCAGGTGCTTTACCTAACCTGCTCTCAGACACACTGCAAGCCAGACATACTCAGCTCTTCCCATGTAAGTATGTGTTTTAACAACAGAAACTAACAGTAAGATCACAAGCCGTAATTTAAATCCCCCTCCTCAAGGATGTCTGCTTCCTGTGGATCCTTCTTCAACACTCTAAAGCATCCTCCACTGTCATTTAAAAACCAGGGGAATGATGGACTTTGAACTTGTTAAGAAAATCATTCAAGCACTATTTTCCTCAAAATATTGTCCATTGAACAATTCTATTTTCAACAAAACTAAAGTTTTCACAAAATTAGTGCTTGCCTCCCCCCAAATCACATCTCTGTAAAAGAAATCAGAACTTTTTGTTTGTTTGTTTTCAACCAATGGATCAGCTGTTAGACAAAATGTTCCTCATTTTCACCAGGTGCTGGCTAAAATACTTATTTTCATAAAATCTTCACCTTTTTTATTAAATAGGTGGAAAGAGCTGCCCATGGTATGGGAATGGAGAGGACCTAGAAACACAAACTTTCAGTATTACATATAAAGGCACTTTTTTCTACCTTGTATAGTTTAACAGTATATTCTAATCAGAAAACTGACTAGCAGAAAATAATAAATATCCCTATTCCTTATGTTTTTGTTGGTAGCACGACACTTAATGTCTTCCCTATTGAGCAGGGAATGTTGTGTGTAACTCTTGTCTCGGGGTTGATCCCAGATCTGTTTGTACAGTATGAAGAGGTAAGGAATGCTATTTTCCTTTACTTTTTGGCCTGTCATTTTATCAGTACCCATCAGAACAACACTCTAGATTAAAACAAACCCATACTGTTTAAAATTCAGTACTCTAAAACCCCAATTTATTTTGTAAAAACAAAAAAAGGAAATGAAGACACTGAAAAGAAATCTTGCTTCAAGGCACTGTCAAAGAACAGAGCTGGCAATTTTTCTGTGGCAAAGGCAAAAGGACTTGAAGTCATGAGGAAAAACCCTGCTCCTGATGCACAGCTGCAGGTGTTCACACATGTGGCAGCAGCACAGCACCTCAGGGAACCCCATTTGCTAGGAGCAAATCTAGCGTCTTCCCTCCACTGCCAGTAGAAGGACTACCAGCATTTCAAGGAAAGGTATCTTCAAGGTTCCCTGTTAGGTATGAAACCTGGTACTCATCCCAAGCTGAAAGCAGGTAATAGCTTAGACAGCTGCAAGTAAAACTCTCAGCATGGAAGAGGCCTTCAAAGAGATTCAAAACTGGGATAATCTATGCACTAGAAAAACAGTATTTCTTGGCTCCCAGAGATAACAGAGAAACTTTTTCTTCCTGAACTCCATGGAAGTTTCTTTGCTAAAAGCTCTGTCTTCCTCATTTGAAAATTGTGTTTCAAAGCCACCAGAACAGAGTTCTGCCTGTACCTTGTGCATATGTTTGTGGCTCTCCCTGAACTCTCAGTAGTATCCTTTAACTTCTGCTGTCTGATTTTAGATCCAGCTTGAGGGATTTCTTGCTTCTTGGAACAAGATATAGAGACAAGAGGAGCTCTACTAGGCACCTCTTTAAGCATGCTGCCTTAAACACAGTATGTAGAACATCCCACAAAGTGAAGTCCTTGCATTAGTTCACATTTTTCTAAGCTGTTGATGTTAGGCTGTTTGTCGTAACTTAGATGGAGTTAAAGCTCTGCTGTGGAGATAATAGAAGAGTCCTGTACTTTCCAGTGCTACCTGCATGTGTCTCCAAACTGCTAAGGAGCTAACATGTTATTAGTAGCTTTGTATGGATAAAATCCTTCTCTTAGTTCAGGTAGCTCTGCACCTGTCAGAGGAATAGCCTCTTCCTCTGCAGCCCCTGCAGTCCAGGTTCTGACTTCTCTCAAAACTTTTTTGCCTTTAATTAAAAATTAAGTGATAGTAGGAATCTACCTTATGTCTTACATGTAGCCATAAATAAGATTCAGGCTCATTAGCCTGTATTCCATGCTTTTAAAATAGTGAGATTTTTTTAAAACCCTCTGAGAAACATGGGAGCATAGTTCTAGCTGAGTAGGTATGATTGAAAAAGAAAGAATTATCCCCAAGTAAAATTTCAATGAAATGAAGTAGCTTTTTTTTAAACATTTTTTTTTCAGTGGAAGAATAAGAGATTAAATTCAAACAAAACAAAACAAAAAAGGGAAACTATTGGATAAATCTTCCATTTAAACACAGATTTTGAACAACCGCTTTTGAAGTGCAAAAAGCAGACTGAATCCTTTCTTTTATCTCACATGAACTGTCTATACATTCATACTTTTAAATATGCAAAAAAATTTGGACATGTAACCCTTCCACTTCATCATCTAATGTCATGACTACTTGCCCGGGGAGCTGAAGTTGAAACTTTCATAATCCTTGAATTGTGTTCTTCCAGACCCCTGTGTCAATTTAGAGAATCTGGCTCAATGCACAGTACACAGATGATGTTGTGGGGTTTTTTTTTAAATTATTAGATATGAGGGTGTACCGTTCCCTTTTCCTGTGGATCTTTTGAATAACATGTAGAGCATGGAAGAGGTGCAAGGAAAAATGTTTAAAAAAATGGAAACTGAAATAAAATTTACCTAGAATTGTTATATTAGAGTGCAAAAGCTGTGTTTTGGGAGAGGTCACAAAAGGTTTCAAGAAGACAAGAAACACCCCAAGAAGCAGTGAGACCATGGGCAACCACAGCTGTGAGTCATTGCTTCCCTTCACAATGTAATACAGGTTCAGGAAGCTCAGAGGTGTCTGGAAGATTGCAAAGGACCCCTGCAGCCTGTGACCTGAAGTATGGTACTGTAGCATACTCCAACTATAGAAAAGGAGACCAACAACTCTTGTCCTAAAATCTTATGAACTCTAAAAACATACAGGAAAATATAGTCACAGAGCAAGCATGATACCGAGTAAGAACATTATCAGTTCACAGTGCAAATCTTCATACTCTTCACTGGAAGGCTAAAAAATGCCCAAGAGCAAAGCCAAATTTTCTCTGATAGAGTCCAGCCAACAGCTACCTAATGTATTTAGAGACAAAAAAAGATGAGTAGTCAGGAGAAAGAGGGATGATGCCTTCTTTTAGCTGCAGATGAAAACTGGAGCTCCATGGCCATCAGCAATCTGACCACCATTCTGAGGAATTCAAATAGAGTTACATAGGTTTTCTCGAAACATTTTGCCTCCTGCTGTTTGCAAACATATGGCAGAGGCTGGACAGAGCAACACAATGGCTTGGAAATTTCTTGGTAAGTGTGTGGGCACTGTTAGGAAAATGTTAGAATGAACTCAAGGGCTGGAAAAGAGCACATAGTACAACGGTTTCTAAACTGAAATTTTTAGTTTGTTCCGGATTTCACGGATCATTCATCTTCTTGCTGCTGGGCAAGTGGCCTATTTTTCTTCTCTTCTTCCTCTTCACACTCTCCTCTTCTCCTGACCTCCCAAAACAAGAATGACTTTTCAGGTGTAATAGTTCTCCTGTCTGCACTGCAGAAATGCTGGTATCAGTGCAGATGGATTATCTGGAAGAGCTGGCTATTACAAAGGAAGCTAGATGAAATCAACTCTCACTTCCATTTGGGTTTCCATTATATACTGTGACAATGTCTTCTGCACACAAATTGTGGGATAAATTTATTTATATATTTATACTTTTATTATTTATTTATATAACAATTCTAGATTTTCTGCCTTTCATTATCATGGCTTGCCCCTTAATTCCAGTACCAGAAAACAGAATAAACAACCATATGATCTTCTCAATGCCATTGTCTGAAATATGTTCTCTTTCTGGCCCACGCAGGGCTACTTCTTACTGTCCCCAGGGTATGTGGAAGTTTTCTCATGCTCGCATTTGAACTAAAAGCACAAATAAGCAACTACCTCTGGCTTTGCTATAACCTATACAGAGTAACAGATCTAGAACGGAACATAGGAGACTTATAATTATGAAATTACAATATCTCTAGTGGTGCTAAATATTTACCTTGACAATACTTCCTTGAACTATGAGCCTAAGGAAAAGCTCACCAAAGTCAATAGGGTTGAATCCTAACTTCTGACCCTATTAAGAATCTGAAGTCACATCTCATTCATTACAGGTTCTTTCCATCACTTTCTCAGTAGCATCAGAGTGAAATTAATTTCATAAGATTTACAAATGCTTGTAAAATGCAAATAAACAAGGAGATGCTTTTTGTTTTTCACTACAATTCACTACAATTTTATATTTAAAGAGAAACTGTTTTCTAATTCCTTAATTTTTAAAAGCAAAAAAACCCAAACCTGTCCCAGTTTTATTGTCTGTCTTTAGAGATTCTTATCCACTGCCCTTATCTTGGGAGTCATGAATAAATGCTATGTTTATAATACCTCCTTTCTCCTTTGGAAGATATATTGCTTCAATAGAGAACCCTGGACAAATAAGTGTAGGGGCCCAGCATAGAAAATTTCATGATCCACTAAAACACTGTGTTCCATGCACGTAATTTTACTGTGACATTAAAATAAAGTAGTTCTCTTAAAATGCAAAAAATGTAAAAGGGACATCCAGCAATTAAGAAGTGATTAAAAATACATTTTCTAAACTTATGTGCCTAGATATTATAAAAATGTCAGTCTTTCTGCATTAAAGAATTCAGTCTGCATCGGTAACCTGTAACACAAACTAACGTGAAATACAGAGGAGAAAACCAACGTGAACAGTATTTTGCTTTAGGCAAATTAAGTAGAATAGAAATTGCATAAACAGGGAAAACTAAATAGTAAGCTAAAAATTGTCTTACAATTTTATAAATAAACAATTAGATTAACTTAAGGCGTTTGGGGGCCTTTTTATTTACCTGCTGTTGTTAAAAATCAAGAACTAAAATTACCATAACTAGAAGAGATATGAAAAAATATCTATTTTAAAATCAGCTAGATTTATAATTGTTCCCTCTCTATGACTAAAAGGGAAGCAATATCATGATTTATTATGCATTTTTTTTAGCCTGATGATTGTTTAATTCTTGAAAGAAAGATTTTACCTGTATGATTTGATATAGTAGTACTGAAAAAGAGCACAAATTTTCCTATATTTCAAATGCATGGTTTTGACCAGTGAAAAGCAAACCAGATGTTTTTACTCATAAGCTAATACTAACAGCAATTTCAGAGGTCATCCAACCTTTATTCAGTGATACACAATTTCTTCTGGTTGTTTTAACTAATTGATAGTATTATTTCTTTTTAAATAACACAAAATAGGAAATATTCCAGAAAAAAATAAATAATAGAACTATTGGATGTGTCACGTGAGTTGACTCTTCAAACTACAGAGTACTAAAAATATGACTAAGAAGTAGCAACATATATAGCAGGAACTTGGACACTTTCACACATCTTAAATGAAGAACAAGTTACTTACTTTCATCATTAGAAACATTCCCCAGAGAGGTGTGACTGGAATAACGTTTGTTTTCACTTTCATTGAGACATCGTTCAATCCAACTCTCTGCAAGAGAACAAAGATGCTCTTTTTTTTGTTGTCTTTGCATAAAAGATAAACTTCCAATGTATAAAACTAATTAAAGCACTGGTTTTCAGCAGATGGTGTTCTGTAGCATTTCCATTAAAACATGCTCAGTCTGAGGTTATTTAGCAAGAAAACCCTTTCTTGCTTTCAAACTTAGCTGTTGTTTTTTTAGTTTCATTTTTTGTTTGTCTGTCTTTAGACAGAGGCTGAAATGCTTCCATGCACATAACAAAGCTCCTAAGGACATTCTCTCTCCTCCCCATCACATGATACATTAAAAAACCCCAACATCTCATTTGGGCAACAGAAACACGGAAATTGCATTAATTCTGGCAACACTTATGTACTCCAGAATTTCCATTGGTTTTGAAAGGGCTCTTCACTGTGTAAAATCAATCATTCACATGAATTTTGGTTATAGTGGGGCTCAAACTGTGCTCTCTGAAGTCCAGTCCTACAACCCCATTCACCCTGGTGGAGTCCCAGGCTCTGCCGAGATCTTTTCCATGCTGGTACGAGTCCAATGTAGCAAGTCAGCAGCCACTGAGCTACTCAAAACTTTGTCACTCCACAGTAGGTACTCACGCAGTATGGGTACACTACATTGATTTGACTCTGGCACTCCTCTTTCTGGAAGCTGTAACATACATCCCTCGAGGATGCCCCTGAGGACTTTAGAGAATGCACCAGGCTCAGCAGACTTTACTATTAGAGGTCTTCAGGGCATAAATTGCACCTTCCTAAGTGTTTCCTCAGACAAAGTATGAAGTATGAGCCCCTGAGTTTGCATGGAGTCCCTGGATATTGCTACAATAAACCGACCACCCTCATAAGATTATTTTTGAAGAGCATGCACGTAGGCAGAAATGAACTTACACTCACAGAGCTCCCTGTGGTCAAAGCAAGAAAAAGAAGGGGTAGGGGGGAAAGGCTGCAAGGTAAGCCCACAAGTTATGACAGGAAACAACCCCACTGAGCGAAGAGACGTGCAAGAAATAAGGGGAAACAGGCCTCGCTGTCAGCACACTGCCAGAGCCAGAAACACCTTCAAAGACATGGAAACGGCTGCAGATTCCTTTCCATAAGCCGCACCACCACCACCCCCAACATATCAGGCTACCAGCACATCACAGGCAGCAGCCTGCCAGCCAGAGAAAGCCCATCACAGCAGCAGGCTTGAAGGGAGAGCAGAAGCCCAGCATCTTGGGAAAGCTGCCCATCTGGTTTATAGGAGGTAAAAATTGGTAGGACTTCAGCACTAGATGCCAATAAATAAATCTATGAATAGTCATGGCCAAACACATCCTACAGAAAAAATGTTTTTTAAACATTTTAAAGGGTTATGCGGAGAACCCTTCAGAGATGATTTCTGGGTCCTGCCACGATACTCCAGGTACTGTTGCTTTGTGCACTTCTGGTTTTCAGGCAGTGTAAGAGAAGTTGTAGCAGCTCTGGGTCATTCCTTTCCCTCTGCTTATTTGCCCATGGTAAACACTATGCTGTGCCTTCATCAGTGCAAGCTTGTCCTCGTGTGCATCTTCCTCATTCACCATCAAACTGTCCTGTGCCTATGAAGCCTCATGACCACACTGACTCTTCCTTATAGCCTGCTCCTTTGAGGCACATCTCTGAAAATCAGCAAAAAGAACTTTTGTTGTCAATAGATTTTTCAGGATATTTCTTCTCCCATCAAATTCAACATGGCCTTGTATAAAAATCACTTTAAGGTTGCTGATGCTGCAACTTAAAACTTGCCAGAGAGGGCCCATGCTGTCTAATCAGCTCCCGCTCAGTGACAAACCCACAAGCCTGTGGCGACTCTTAACTTCGAGGCTTTCCCTTCTCATGCTGCTCAGCTGCACCGGGTGGGGGTGTATCACCTCCTTGTCTAAAGGCCAACACAACGAGATGGCTGCTTCATGCCAGATTTCTTTTACTGCCCTAAAAGTGAGCTAATAGCATCTGTCCTCTCCTTTTTTAGTGCTGCGAGATGGGGGACAGGAGCTTGGATCCTCACAGATCACTGCGAGGTGAAGAGAAACCTGCTGCTGAGGACAACATCAGAAAGAAGTGAAAGAAGCCCTGAGAAAGATTACCCTACCTCCTCCTCCTCCTTTCAGCACACAGCCATGGCTGTATATAATTCCTTTGGCTCTGAGCCCAGCTGCAGGGAGTAAAAGCAAAGGCGGCTGCCATTAGCGCCAAGGAGAGACCGATGCCCAGCTCTGCCCTTTCTTTTCCTCCCGGCACCAAGAGCTGGGAAGCTGGGACGCATCCTCTTCCCTCAGCAGCAGGGAACTGGCAGCAGCCATCTTTACTCATGCTCCCTGCCTAAGTAGTAGGAAAAAAAGCTTTTTAAGTGTCACTTGATAACAATTTTCCCAATCCTTGTTCACGTACTATCTCTGAAAACTGCATGTATGCCCCTTTTCCACTGGCACAGCCAGCAGTTTACACTGCTAGATATAAAGTGCCTGGAGTAGGGCACAGTTACTGTTTAATTATGTGCTGCAGCTCCTTTGGTCCTGAATCACCCTGGTTCAGCTCGCTGCAGCCTGAGTCTGGCTTTGTCTTTGTGGCCTTGCATTTAAATAGCTGATAGAAATTCTTCAAGCCTGAAAAGATACATGACCTGTCTGGCAGCAAAGAATGAAGAAAACTAACTCTTTTGAGCAAAGATGTCAGGGAATTTATGGCAAATTTGTCAAATTATTTGGCAGATGACAAAATGCAACAAAACCAACTAGCTATTTACAGGCTGTATCATCTCACAAGCAGAGTGATGTAAGTATAAATAAATATTAATAAGTAGATTTTTTTACTGTTAGTATAAATGAGAAAAGTTTTAACAAAATTTTTAACTCCCAATATTAATAAGAAGACCTTCAGTCATTAAAAGAAAATATAGCCACAGTTTTTGCTGAAATTGAAAACATTCCCTTCAGGAGCCCACAGATCCCAGATATGATAGCACCTGCCTAAAATAAAACAAAAGCAATTAAAAAAAAAGATAAATAGTCAGATCAAACAAAATAAAAAGTCAAAACTAAGTCTGATTTTTGTATGTTCTTTCAGAGTTAACAGTGGATAGAGTCCTGTACACATCAAACACTCCTGCCCTCATGGCACATGGATGTACAGCCTGGCTGCACTGGTGTCTGTCCCGGGCAGTTCAGCTGTAGAGCCTGAGGGAGACACCCATGGCTAACCCTCTGCATCCCTAGTCTGAGGGTTCATCACTTGCTCCCAGGCAATCACATTACACTGCTGTTCTAGACACGCACTGAGTCACATAAGATGGAAGGTTTTATATGATTAAAGACTAAATTATTGCTCTCATACCTTACAAGCTTCTCATAGACAGGATTTCACAGTGGGCACAGTCAGACTAATGCAGAGTTCAAGTGGTGATTAAGCAGAAGTACATATCAGACTTGATACCAACAATGAATTGCTACCACATGTAGAAACCCCAAACTCCTAGTGGGAAGTGATTGTGAGAGCCAAAGAAAATACATTCTGTCTCATACAGGTTGTGTTTTTACTCACTGCGTTTTCAGTGTATCATGTCTTAAGGCATTTCCCCTCCCTGCTCCCCCGGACTCCTTTGCACCCTGAGCCCCATCATACCGTACCCTCAGCTGTACCAGCACTGTGGTCTGAGCAAGCATCAGCACTAGCCAAAAAACATCCAGGCAAAATAAAACAATTCATATCTAGCAGTAAAACGTAGTGCAGTCCCATGCTGATAACTCTCTACTGTGATGATATGGAAGCTATTACAATCTTATTAGCAAAGAATGCAAGTAAGGTGTATTTAATGGTGTTTTGAGGATGCACCTATTAAATACTATATGAAGTATTTCATTTTGCAAGGATCAAAATTAAGTTATAACAAAGTGCACAACTATGCCCCTCAGCCTTATAATTTTGTTACATAAATTTGTATACCACTAAATACCAACACACTGTATCTTCTGTGGGATTCCAACATGAAGGAAAGGAGATGGTTATTTAAATTACAATAATTTTTCCAGTGTCAACTTTCTGGCAGTATAACTTACAATGACACAGACAAAAAATATAAATTGGTCCCAATGAAGTGCCAAAACATGGATTAAAAAGAACGATGGAACTACTTCTGGCCCTCATTTCATCTCTTCTCTTTTCGGTCCTAATCTTGCTAAGACTGACACATCCACTGAACCCCCAGCATGAGCGTGTTCCTCTTCCATTAAATGTGTCCACCACACCTTTAACAACAGAAGTTTAAACTGAGCTTGTTTTTAAGAGTTGCCAGAACAGAGTCTTGCATGGCTTTCCCTTGTCCCCACCAAGGCTCTTCTCTTCACACCGACAAGTGTATTTTTATTTATATGGTGCCTCATCAGTGAGCTGGAAAGGCAGCCCTGGGACTCCTCGAAATAAAGCAAACACGAGAGACCTGCTCAGGGGCAGGAGCTTTTGTGAGCTATCAAGAAAGACGAGCACAAACTGCTTTTTAAGTGTATCTTTGACAAATTATTTTGTCAGTTATCTCCTTTGGAAGTAAGGGTTTGACCCTGGGAGACACCTTTGCAAGGCTCTCCCTACAGAGCCTCAGCTGAGGTGAGAGAATACAGCAGCGGTGCCTGCACACTGCCAGTATGTCTAATTACTCCATCTTGTTTGTGTAATGGTTATTGGCTTAGCATATTTGCAGCCCAGAAAAGAAAGCATTCATTGCTCCCACATGTGTGCAGCCATAGCGAGAGCTGCGTGAGAGCCACCTGGGCTCCACTCTGTGGAGGAGAAGAGGAGATGGGCCTGAGCACAGCTGGCACTGGCTTCTGCAGCTGCTGTCCTGCCAGGAGGGTTAAGAGGTGCTGCAGTATTAGCATAACCTGTAATCACAGCCTCTTCTGGCCTTTGAGAGCCATCGTGTTCTGCTTGGTGCCTAAGCAGGATGGCAAAAGCAGGTGGAGGGGCTATGCTGCACAGCTGGGAGGTGAGCGTACCCAGAGCCGCTGGCTGCAGCCCTGTAGGCATGTGTGCACATCCTGGAGGGACACGAAGAGATTTTACAGGCAGAATGAAACTCTGTGGTCACCTAATATGAGCTGCATTTTGCCTCACCTCAATACCCTACAGTGGTATCAACTGCACAGGTTTTCCCCAGGTATGCCATACCCTGTGACCTGGAGGTAGGCGTATCACTGGCATAATTGAGAATGGCTACTTTTTAATTGAAACTGTATGAGATGAGAATCCTTATGTTCTAGAAACATTGTCAAGGCTTGAGGTAATCACAGTATCAGAGTCTGAACTACCTGAGCCAGGTACCAACTTGGATGGCACAGCTGCAACAGTCAGTCTCCTTATTTTTATTCACGGCTGCTCCTGTAATTTTTTCCCCCAGTTTCTCAAGTCAGACATAGAAAAAAGTATAAAGTAATTGTGAGCAAAGGCATATAAAATGTAGATAATTCAAATATAAAGGGACCATGAAATTTTAGGGGATTTATAAGAAGACTCGTTGGAAAAATGAATACTCAGAAGTGATGACATTTAATTTTACAGTTTCTGTGACAGAGAAGGAACTCCTGTCATGCATATGGAGACTTGGCACCTATCTGAGTCATTTGTTTGTCATTCTCGGAGGGAAGAGTTACTCATCTCTTCCTGCAGCATCTCTGTCAAGTGCCTCAGTACCAAGCTGGCCAGCAATACTGCCTATCTGATCCATTGCGCCAAAAGAAGGTGGTTGCAAACAGCAGATTTAGGAGGTAAAGGCAGTACCTCGAAAGTTCAGGTGGCTGACCAAGTCACAGAGCCTCCTGTTTCTAGTTCACTAGCCCATGGTACTAACCAGATATATCTATCACAAAAATTTTCAGTGGAGTTGACGGGATTATATTCTATCTTTTCTTTTTTAGGAAAACCATCACTGCCCTGGCAGGTTCTTCTGTTGTCTGCCTAAGAATAAATGCTGAGATCTGCATGATCCATTGAGGCTTTTCTCTGTAGAGCTTGTCTTGCTGAGCATGGTCTAAGACATGCCACCACCCAACAAACCCTCTGTTCATGATGTCTGTGCTGCACCACTGCCGTGGACAGAGAACTTCTAATCACTACAGATGTTAAATTCATAACGTCTGAACAGTCTGTCTGCTTCTACTATCCCTTAGTGTGCTGCAAACCTAATTTCTAACTGCCATATGAATGAAAGCAAAGCAGAAAAAGAGCCAGTACATCTAATATTTACCCTGGTGCAAGTGAAAACTATACCTTATAACAATTTGCTATCTTGGTTCAATTAGTCATATCAACTTAGAAGACAAATCAGTAGTTTGAAACAGTCCCTTAAAGGCAAAAGAGACTAGGAGATAAACCTGAAGTCTGACTCTCAAATTGTGAAAAGTCTGCTCACACCTGCTGCACATCACACCGCTCTGACTAGCAGCAGAGGATCCGCGTTCTGCATCTCCCCCACACCTTGCAGCACAGCACGGCTGGTTACAAGCACATCTGCCACCTGAGAAGTGTAATGCTGCTGCAGTGCTGTGGGGGCTGGTTACGGCAGCACATTCAAAGCTTTTCAAGAACCACACTGTTTGAGGGAAAGCAAACAAAACCTACCTTTTCTCTGAAACCTCAACCTACTGTAAAAACCAAGACTTGAGCAACATCTCCTAACCTGGCCTCTGCACAACGTTATGAACAACTGTGTGCCTGTAACATAACAGGGCTTGGCAGACACTGGCTCCTGTGGAGGGTGTTAAACTTACCAAAATGAACCAAATCAAGCAGAACAAGCTGTTAGGGACAGCTAAACACACACACAAGGATTTTCTAAGATTTAGACTTTCATAGGTGATCTAATCTCCCTCCTCTCCATTGTCAAAAGAAACGTTTGTGAGATCCTACCAGGACCATCATCTGACTGCTATTCCCTCTTGCTACTCCATCGCCTAGACACTCCTTGCTCACAAAACAGCTCCTCTTTGACCATAGAGGGGTGCCAGCCATGCACAGGCTGGTTTTGCTCCTCACTGCCTCATTCAGTGCCATCGGATGGCAAGGCACATATCCTTCAGTCAGTGCTCGCGACCTGTCAGGAGCATCTTCAAGCTCCACAGGAAATCATGCCAATGTCCTCCTTGGTCCTGCACAGCCAGAACACTCTGTTCTTCCAAGAGACCTGCTCCTCAGGGATGACAGTGACACATGGCCTTGGTGCAGATGGTAGAGCCACTACCCTGACAAGCTGCCAGATACCTTGGTGCTTTGCTCGCTAATCTAACTTTTTATTTTGTTTCCAGCAGGGCAAAATGTCGGGCACTCTTGTTGCAGTCCTTTCTTTTGTTCTCATTTCTTGGCATACAGTTCTCTTGGAACTATTTCATGGTTAATGGATCTTGGTCCAGGGCACTTACTAGATGTTGGCAGGAATGGTTTTTGTTCTTTTTCTTTGACTCACGATCCTAGTGAAGCATCATGAGATTTGCCATGATATCACAAGAATGCAAAGAATGACTCTCTTGAATCTATGAGAGCTCCTTTGTTTTGCTCAGCCAGGTTTTTGCCCCTAAAACTGATTTTCTGCTAACCCATTTGATAAAGTATATTAAAAACTTGGCATCTGTGTTTAAAGTGGTATAACATCAAGCACCACAGTTCATCATCTTTTAATTCCTCTAAAATACTTGGGTAGGAAAAGTGGAATTTATGAGATGTTGCTTTCTTGTTACTCCATGTACTGTGCAGAACTGCTCTACTTCTGTGGAAGTACCCTGTCAACAATATTCCTCATTAAGAAGCTGCATCTCAAATACAGATCAAGCATCCTCAGGAATCCTAGAATACAAGATTTCTCTGTGTATTGATTCTGGCATTTAGGGCAGCCTCCAACCTGGATCAGACAGGACTTCTGAAGTCCTATCTGTTCCCTTCTCTGGAATCACGTATCATATTGCTATCACATTTCCAGCTCAGCATGCAGGCTAATTGGGAGTAGCCCTTTCCCTCTCCCGGTCACACAAAACTGCTATCTATCGTTTTATTTTGAAAAGTAAGTTTCACCAGACTGGTGAACAGCCACTTGTTTTTTGCTGCATCAAGGCCATTCCTCATTTAACAGCCAAGAGAACCTCACCTGGTCCAATTTCAGTGCAGTGACATTTCCTCACTTTCACCTAGGATCATTTAAGCCAATGACACCAGTAGCTGACCAATTCAGCTCTCTCAGGGCACTTGACTTACACGGATGTGCAACATGCAGCCAATCTTCTCATCAGTAGGATAATCACACATATCGCGTGCTTCCCAAGCACCAACTCTGCATACAGCAAAGTGTACCCTCACGCTTCTACAACATGGTGTGTTATAGATCCTCAGTCTTTCAGGATCTGCTGCATGAGCCAAGGTAAATGCTATCATTGTCTCCAATTTAGCCACAATGTTTCCTTCTAATGAAATGCAAACATACCCCTTGATTATTACCAGTCCTATTCTTTCCCCAAATAAAGGGCCAAGGCTCTTGATACCCTGTTTGCCCCAGACTTCATTACCTTCTTATGCTGTAGAGTTAACCTGAGACATGCAAGAGAGCTCACAGGGCCTTCATTTCTGGGTACCTAACACAGCATCTCTTATACGCGCACCCTATGGCAGTCTCTGCTCCTTAGGTTTTGGGTTAAACATTCCCAGCTGCTATGGACCTTCAGCTCACTAGCATGCATGAGAAGACATGAAGTCCTCAAATCCTTAATTCAGCTTCGCTTCACCACTGCACAAGGCTGGAGTCATTTGGCTGAACAGGATGCCCGTGACTCAACAAGAAACAAGATTTGCATCAAGTACCCATGAAATGCTTCCCTCTGGCTCAGGCGCTGGCGAATCCAGCAGACAGGCCGATTTGGCACAGAAACAGTAGTACATCAGTGAGACAGGCCCACAAAGATGACAAAACAAAAGGATGTGAGATATGGGTGGGAGATACGTGGAACACTGGTTGTTGGGCTCAGGGAGGCGGGAGAAGAGGGAGAAGGCTGGTTGCTGGAAAAGAGGTCAAAAAATAAAGGAAAGAAAACAAAAGAATGAACAACAAAGAAAAGGGCATGGTCAGAAATAAAGGATAGGAGGAAAGAAAGTAGCTATAGACAGGAGATCTTTTTAAAAATCAGGAGAAAAGACGTCAGCTCCTGAAGAAATGGGACTATGGTAAATATTTCTCATTGGAAACAGCATCCAGGCAGGCAGACTGAAAGAACAAGAAAAGACAGACAGACACATATGTGCAAAGAAAATTCAGGTATCAGGACGCAATCACAGGAGTAAGAAAGAGACAATCCCATGACTGAAGGAGACTGTGATTCCAAGGAAAGAGATACAACAATTACTCAAACAGTGGCTACTTTTCCTCACTTTATGCACATCTATTCCAAACCCAGCTGTTCCTCACTACTGTCAAAGGATGCAGCCATTACATTATTCACAACCATTTTGTGAGCAAATCTGGCACTAACAAGACAGAAACAAATAAAGAACACCATTTCTTTCAGCTCTCAAAATGCACCCAGAGAATACCTGCATACCAAAACTAGCAGAGGACATTAATAAATCATCATAACATACTCCCACAAAGGTTGGTACCTCTCAGAACTACTCTGTGTATACCAAGCAAGCATTTCATGCTATTAATTTTACAGTCTAAATGTGCTTGTTGGAAAGTCTTCACTCAGTCCTGATGTGCCTAGACTTACAGGCTCATAAACCTTGTATTAATTTAATCCCTTCCATGCTGTCTCTTCCCTCCCCTTAGAAAGTACTATGAAAGTAGTCCGGTGCTTTTAAAACTAGGAGCCTGGCTTTTCTGAGAAGCCTCCAGTCTCCTCTGAACAATATGCAAAGCAAACTCAGAGAGAGAACATGAGAAAAAAGAGAAGTCTTCTTTCCTCCTCCTTTTTTTGCATAAGACTCACCAAAACAAGAGTCTAGTATTGAATATTCAGCACTGAATACTAACTGCTCAATAGACGGTCTGTTTGCAGAGCTCAAAGTGGAAATGACCCAGCAAGGAAGAGAGGTGAACACGCTGCTCCATCCATGTGATTAAACTGCTCTGTAAATGCAGTCCTCCCCAGTTCTCCCCACCTCATTACAATGGAGGCCATTTGCCGCCCCTACCGCAACTCATTTAAAAAAAAATATTTGCATTAGAGGGGCCCCCGCACCAGTATTGTCCCTGTGACTCTGTGTTTCAGAGAGGAATGCGAGCTCCAAGGTTGGGAAACTTGCGCTAGCCAGTCAATCCGACCAGCAGGATTTGGGAGGAAGGAAGTACAGGGAGCAGCTTACAGAGGAGCAGAGCGCCCTGCTGGGTGTCCCAGCTCTCAGCCTGCACAAGGCATGGAGTGAATCTCACCCGGCAGCTGCCTCGCGCTGCCATGGACCTCAGAGGTCTCTTAAGCGCTCCTCCTCCGCGTTAGTGCGTTGTGGTGTCACACAGGGAGCACCCAGGCAGCCCAGCTGGGCCACAGGCTGGTGTGCAAGCACAACACGCCACTTAGCAAATGTGTCATTTGCACACAGCCTCTCAGAAAGCTTGATAACTAAAATAGAGCTCATTGTACCCTAGACCCTGAGAGGCACAGAAGCAGCAGACCTTTATGGCCACAAGGCGTGCGTTGCAGACCTGTTGTGCACAGCGTGAGAACTCCTGGTCGAGCTCTTGTGCCATGTCTGTCCCTGACAGGATCTTCATCTCACACACAGCACCGGCCATGGCTCCTCTGGGGTGCCAAGCATGTTAGCCAGCAAAGCTCTGACCCGCTGCTCTGCCAGGTTTGCCACACAGAGACCTGGAGCTGAAGGGCTGTGCTGAGGGGTGGGAGAGGCTCTGCAAAGAAGCCCATTCCCTACAGCCACCACATGAACCCGTGCACCCAGGGAATGCCCATCTCAGGAGCAGGCATCTCTCCTCACAGAATGGCATGCTGCTGCTGTACCCTAACACACAGCACTTGTGGAGCAGGACTCCACTTCCACATCTGCTTGCACCACGTTTTTTTACAGTGTCTGTCAGGGTCACTGTCACCTTAAGGACCAGCTAGAAACTTTTGTTTCCCCATGTTGCTTAAGTTTTGTAGGGGACAGGAAGGATTTTACTTTCCTCTGAGCATCAGAGATGGCAACAGCCAAGAGCAGGGGACCTACAAGCTATATTGTGTGGTTAAACTGGATGTCAGATGAGGTGGGAACCACACAAGTCTGTTTGTTGAAGTTTTTTTTTCCCCTTTGAAAGATAGGATTGAGTCTACTTCCTATGACCATCCGTGAATTTTATTCAACAAATGGTCTGTTTCTGCAAGACCCTAGAATATCAGCCAAACATACAGTCTCCCCTGCTTGTCCTCTGACACACAGGACCTTTTGGTCATTTGCAGCAGGTTGCACATTTGTTACAGGGTGCTGCAAAGTGTCATGGTCTTAAAAAAGGCTATTTGGTGGGGCTTTGCAGTTTAGATACGCGTTGCTGCCACCATGGGGGACCCAGCTCTGGGACATGGGTGGTTCCTCCCAGCATTGGACAACAGCTCATGAGATTCCCCTTATGAATTGGGCTCCCCTTCCATACTGTTCTTCCTCAGCTGCAGCTGAGGTAATTTTAGCACTTCTGGAATAGTTTAGCAATTAATAGGATTCTAGGGGAGAAAAAGAGTATGTTAACCCTTCTATCATTGCATTTAGTGGCATGTGTATTTACCCCTACATCTGGCTTTTTTCCACTACTTTTAAATTCCCCTTGCCACTGTATTTCTGGTATTTTATTGCTTTACAAGTTTAGCACAAGCTAAATCTGAATTTACAGATCTATACATGAACAGAAAGCTTGTTTCGTTGACTTATTTGCATGGAAGACATTTTTCATATAATGAGCTCTACCCAACTTAACATGTGTCTCTGTGTTGCACCAAGTAACCAAACCAGTAAAAATGGCTGGATTGAAGAAAGCAGGATAGTCTGATAGTATTATTCTAAGGAGTGGAAGTTTAAAAGGAGAAGAAAGAGGGGTTGGACTAGATGATCTTTCGAGGTCCCTTCCAACCCCTAGGATTCTGTGATTCTGTGAAGAAAGGGAAGGTGAGCAGCAAGAAGTAGTTCTATTTCTAGTGACAGTATTCTTAAGCAAAAAGGCACCGAGTCCTAATACTTTACTTTTTTTTTTTTTTTAGATACGATCTCAGCAAGCCAATCAAAACCCCTAGTGAAGAGGATTTGGTATTTTCAAGTGTTTGAATCTATGCCACGGGGTTTGTGAGCACACAAAGCTCTAACAGGTAGTTTGTCAGAGCGATGACCACAACATTTTCTGGGCAGCTACAGCAAGCCTAGAAAACCAATGAAATCCCAGCATATGTCCCCAGCCTGCTGCTTTGAAATTCATGCCTCTAATTCCCAAGGTTGTAAGTTTCAGGGAATTCCTCATTCAGAGAATGTTCCAGCTATATAAAATGGATTGTTTCCCATCACCATAATATTTGGGATCCTGAGCAAAAATGCTCAGGATAAGCTGCTAATTAATTGCAAACCCATCATTCATAGCTGTGAACCGACTCCTTGGTTCCTGTAACAAATTCAGAGAAATTAAGTTCACTTTACCAAGAAAAGAAAACAAAGTGCTTAACTGTAGCTGAAGTGAAGGAAACGAAACAGCGCTGAGCCCCGCGTTTCAGTCTTTAGGCAATTCAAGCTGCAAATGATCTTTTTCTTCTTTACGGGATGCAATGAGAGCCAAGGTTCTATTTAACCCTTTCCCACTTTTCCTGATTTCAAATTTATCAAAAAGGGAAGAATGGCCAAAAGTATTTAACCTCACACTTACTTATATGCGGAGAATGAAACTGCAGCCTCTCCAGTGAGCCAGCTGACTGCCACTGACTTCAAGCATCATTTCTAACACTGGCTAGTATTTTATAGCTAATAAACTGCTCTTGCTGCAGATGTCCTGGGAGAAAATAAATGGGAATGAAGACAGGCCAGGACTCCTAGTTATGCATGTAAAATAGCTGCAATTAAGTTATTACACATCCCCAACCGTTGGGAGGGATCATTACGAGCTAACCCTGGGCACCTGCCCTCTCCCAGGCACACACATGGACTTCAACAGGTGTTTCTCTTGTGGAGCTGTCACAGGATCAGGATCCACCTCTAACAGCAGACTGTATTACAGTTTTAAATACTCACAGAAACTCTCCAACACACATATACAATTCTACAGAATCTAAAAGATGTGTGCAAACTTGTTTTTAGTACAGACACATTAAAAAAACCTACACAGGCCTCCACTGGCTTAATCATCACCACGTACTCTTCCTTCGTACACTTGTTATCTATAGGATCGCTCAGCCATCAAATGCCCTTTATGCTATCCATCTTCCTAACTAGAATGTTAGCAATCAAATCCCCTCAGCTGCTGGGGTGCTGGGCTCCAGCAGAGTCGGATCGTACGGGTTATTAATTTTCAGACACAATGAAACAAACAGAAAATCCAGCACAGACGCAGGGAAACAGACAAGCGGGTGGACTCGGAAAATTCACAAATCTCAGTGCTCAGGGAATTGTGAGCTAATTATTTGGACTCAAATGTCACATCAAGTATCCCCAAAGGACTGACCTTGTATTTGTATTAGTTACATGACAGCCCACTGCTGCTCTGAAGGTATTGTTATGAACCATCAAGCCCCGGCTGTATTTAAGGCCACCTCTTCAAAAGTCTTCATCTGAAGAGGTACTAAGGCTTCATCACCATGCAGATTTCGGTGATCCCACGATTTCAGCTTTATTTTGCTATGGTAAAATGCTATGTATAGAAGTAGTATCCCAGGGGATGCATCTCCTTATGGCTGTCCTAACTTGCAAACCACTTGCAAATTAAGCTAGAGAAATGCAAAGGTGTTTACATTTGGAGATGCTGCAGATTTTACGGCTATGCCAACCTCCTTCCTTGCCTGGACACTCACTGCACCAGTGTCTGAAAACCAGCCTTATTTTCTGAAGACAAACAAGCCAACCACCCTGATGAAAGCAGGGTACCATAACGGTGACTTTCTGTGGGACAGCTCTAACAGCATCATAAGTATCTTAGCACAACATGGTCTTTTCTCATTTCAAGAAGATCCTTTGCTTGATAGATGTTTACTACAGTAAGGGTGCAGCTGAGACAGACCAGCTTAGGGTACAGGTTTCTTTACAGGCTCACAGACAAAAGTTTTATCTGTCCAAATCCAGTGTCCCTTCTTTAATGAGGGTTTTACCCAAATAAAATGTTAAGGACTCTAAACCCTAAACTGTAACTTAAATAGATGAAGTAGTTTCCTACAGCCGCCTGGCTATTCTTATGCAAAAGCTTGGTTTAGTTCTTTTTTCCTTCCATCCTTTTAAAGACCTTTACTGTAGGTATATAACAGATACGTACTGCAATTCCCCCTCCCTAAGTATTTTAGAATTAATTCATTAGCAGACAAATAAATCATAAAATATTTTTTTTCTCTGACTCAGACCTGTAAGAGGAACTTCTTGGTTCAAGATAATTTTGATCAATTTACAAACCTCTAAAAAATCCCTGCGGATTTTACAAAGTTAAACCCCTCAGGAATGAAGACCTGATCCAGTGCTGGGGCTTGTGTTTAGGTCCCAGTTCTGCTGCTACTGAAGGCAGAGGGAGCTGCCAAGGATCGGGCCCTGCTGCGCAAACATTGCCTGCAGGAACCACGCAGCCAGCGGGAAAGAAAATATTTTTGTTGCTGGGTTTTTTCTGGTTCCATTTCTTTCACATGTGAAATCTTATGATATGAAATGACATAAGACAAATAGGTTCAATTGTATAAAGGACCAATGGTATTTCCTTTGCATGTACATACCATGTCAAATTTAGGATTCAAAAGAATCATTGGATCATCTTAACTGCTCATCAGGTGCCTTTATAGACACAGATCCTGGAGCAGTAAAGAACTTCCCTTATTCCCTGGGACAAAACTCAATCACATTTTTTTTCTTGAGTATGAAAAGTACTTCAGGGAAGTAAGCAAAAAAGCCAATAGCAAGCTCCTCTTCATTTATGAGTAAACTGTGTTGCAATGAGGGAAGCAGTTTTCAGCAGCAAAATCAACCACTCGTTTGGATCAAAAAAATCGAGGTGTAGGATCGCACGCTTCAGTGTAACACACACGTTCTGGGATGTCACAACTGCCTTCCCAACCAGCGTTCAAGTATTTATTATCAAATTGGAAATTTCATTAATTTAACCAGGATATGAAAGCCATTAATTCTCCTCAATCAGTGCTCATATGCTTGATCCTTTGTAAATGGCAAGCTCACGGGAAAGGTCACCCACCGCTGCCACAGCACCCGTGTGTTGGTAACAGTACAGACCAAAATGTGGCCACCGAACACCGCTCATTTGGCTCGGCGCTGGAACCAGTTTGTTGTGGTTCACACAAACTGCTTTAAGGGCCTAATCCCAACGTCCTTGACAGCACTGAAAAGCTTTCTGCTGGTTTTAATGGGGTTTGGATCAGCTCCTAAGTGTCAGCTTCGCGTCCCGAGGACCTCATCTATCCAGCACTCTGAAACCAGCCGAGTTTTCGCCTGGCTCCAACACCGCAGTAACGAGGGATATTTATTAACTCTTGCAGAAAAGTTGCACTCCAAGAAAGCGCCTCCGTGTCCTTCGACTCCCGCTCCCCGTGGCGGTGCGGCGGGGGAGCTTCCCCGGGGTGCTGCGGGGAAGGGGAGGGTGGCAGCCCCCCGGGGCATCCCCGCCGCCCCGCGCCCCCGCACCCAGCCCCTCGGCCGGGTGGTACCCCCGAAGGTGTCCTGCGGGGGCAGAGCTCCGGGGGAGGTCGGGCTCCCGGTGTCAACCCGCGGTGCCGCCGCGGCCGCCTCATCCCGCC
>VZRW01014062.1:61523-115915 GCA_013398125.1 Aegotheles bennettii
CGGGCGCCCGGCCTCGGGCAAGCGCCGGCCCGGCGGCACTCGCCACCGCTCCCCGCGAGGGGAGGTGCGCGCTGGGGCCAGGCTGCGGGCAGAGGTGGCTTCTGGAGGTGCTGAAGACCAGCAGGGGCAGCTCCACGTCTCCGTGGCAGGCACTCTGTGCCTTTGGAAGTTCCGTTTGTCGCCAGTATGAAGGTTCAGGGGGCTGCCTCCGTGCTGGGGGTGTCCCAGAGATGAGCAGATAAAAATACAGGGTGTGTGAACGTAGGCATGTGTTCTTCCTCGGGGGGTGAGAGGGATGGGATTTGGCACAGCCTGGGTTCTGAGGCTCGGGCTCTTCCCTGACGTGACACAAAGACGTATGTTCTCTATAGGCGACAATGCATGGGCAGGATCAGCAACAGCATTTCTGTTAGGCCAGAGGTACTTGTGGCGATCTGCTCACTCCCTGCCTCTCCAGATCAGCTCCTGCCCCCGCATTCTTGTGCAATATGTCAATGCTGTTGTCTTCCTGCTTGCCCAATCCCCCCTCGGTGCGTCAGATCTCCCTGGTCTACTTCCACATCTCGGTCAGTGTGACTTGTTTGGGTTTTGTTGACCTTTTCAAAAAGCATCTCATGCTTCTGGGTATCCCACGTGGCATTTCATACAGTACTTCACTCTCCTTACAGAGTGGAGCATCTCCTCCTGTGCTGCAACTACAAGTCACCAGCTTTTTTTTTTTTTTGACATGTAGGCAGCAGGATTTGATTTGATACGGAGTAAAGGGCAGGTCTCGGCAAGGATGCAGAAAGTATGCAACTGGGAATTTTCAGTCCAGGTTCTTGCCTATGCAGAACATCTACAAGCCATAAGATAAACAGTATAATCCCCCACTGCATCAGCTGATGTATGTTCAGCAGAGAGGGACTCTGTTGCTATTGTGAAAGGAACAACACCTTTATTCAAGAAAGAATAGAAACTTGTGCTGGTGCATGGAGAGAAGTGCAGGGTCATCAAGGGGGTGGGAGACATCTCCCAGACTGCCTCCAGGCTGTGCAACAACTGGATGTGAAGCTGCTGTACCCTTCTAGGTGACTGACTGATAATGAGTTTCTTCTGATGGTTTAGCATTCTTCTGATGGTTATGCAGAGGCAGCATAGAAGTATGACAGTTCATATCAATTTATAATCCAGGTAATTTGAGCTCACACATTTCCACAACCGTCTTCCACTCTGCAAGTCAATTGCGCCAATGAGCCATGACCACACAAACTTTTCTTGCCATAAAAAGCTCCTTATGTTGGTACTCGCCTCTAAACATCAGTGCTAGACCCTAACATAAATATTTTGGGGGTAAACACCAAAAAGAGCTTTTTCAACAAAAGAAAGCTTTGGCACAGGACCAAAATTTATAAACTGTTATCTGTTAACTTAGCTAGAACATCCGAGGCAACCTTAGGCTGAAGTTCTACAGAAGTTTTTCCATGGACTATTGGGGATAAGAACTTCCGTTAGTTTTAGGGATGAGTGTGAATGGCTTGTGAAAGGAGCCCTGTGAAATGGTTGTCTACAACCCCAGGGATCTAAGTTCAGTGACCCAGGGGATCCTTTTGGATTCAATGTGTCTTTGCACAATCTAAGATTGCTGGCTGCAGCCAAACACACACTGACACTTCATTATTTCAGCAGTGGCTGCAGTCGGTGAGTGGTTCCATATTTTCTTACTTGCCTGAGCCAGCAGCCTCCTCCTCTCGGGATGAACCCACACTTCTGTCCACCCTCCTTCCCAGCTTTATTCCTCGTTTCTGCTGTCTTCACCTACTGGGCAAACCCCATGGAAGAAACAGAGGAGGATCTTGTTTCTGTATTGGCTTCCCTTTTCCACGTATTAATCTCTATTATCAGAACAGGAAATGTTAAATTTATTTTACATATATTAACGCTCCTGAGGAAGCTGTACGTAGAGGTGAAGGACAGGATATGGAGTAAGCTGACAGATGACTTCTGGACTCAACTCTGTGTATGTGCTTGGGGAGTGTGATGCTGACAGATGCAGGAACAGGAAGAGGAACATCAAAAGGCTGCCTAGGTAAACATGTGCACCGATTCCTTCAAAAGGCTTTAATTGACACAAGGACCGAGGGAAAGTGGCTGGGGCAGGCACACATGCAGGTATCCGGGAGAAAACGAGCAGGAGAGCTGAGGCATGCAAATGATGGATTGCACATGCACCGGGCAGGGGATACCTTCTTTTTAGTTTGAAAGAAAAGTAACATGAATTGCAGCTGGCTTGCTGTAACTGTAGACAAGTCTGAAGCCAAGTTTTGTTGAAGATGAGTGTAGGTCAGCTTTAAATGATCTTCTCTTATTAATGCTCGTGAAAGAAAGTTTGCCTAGCTCTGGTTCTCAGGTTCATGGAGAAGTGCAGTACCAGCATTGCCAGAAGGGACCAGTGAAAACATCTTGTTCACACTGGTCAAGCTTCAGCCTGCATGGAAAAGGGGATTCACCGTCCTGGGTAGTATCAGTATTCACAGGAACGTAGAAGAACCCCTGCCCTCAGGGCTGCTGCTCAGAATGCTTGGCCTGGGGAGACTCTCACTGACTTGAGTATGAGAAAAGGGCAAGCAGTGGTTGATTTCTGAGCTTACACCAGATTTAGCTGGCTTTTGTTGTGTGTGGCTGGTACTAGTTACCAGAGGATTTGTACTGTGTGTTGGAAGAAGAGCCAGCCCTAAAAGCTGTTATAGACAACAGACACAGAAAAGATCCATTCCAGACTGCATCTAAGCTGCCGAACAACTGGATGTGAAGCTGTCATATCCTTCTAGATGACCAACTGATAACGAGTTTCTTTTGATCTGCCTGGAGCAGAGAATTACCTTCAGTGTCCGCCTTGAACTGACAGGGTGAGGCCTGAATAGGAGTTCAAGGGAAAACCATTTCCATCATTAGAACGTAATTTTAGCAAGAAACTAGAACTTTACTGTTTAGCACACTGATATCTTTTCTTAGTTATTTTTCTGTTTACAGTGTTTTGTTGCTGAGTGGACAATAACTGCGTGTGCCGTCTGGAACAGAAAAGTGTATGCATAGGTCAAGTAGCTTCCCAAAACTCACGGTAATGAAAGACAAAGGCTCGGCTGCAGTTAGCAGGAGGGAATTGCTTTTGATTTGGAAGTAACATGTTGTTTATATACTGACTGGGAGGAGGGGACAAAGGTACACACAATGAAACTATTGGAAAAAACATGCGGTCATTAGAATCACCTCAGAGGTACCTGCCTCAGGAAATACACAAATAAAGGGGTAAACTGTAATTAGGAGAAATATGTAGGTGTTTGGGTTTTTTTTTCCCCAGCAGCAAGATACAAAGAGCAATGGGCTGCTCACAAGCTTGGAAGGACTTTTTGGAAGATGAAACAAAGGCCCAAGTCCGTTCGCAGGGTAGCCAACAGAAATCTTTGCTGTTGACTTCAAGAAAGGAATAAAGCCATATAAACTGCTTTTTAAAAATTCCAGCTGCAAAATAATCTCTGTATTGGCTCTGACCAAGGTTTGGAGAGTTTAACTGAGAGTCCTGGTGTTCTGGCAGACAGGGTGTATCTGCCTCCTGGGTCCATACAGCAAGTTTTCAAGTGATTGCAGAGGCAAAAGTGATCCACTGGCCAGTTCATACTGTCTTTACTACCTGGAAGAAGAGAGTCTGATGAGGGCCATGTACACAAGGCAGAGTTAAAGTTGACAAAGTAGCCAGTCCTTACTCCTGCACCTCTCTACCCCTGAAACTGGCAGGTGAAGGCTGAGATGGAAACATTTCATGAGAAGGAGGGACCAAAGTCAGAATTTTGGTTCAAACACACTCCAGTTTATAGAGGCATTTAGGTCTGAAACATGGACCCATTTTCTGGGCTTCTGAGCCTTCGACACAGAAACTGGAATCCAGATCTTCGCCGTGCCTTGCATGCGTTACCCCTCCCAGCACTGGTCCAGATAATAGCAAAGAGTCACCATCTGGCTGGATTTTATGGTTTGATGAAGTGCTCAGTTTTAAGGCAAGCACGTGTCTGGCACCTGGGGACTGCAGAGTCCTGATCCCAGTTCTGGCACGGTCTTTCTGTGGCCCTGGGCAAGTCACGTCCTCTTCAGAGGAGGGAATTCATCAAGTGCCCTGCTGAACCAGCAATGGACTGTAAAGCAATGCTCAGTTCTGACTGGAGGAGAGGCCAGCTGGAGGGGCCTTGGCCGCACCGAGCCAGCCCTGTGCCTCAGCCCAGGGATGCTTGTGCTGGGACATGGCTGAGGAGATCCTGTGCTCCCCATACTGCTCCTCCAGGTCACTGCAGGAGGGCAGGGAGCCAGGGGCGTCATTTCAGGCTTGTGCTCTCTTGTGCTAGGGCTATCCTAGCCCCCAAGAGCCTCAAGACACAGAAAGCACAGATGTTTTTGGCCCCTTTACTTTGGTTTTGCAGTTGCACAATTCCTACTTGTTATTACCATCAGGCTTCACAGGTGTGTTCCGAGCAGGGCTTACAAACCAATTTTCAGATGCACAGCATTATGCAGGAGTTTGCCATTTGTTGTCACCAACTGATGAAATATTCCTCAGTCTTTTTAGGCTTTTAATTATGATGTATTCCAATTTTGTATAAACCACAGATATTTTTCTATCAGAAACCCCAAGAAATTACATACAATAATTCTTCATCCTCATAGACCTATTTTTTCCATTGGTTTTCCTCCCTGTTTAAGCAAGAAGTAACTAGGGAGTCCCAAGAATTGGAAGCTCTCTTTGCTGCACTCAGTATGCCTGTATTTCATATTATATCCTCTTTGAATGCCAAAACTAGCCAGTCTGGTTTTATTTTTCTTTATAGTTTGGTTTTCTAGTTCCTGTGTTTGGAAACACTTACCTTAAGGACAAAAAAAAGTGACGAACTTGTAAGGGTTATGTGGATGATTTGAAGTGAGGCTGTTTTTCTGAACTCTGGACAAGTGACCTACCTTGCCCATGGTTCCAGAACTGGCTGAAAGACCTGTGCTTTGCTCTGGCTCCATAGCATCCTGCAGCCCAGTCCCAGCTTGATTCTGTTTCTCAGAACAGTACAGCTGGACATGTATGGTGTTTGAAGAGGTAGCTTTTAATTAACGTCTTAGTTTTGCAGTAAAATAATAAACTTAATTACTGAATTCTAGGCCTGTAAATGCTTCTACCTTATAATAAAATCTAATCCTTTATCTGCAAAGTAAGCAACAACTTAAATGTACTATATGGAGTTGGATATCTCTTCCAACAGCAGCACACACCTCTAGCTTACTTCAGAAAGTGGATCATATTCTGCATTTCAGCTGGGACTAACACTAGTGACCTTTGTGCTGAACAGTGTTTCTAGAAAGCCTTCTCCTGGATGCTAAATAGCAAGAGATAAAGAAGTTGCAATGGAATGAAAACGTGATGGCAGTTTTCTAGCTCCTTGTGGTAAAGTCTTCAGATTTTGTCAAGTGTTATTCAGAGTATTGCATCTCTTTCAGCAACTAGACAGAGTCATGGCAGGGTTGATTTGGGCAAGTCTAGTTACAGCAGTGCAGCCATTAGCTGACATGAGACCCCTTTGTGAAGGCATTCGCTGTATAAAATGAGGGGGAGGGGAGGTTGGCTAGGAAGATAAATCAAAGATAATGCAAAGATGAGGCTCACCAGAGGAGAGCAGTGTAACAACTCTGGGGTTCTGAGAATGTATTTTACCTCAACAGTCCATGCATCATAATTTTTCCTGGCTGCAGTAAGATTCTTTCCTCAAATTACCACTTTGACCAACCGTATTCCAGGAATCCATAGCTGCTTGTTCCACTTCTGCAGTTGGTTTTGTAATGCTTATTCCATTGCCAAGAGATTACTCACAGGTGTCTATTATGATGGAACATAGGTAGCCTCTTAGAGAGGCAAAAGTAAAAATCAGTTTCAACTCAAATCCGCACTGAAATAAGCCTTTAGTGTATGCGCAGGCAATGAAGTGTAAATGGAACTGATGTAGGTGTCACCAAAATAGCTGATAGTGGGTGACCCTCATTTACTGCCAGACACATCTAGTTTCGATGTTTTGCTGGATCCATCATTGCCAAGGTTGCCCCTTTCTTCCTGAACCTCAGCTAATGCAGAGGGTTTCCTTCACGCTCACAAAACCTTTCATTCACATGCTTTCATCAGCTTGAGGTAAACTAGCTGCAAGGCTACCCCTCAGGGTTGCACACAGACATGTCCCAACCAGGTACCTCATAAGCACACTCCTTTGCTCCTCCTCTTCATCTCTGCTATGTCTGCTTAAATTTCTGCAGGTTTAATTGTACATATTGCTTAGTCTTTTATGTCCTGTAGCTCCGACCATCAAACCTAGCAGATCACTTAAGAGAGGACTAGGTAGCAAGAACACCTTATCCTCAGGGTAGCGTCCATGATCCAGGCCAAACCTTCCCCCACCGGTAGGCTGTAGCCTTTGAGGCTCACTCCCTCTGCTGGTGCACCGGAGCCTCAGGCTGGCAGTCTTGGAGCAAAGCAAATGTTAATTTGGTTGGGGCTTTTGGTTAACCTCTTCCTCCAACTTGAAGCAGTCCGTCATTCTCTTACAATACTTTGTAAGTAACTCTGAGCTGTTCAAATCCTGGTAGAGGTGTGTCAAGAGCTTTTCCAATCCAAATGTGCTGTGTTGACATCTGTGTTGTCATTAGTCCAATTGCAAAAAAAAAAACAAAAACAAGAAAAGAAAAAAAAAAGTAAAATCTAACCCTTCAGACTTGATTTATAAGACCAAGCACAAAAACACTAGTTTAAGCATTTTGGTGGAAGCTTTAAAAACAAGCCTACTCAGGCTGATACTCATCTGTGCTTCTTAAGCAGCAAAGAGAAAAGCAGCAACACAGCAGCAATAGTGCCAGGCATGCACAATTCAGCCACACTAAGAGCCGAAGAGCATCTCAGGACATTCAGAACACCAGATCATAGGCAGTGTTCTGTATCCTCACTGATGTAGTGTGCTTGCCTTTCTCTGAAGCACCTGAACATGCACATACTTCATCTGGACTTCAGTGGGACTACTCTTTTGCTTTAAAAGTTAACCACATACTCTGCTGAGTAAGGGTTCAAGTGAGTTTAGGGTATTAAGTAATTCTTTGTTCATCCACTGCTTTATATCTAATGAAAAAAATTCAGTTCTTTCCTTTCTAAGTCCTTCCAGGTCATTCAAACATGCTTCACTGTCAGTGGAGGATTTATTGTTCTTCATGGTTCTATTTTTGCTTGTAAAACAAGTTTTAGCTGTGCCTGTATTTTAAAAAAAATTCTGAAGTCCTAGGATGGCACACATCAGTACCTAGTGTTTGCAGCCTGTCCTTTCAGGGCCAGTGTATTATTAAATCCACTACACTCAGCAGGAATTGAACGGATTGAATCTGTGAGCTGTATCATGCATTTGCTGCATATGCAGTTACCTCCCTTGAACTTCATGGAAACTACATACGTCTAGCTGAAGGCAGACTGGCTGTATGATTACACCATTGCTTGCACACAAATGCACCTGCATACTGAAATCCTACTCAAAACGGCTGATCTCAAGTTCTCAAGAAAGTAGTTTCATTTCTCTAAGACTGACACTACTTAATAAAATTTTAAAACTTTAACAAAATGCTTCAGGAATAGGAAAATGATTTAGACATTACAAGAAGGCTTCACCACCCTTACACAACCATCAACACAAATTCAGGCAGTAGTATTTAAAACATTTATTAGTCTTTCATATTCCACTGGTCTTGAAAACATTCTTAACCTCTATGAATAAGATGTTCATTTAGCTCAGCTCGAGCCCTAGTCTAGCAAAACACTTTTCAAAACCAAGCATGGGGTTGTTTGAAGTTGATGCAAGTGCTTTGCTGGATCATGGCCTGACTCCACAACTGCCACATATCCTGTTCCCTCAGACTAATCAAGGTTTTAGAACTGCTCCTAGTGTATTCTACTGACAGACTCTCCCCTGTCAACTTAAAAACAGGCAGGCTGTGTAAGAAAGATTTCTTACAATGTCTTGCACTTCCCTTCCACCCACCCAGGTTTTACAGTTATTCATGTTCACAAAAAAAATCTTCCAGTTACGTATGCTGGATATCAATTTCTGTACTTTTCCCCATCTTTTTCATCTTGTTCATTCATTGTACTTAGCTAGTTTTAGCCTAGGTATGATGTTCATTGACTGCAGTTCTTGGAATAAGAGTTTACAGGCATAAGGTATGCGCAGAGAAGACACATGGCATGATGATTTGCAGTAGTGGCACCTAGGGAAACAAACAAAAACAAAGTCAGAGTTGGTGCATAAATGAAGCTCAGTAGAAAAAAACCCAGTTGTCACTATCCACTAGTTTCTCTGCCCACCTGCATTTAAACTCTAGTTTCAGTCCTAAAAGGAGCTGAGTGCTTGAGACACATTTTAGCACTTAAGTGAGTCATAACTTTAAGCCCTTAAATAATCTGTCTGCAGTCAATAGGAGCTTAATGTTAAACCTGCACTTTTCTTGGAGAATCACAGCACTTGGTAGCTAATAGGACTGACTTCTACTTCTTCACCACTCACGTAACTGCCAACACAAATCCAGCATTGCGTGAACAAAGCTGAGTATTTCTGAAAACATGGTTGATGGACCAGTTTCCATCTTATATACATGTCACAAAAAAGACACAGGAAAAAAGAAGGTTCACACGGGTTTCCTTATATGCAATTTCACCCTATAATGTCTCAAATCAGTTCATATTCCAGAAAAGAGGCATCTCTCATCTTACATCTCTGTGTGAAAAGCCAAAGCTTTAATCAAGGCAGGAAATCAGTAAGACTGTTTTAACACATATTTTTGCACTCTTTACTCAAACAATGATCTCAAAACTCTGGGGGAAAGGGTTTTTTTGTCATGTAGGTATAACCTTGACCATATAAGGAACAGACAGGCTGGTCACTCAGCCATCTTTCCAGTATCAGGACTCAAATTCAGCGGTGGTGAAAACTGTTTAAATTATTTAATTTCATGCCGTGTGTACACACAAAGGAAATTAAAAATCTTTATTATAAATATCAGTTTCCAACCCCATTTCCTTGTTCTCCTCTATATTCCATCTTCTGGCTTTGGAGGATTGAGAAAGCCAGGCCTTTGGGAACTCAGCACTTCCCTAATGGTCTTACAAAGCTCTTTTTTTGCATCTGTGTTTCAAATCTCTACTTTTGGCACAAAGTCGTAACAGTCTGAAGACCAAATTAAGGAAGAATTAGCAAAATTCCTACATGCTTCTGTGGTACAGAATGAGGCTAAGAATCAACACCTACAATAAAGACAAAGCTTAGTCACTTGTTTCAGTTACCAGTGAACTTGATCTAGAGCACATGGAAGTCAATGGTCCAATAAAGTTGGTTAGTAAAACTGTGGTTGCCTGGCCCTCCACATGCTTCATACGTGGGGTATTTATTTTTTTCAAAAAAAAAAAACAACAAGAAAGCTTTCAACCAATGGTATAGAAGCCTTAATGGCATTTTTGCAGTTCATGATGAGGAATGAATCTTTTGTTATTCCAGTAATTGCTTTGGCTTGGTCTAAATCTGACTACAGACAGTGAGAAGGTAATGGACTGAACTAGGAGTTCCCTAGAACAGGCTTCTCCTGTAGACACTGTTACACAGGGGAAATGTTAGAGCCAGCAAGCCTTTAGAACAGAATAGACCTCAACTGCAGGTTTATAACTACTCCCTTAGTCCAAGTTTCTAGGGATAGGTACATTTTTATGTTGGGAGTAAGCTACCTAAACAGAAGCCATTTTCCGATGATAACATAGCAAGCAATTGTTTTCAACAGAAGCAGCCTTGCAAGCTCTGGAAGCCTGATGAGGCACAACTTCTCTGCTACAAGCAGATGTCTGGCATCTGATTACAGCTACTAGGGACTGAGGAGCAGAGACTACCCACTACACCCAGGCTCAAAGCTACACCGTTCTGGGCCTGCTTTGTACTTGGATGGGAATCACCCAGAAAGATTAAGGTGCAAAGCACAAAGCTCTGTCAAACAGAGATCACAGAAACTGAAGTACTTGGAAGACCATTTGGTACTAGAATTGATACTAAACTGGACAGGAAAAGGCAACTGTGCCAAGGCTGAATCTGGACCAGAAACAATTTTTTTCTTCACGTATATTTTAAAATTCTCAGACTCTAGGGATTGGAATAACTTTTTATCACCAAAAAAGGACCAAAATAATCTGCTCATGGCACTCAGTGGAGTCCTGCCCCTGAGCACCTGTACAACAGCAAAGTTAGAGAATTTGCATAAAACTGATACATCACAGTAAGTTTCTACCGTATTTTTTACAGGGTTGAATTCTGTCACTGCCACAACAGTCCTCTATCCCTTCAAAAGTACCAGTTCAGGCCCCAGCACTGATCTGGTGTTACTGTCTTGCAGAAAAACATAGCTGGTGGCTAGTCCTTGTCTTGGAGGAACAGCCCATCTTCCTTAAGACAAGTGCCCTTAATGCCAGCTGCCAAACAGCATGCTTCCAAAAGGTTTCTTGCAGCAATGTCTTATTAATGCCAGAATCACTGAAAAGTACAGTTTGGAAGTTTCTCTTAATGACTTGGTCTCTACTGTGATGCTCATTATAGGGCCACTCACTTCAGCTGCTGGTAGACACAGTGTATCATTTAGCAGAAACTACCTCTTATTGATGACTCTCACACATCAGACAGCTTTTCACAGAATCAGATTGCAAGAATGTCCTGCTCTGTCTGAGAGAGCAGTTTCTTTCACAGTGATTTAAAAAGAGTCACTAAACTTTGTTACAAACTTCAAAATACAAAATATATTAACCACACCTTAAAAATAAAATGCAATACTATTTCTAAAGTTCAAATTCCTAATTTTCTTCAAGGCTCCCTCACCTACTGCGGTCTCTGAAAATCTTCAAGGACTACTCTGAAAGCCAAGGTTTTATAAAAAACTAACTGAGCTGCTCCTGCATGTGAGTTTTTTTAAGGCAGTGCTTTCCACAGTTAGAAGTGGTTGCTTGGTTGACTATGGCATGCCCTTCCTTTCAGACAACTTCAACCTCAACTGTTATTTGCATTTCAGTAGTTTTAAGAGACCTGGATCAGAAAATGGCCCGCCTTGTCATACACATTGTATATACAACCTAGAAAAACAGAAGCCTCAAAACTACTCACTGCACAAAAGCCAGTAGGACAATGCCCAACTAAGAATCTCCAGCCACAACAGAATGCACAGAGCAGGCCTTGTCTTTCCTCTTGAGTTAACATGTATTTACCTGCCTGTCTCAACTTCTGCTCCACAAGCAGCAGAACTGCTGCTGCTGTTGGCAGGCAAACATGGTGCTTGGTTTCAGGCCAGAAGGCAAATGTTTCAGAAGAAAGATCTGACCAAGGGCAGAAATGGTAGCTGTCACTTTTACACATCTACAAATGAGAACACACCTTACTTTCCTACTTCCTTATACCATGGGAAGAATCACTCTGGAAGCACTGAGTGAATAAAGTCCAATTTCCTGCTTCTCCCAATAGATTGATATTGATATCCAAGATGCAGCAAGTTTCCAACAATGCTCTTTTGAGGTATTCAGAAATGAATCTTCCTCCTCCTCCTTTCAACTCCCCATCTTCCCCTGACATAAATATTGGAGTAACTTGAACTCACATTGTTGATTTTTTCCCTCCCTTTGTCACAGGATTCCAGGTCATCTTTTTTCACAGAGCTTGCAAGAACTTTGTATCTCATAAATTTCTAATTAGTCTCACAAATCTGTTTTTCTGCCTGGCTAAAACAAAACCAAGCTAAAGCACAACATTTCCCTTCTTCCAAAGAACATAAAAAGAAGCTTCCCTATCTTCTAATAATAGTGGTGTATTTCCAGCACACTACAGAGCAACTTTAAATCTAGCATCTCAAAACTACTGTAGAGAAAAGATGGTTATGAGCGAAGCCCATATTATTACACACAGTGAGCTCCACATAGTTCTCACATCCAGTTTTATGCTTCCCCTATGTGAAAAAACAGTTTGTTTGCAGAAGATAAACTCAGTACTATCTTGGGACCCAGAGCAAGAAAGCAAGACCGCTAGCTAGCCTACAGTTTCTTAGGGGCAAGGCAGCTGGTCAGAAGCCAGCTGAATTTTCAACCAGACAGCTGCTTGTCTCTGAGGCTCCAACATGGGGTCAGTGCATTTGTCTGATGCTTCGAAGAGGAGCTCCTTATTTTACAAGACTACAAAGCAAAAGGCATTTGGAAGAGGCACAGTCAAAGAAAGCGGTGTGCATGTGATTGTGAACTCCATAGCCAGAGAACTGCCTAGGAAGCAGGAGATGTTGCTTTCTTCTCCACCCACTCTCTCTCTTCAGCCTTGTGAGGTTCAACACATGAGAGTACCAGGACGATCTGTGAATAGCATGGCTAGTATAATCTCTTTTCTGATGTCAGAAGAATCAAGGACGTTGACGCAGCTAGTTTCCCTTCTTCAAAAACAGATTATATACAGGACTGGGGTTTGCTAATCTCCTGCAAGGGTGTGAAGGGAGGCAGCAGACAGAGTGAAGGTACACTGGCACAGCAGGCTGTGAAAGAGAATACCCGTGCTTCACACCAGGAGAGAGCCCTGGCCCATTGCATACACACTCACTTTATTTCTAAGTTCAATCAGACTGTAACAAAGAACTCTGCCTGTCACCTATTCCCCAAATACCATTTTTGAATATTGACACTGGTTTTGATTAAGGTACATGGGACTGTAAACCAGTGTCTGCGAACACTTTAAAACTGAGAAGCGCTGTAACCAAGGACAAAGTTCTATTCCATGAGAGGCACGTTTTCTCTGTACCACTTTGCTTTATGCACTTGATGTCAAGCAGTTTTTTGAAAATATGAACACATATGAAACATGTCACATCCACAAAGGGAGGAGGGGACACCATGGTTTACAAAAAAGCATTACAGTTCTACAACTTACCAGCCAGAGTACCCCAGCAAGCCACACTGCCCACAAACGTCCACTTCAAAGGCATCACTTGAAATCATCAGTCTCTCCAACAGAAGCATGCTGGCTCCATAACCTATCAAACAATCCCGTTCCATCTCTCCAAGACGTAAACCACCATCACGGGATCGACCTTCAGTGGGTTGCCTTTGAAATAAATATTTGAAAAATGTACTAAGTATTCCAGAACATACCTTCTACAACTCTAGGGACGCCTGTCTTCAAACTAACAAGAACATTGGATAAATGGAAAACAGTTTTCTACAAATCAGAGTTGCTGATCTCACAAATGTGTTCTTGAAGTTGAAGCAAATCCTCTTTGCATCTGCACTAGCAAAATGATGTCGTTCTGTGAGTAACAACTGCAGCATCAGGCTCTTTACTTCACAGAAAGCAGCTGAACAAGTGAAAAAAGAAAAAGACTGAACAGTATCCAGGACAATCTGGACACAGATTTGGTACTCATTTTTGGTGAGACACTCATTGTAGTTTGTAGCTAACTAAATGAAACAATATTCAACTGCCAATGAATGAATCATCGAGCTAACGTTTCAGCTGAACTACGGCTAAGTAAAACTAAGTTCTTTAAATAAAATCATTTTTGATCTGGGAGAGAATACCAAAACAAAGCAGCAAACAAGTAGTATGAATATTACTAGCTCATTGTTGAAATTATACTCTACTTTTTTTAAAAATAACACTTATCTAGTTTATTTTTTCATGTCTGACAGTTAACAGACTAGTTCTTGTACTATGTATGTTCCTGGTTCTCTAGTTCCTCAACACAAATCAAACTCTTATTTCTTGTCTGGAAAGACTTCCCGTCTTCATGGTGCTAGAGGAAAGTTTTAACAAAGCAATGTAAGCATATGCTAAAGATTTTAAGGTTAAAAGGCAAGGTACAATATATTATTTAACAACATTTAAGCCATTTTTTTTGTTGGACAGTCAAAATCTTTAATGCCTTGTTTGTCATACTGCAGTTTCTACAGTATCAGTTCTACTCTCAGGTACTAGCAGAATGCAGTAGTACTTAGGTTGCAAATATTACAGTGAACTGTGAAGCAAAACCAATCTCAAATTCCTGAAGCACTAATATACTACATAAGTTTTACTAAATACTTCAATCTTAGTTTATTCCCTGAAACATAACAGCAAAGAGAAGGAATAAAAAATATCACTGGCAATCGTAAGAGGCTTTGCTGCTGAAACCCAATGTTTATGTGCTGTTTCTGGTACCAGCAGCTGTGTAATCCACCTAGAATACCCAATGACAGATCTGGTCCATAACTTTTGGAGTATATTTTGTTTATATTATTTCAAACAACAAATTTGTTAAGTATACCACATATATTAAAAAAACAAGTTTTTGCCAACTAATCATAACTCAGACAAAAGGATTTATAAAAGCCTTCAACATCTAATAATCTTTTGTAACAAGTATAAAAAATATACCTAATTACCAGACCAAAGTATCTTCTAAAGATGCAAGCTGTATTTGTTTTTAGGGGGAAGTGTTTCCCTTGCTCTGATCACACTGGAACCTTAAAACTAATCTGCTTGTAATTCAGATTGTTCTTTTCACTCACACAACCTTCTATTTTTCCCACTGTTAGGAGAATGGATAGAAGTTGTTTACATCCTGATTAAACTCCCTAGGCCCCCTCGCCCCCGATGATGGCACCATCACTGTTTTAAAGCACTAGCCCTGTGGTGAATGCAATTTCTCTTCTGAAGTCCCAAGAGGCAGATTTTAAAAGCAGTTTGGGCCTCCAAAGATACAGGCATTTGCCGTGATGCTAGACGTGCTTGAGTTCCTTTTACCAACTGACTTCTATAACATTTGCTAATGCACAAGCCTACTTTCAAAAGTTTCGCCAGGTGCTGTTCCACAGGATAAAATGAAAAAAATACCCTTATAAATGTGAACCCAAATAAAGTCTCAATCCAATTAAGGGAGGATAAAACCTCTTGAAAAATGATGGGAATCTCAACTCCAGCCCTTTAAGAGTTGATATGCCATGGGTCTTCCAACAGTTACAGGACGAAGATTTCTAAGGCAGCTGAAGTCTCATTAAAAAAACACACAAAAAGCCCCCCAAAACCTCCAACTTGAGTCTTAAGCTCCCGTTTCACCCCCACTGTCAAAATGACTTACTGAAAAAACAAATCAAACAAAATCCTCCCTCCCTAAAATGCAGTTTTCTAAAGTAACAAAAGTCTTTTGCTCCCTAAGTCTATCAGATTTTCTGGCTCACAGGAGTTTGAAAATTCCTCACACCAAAGTTTGTTTACAAAGTTAAAACAGTATTAATAAAGCATTTGTGCTTCCCCTTTTCTGCTACACAAACATATGCTGCAGCTCTTGCTCTGAGCAACTATTACCATTTATTATTCTAAATGTAACACTCTGAAAATAAAGCAGACTCTTTAAAATAAGATTGGGAATATTATTCAAGATACATATTTTTCATATTAAAAAAAAGTACTTAAAATTTTTAAATGCTAAATAAAACACAATGATTCCTTAAATAAAAAAATAAGGCCAAGTGGTCTTCATACCATATAACTGCTGCATTTAGAAAAAGGCATAAAACAATTAACTTCAGTGTTTTTAAGCATATTAAGAATTTATTTACACTAATTCTGATTTTCTGGAAGAACAGAGAGTTCAGCTTTATGGCCCTATTCCTTGTTTCATTGGTCATTGGGGGAAGTAAGTTGACCCCCATGAATAAGAGCAGGCCTTGTAGGTCTGGTGCCTATTACGGAAAACCAATGGCTGACTAAAAGTGGAGTTTTGGCTGAAACACTCATCTCCGGGAAGTTCAGTATTACCTAGAAAACACTGCCTGAAGGAGGAGGGTGTACTGTGCTCCCACAGGCCCAGAGCACCGAGACGAGCCCTGACCAGTGCCATCACTACTCCCCTGCAGTACAACGGGAACTGGCATATCTGATGTGTTCAAAAGACACGCAGGTGGCAGCTCTGACAATGTCCATCAAAACAACTGGGCATGCAGAAAGCTTATATTGATCTCTTGTAAGGAAAACTAAAACTAATTTGTCTTTTAAAAAGATTTAGCAGGACTGGGTATCTAAGCAACACCATATATAGAACTATGTTTTAAATTAATTGCCAACTACTCATGGCAAAATAAACTAAGTATTGCATCTCATTTAACAAATACCAATTCAAAGGGCAACATCCTGGTGGTTTTTGACTGTGTTGACAAAGAGTGCTGCTTTGGTACAAAGTCTTGTTTTAGTCAGAACAATATCTAGAATCAGTTCAAGGAATTTCTGCCTTATTCCAGATGGAAATACAGCTTTGCTTTGTCAATTAAGGCACATCTGATAAATAATAAAGTGCATTTCAAGACAACGACAGCCAATTCCATGTTGGAAGCTGTTACAGGATTACTTTTAAAAGTAAAAAACAATGTTAGAGGCAATCTACTCTCCAGGAAGTGCAATGGATGATAAAACAATAGTGAGTATGAAAGCTGGCAAGGCAGACTCTCAGCAGAGGCAATGGCAATAACAAAAGTTTAATTAGTTGAGGAGAAACAAGAAAATTTCTAAAAGACTAGTCAAGAGGCAGCATAAATTGAACATCCACTAGCTTTCCTGAAAGTCAAATAAAGAGCCCTAGCTACATAGTATGATGCTACAGGCTGAACAAAGAATTCAAAGAAAGTAAGGGGTGGGGGAAGTCACACCACCTTCATCTTCACATGCAAACATTACCTTGACTTGGGATTTAGGTTTCATTTAAATTCAATATCTCTAAACAGCTGAGAAGTTGGGGAGATAATACAGAAGCAGATCAAGGGATTTGCGTAAGCTAGGAGGTCCAGCAAACCAACTGTGTGCACTGTTAGCTAAGACAGCAAGTTTTCATTTTCATGTGAAGCACCAATACCATGACTAATACACTGAAGAACAGAAAGCGGGGCAGATAGCCCATTATTTGGGAATATCACTCACATCATATAGGCAAGCAGCTGTGGTAGGAAATAATGTTTGTGCTACACTTGTTCTTCTTAATATGGTTGGTGAAAAAGTTCATCCAAGAACTACAAAAACTTTTCATAGTTTCTCTCCCAGTTCAGCCGCTGGTATTTATTTCCATGGAAAGTGAGACAATTTCAGTTTGTCCTAGAGACAGCATGAGGCTGGAAAAGCCAAAAAGCATAGGAAATATACAATGAAAAGCAAAAGAGAAAGATACTTCTGTATCAGGTACAGCAGAGAGTACCACCATGCAGCAGGTGAGGTATAAATGGTGTACATGATAGTCCAGAAACACTGGCAAAGGACATTTAGAATTATCTTTGCTAGAACATTCAAGACTAGCTGGTAATTAACATTCTGGCAAGATCTAGCAAATAATCCTACTGTTATGGAGAGAGGTGAACTAAACAATCCACTAGAAGCCTCCTCAAAGCAAAGCAATTTGGGACATGAGCGCAAGCAGCCATAGAGCTTGGCTTTAAGGAAAAAGGTAAGTAACATCAGTGAAAGCAGGGTGCTTCAAATTCTCTAATGGTCCAGATAATACAAGTCCACTTCCAGGGGCTTACATTACTCAGAGTATACCTACTTGACTTCAAAATTTGCCACCAGAGGACATCAACATGGTAATCAACCTTTTTGTTAGAGAGAAAACCAAGTTCAGGCTTAGTGCAATGATCATGACTCCAAAGGAACTGAGGACATATCTTTAATTGGGGAAATAAAATGGAGATTTACTGCTGGCATCTCTGTAATTTTTGCCATTTGTTCGTGTGAAGGTGTTCTCCTGCATGGTATTGAATGATAACTATGGACCAGACCATACAAGCCTAAATTCAGTTTTAGAGTTGAATGGAAGAGTCTGCAAGGCTAAGTGCAGTATACCAGGGATGCACATCATTCTAATGCTTGTTTGCACTACACTAGGGCCAACGGATTTGCTTTGCCTTGACAAGCGAAGACATGGGCCACATCAATACTAACATGCTGAATACTAAAGGACACTGAAATATTAGAAGAAACATATTCCTTCTACTCATACTAGGTTTTGTAAAAGTACAAATGATAAAGAAAAAAAATCCTTCTAAAATACCTACAATAGGAGCAGCCTGACAGAAAAGGGCCAGATTGTGCACTGTGAATCAGGAGATGGTATTTTTACCAACTACCAGCAGAAGTCTGAGAAGCAAACTCAGTTTTGGACCACAGTGAGCACACCTGGATATTCAGAACAACCTCCTGCCACAGTCTACTATTAGAGTTTTTAGTCTGTAACAGTGTATTAACAGGTAACAGCATTTTGTGTCAAGTGTCAAAAGGTAAACAAACTTTGTTTTACACCTGTCAGTCAGCTGGGCACACTTCTGAATGTACACTAAGAATTTTGTGCTTACCTGGTGAGCACTGCTCTGGGTCCTCGAGCTCTTGCATGCATTTTATCCAACACCATGTGCTTTAGTTTCTGGTAATACACGGGGCCAAAATAGATATATGCTTCCAAAGGCTCCCTGAAGGAATACAAAACAAAACCAAACCAGTTAGCACATATGCACCTTAAAAGAGACAAGAGTCTTGTGTACAGGAGGAATTTGAAACAACTTGGGAATCATGAGTCCTAGAAAAATGTGCTTGGGCTTTCAGCACAATCAGGCTGAAAACCCCACAGGGAACCCTTCTGAACACAAGAGCAGTACACTTCCAGCACCATGTACTACTGTATCCACCCCAGCGAGGAACAAGTTCCTGAACTCAGGTTGTATGCTGCATGGATACGCTGCTATAGCTGCAGGTACCTGTTTTAGCTGTATCATGTTAAGTTTCTCCTCTGTCTGTGCAGGCATGTTTCAATAGTGTCATTGGCAACCGATAAAGACTGTAAACGTGTCAGACCCTGAAGAGTGACTTAAGATATTTCTGTTTACATTTCCTCGCTGTACATCATTCACACACAAAAGCAAGGTAAGCATATGTATAAACAAATACATGCAGCATAAATACTGAAAACATCATTTTTTATAGGAGCACTTTATGGAATTTGCATTTGGAAGGATAGTTTAGCACTGGCACACTATAAGCTTGATGGCCTTTCCATCCATTAATTCTCCCTGAGCACCACTTCGAAGCACAAAGCAAGACTCAGCCAGGTGAAAGCCCTCCCTTATCGGCTGTGTATCAGAGCAGGGCCCCTGCAGCACTGCTCAGCAGCTGTACCCATGGGACAAAAATCGCTGCCCAGGCTGGCACCAGGGGCTCAGATAAGCAGCATAAAAGGGCTCTTGAGATGCGTGTTTAGACATTTGCATCAGCTTGGGAACATCTGTAAGCAGTAGGAGGGTGTTGCTCCCTTCTGCGAGCTGGAGTAATGGCTAAAGATTTCTGTGTTCAAAACATCCCCAACTGTAAGAATAGCATAAGCACCTAAAGATGAGAAAGCAACAGTTGAAAGCACCCAGTCACTTTCCAACTACCACCTTCAGCACCAAGAACAACCAAGTTTAACACAGACAAACTCAGCACTGCCACTGACTTATTTTTAAAAAATGTACGTGCAATGTAAAAACAAGCAGGAGACAACAGTATTGCACCTCCGATTCAGAGTCATTGCTGACATGATGCAGTGTTATTCCAAAAGCTGCCTATTGAAGACAATAATAAAACTTAACTAGACATTTGGAATTTGCAAGCTTCCACATTGTTATGAAATCTGCCTTCAAATTTCATAACAAGCATTAAGCATGTGAAACTTTCTTGGAAGAATATCAGTATCCTAAAGCAAAGTCTCTAATTAGAGTACTACAAAGTTGAAGTTTGGGGATGGGAGTTTTAGAGCTAGAAGATTTCATTCTCCCTAGGAAATAAGATCAGTTAGGTTTGTTAAAAGTTACCATGTTGGATCAATAGAAAATGTTTCAAACACCAGGATATTTGATATACAATTTATGGAATATGGAAAGGGTAAAGGAAACAAAACCATCTCTCTGAAACAAGAAGAGAAACAACACATGGAACAAGTTGGTAGGAAAAGCAATTAAAATAAAAAAGTAATAAAAAAACACTTACAAGAGAGACCTAAACTTATTCCTCGAGAAGAGGAGGACTGGGAGGATAATAAAAATAGCAGGAAGGTAGGATTAAGATACATTTTGGAAGGGCCGGCATGTGAAGCCATATGGCCTTTTCCTGTTCCTAAACTATCTTATGTTCTTTGAACTCTGCGTCTCAAAAGCCAGTCCGATCAACACAGCAGGAAGTTTGCAGATTAGAGTATTATGCCAGACTGAATCATTGTGTAATCAAAAGAAGAAGAAAAAAAAAAAAAGAAAAAAGAGCACATACAAAATATTCCCAAGGAACAGACACCTGCCAAATCCATATTTTACAGTATTATTAAAGTCAATATGAAAACGCTTATCTGATTCCAAGCATATATAAGATTTGCTACCAACATAAACTTGAAATTTCTTACAATCTCTCAGAAAGAAAACCTTGATTTTACCTTTTCTGTCATGCAGTAGAAGTTGGGAAACTTTCGTATGTACTACAAGGGCCATTCACATTACAGCTACGCTAACAACAGTAATCTGTAAAATGTGGAATCACAAAATACTTCTAAAAAAAATCTGCACCATTCTTCAGCACCTTCCCTCCATCTCAGAGTAGTTTACAAATAAGAGAAAGTTCCTGAGCTCTGAGACATGAGAAGATTTTTCAGATATGTCTCAAGAGGATTTCCCCACTCCCCTGAAATGCCTAAATCTATACAACAGATTCTTACCCAGTGATACCAGATGTTACGTAGTCCTTCCCTAGGTAGTTATAACCATGGCGAATAAGATCTTCACACACATCCTTAACTTTACTGCCTCCAAAAGCTGTTCCATAGTGAAATCTGCCATCGAGGACCCCAGCCTTTCCAGCCAGAAGTTCAATTAACTTTCCTACCTGTGCAAAGAGAAAAGCAGAGTTAACAGCCTGCTCACTAGTACGGGTACATTGCTGGATTGGTCACAGCATAAGTTGGTCAGGCAAAGTGTCTGAGATGGCAGCCTGGGCTACTGCATGCAATGGGAGGAGAGGAAGAAGCCCAAAAACAGGGACGCTTCTCCCTGTTCACACCCCCAGGGTGAAGGGGTGAAAATCAGACACATCACAGGGTCTGAGGTTTTTAAGGTCCAGAGTCAGGCAGCTCTGTTTTTTCCTATTGTCTGGAAAACGAGCAGGATCCAGCATGGCCTTCTGCTCTGGAAGACAGCCTCAGAGACTGACACGCCACAGTGCAGTGGCGAAAAAAAGATCAGAGGCTGTACAAAGTAATCAGTCTCATATAAAGGCCAGGCTGTGATGTTATATAGGTCTAGAACTATTACTGAAACTCCTCTCCAGCTTTCATTTCACAGCCTGTCCCAGCTGGCTTAGTGGGCATAGGCAACAGCAAATGAAGAGAGAGAGCTAGAAATAGTCAAACAGAAAGGGTGCAAGTGAGGTATTCAGTTGCTTTCCTACTAGCTTGATACAGAACAAAATGAGAATGATGCACAAACAGCCTGACTCCCCACTCCTTTTACAGGAGGATGTTTCAAAATATGCAAAACAGAGGGCTGAATACTTACAGGACAGCAAGCATGTGGCATGAGGACTGGAGGATATTCTCAGTGAAACCATGTTTCAAACTTACTTGTTTTTGTTTATTCTAGCTAATCTACTTCACTTTCCCTATTGGGGGACACTGTCTCTTTAATCACAGCGTAACCACTAACCGTCATACGCGATGGGAAGCCATGAGGGTTCATTATGATATCTGGGCAGATTCCTGTATCGCAAAATGGCATGTCTTCCTGAGGAACAATCAGTCCACACACCCCTACAGAAGAGAAAACATTTCAATTCACAAACAGCAAACCACCAGCAGGGTTGATGCTCATCACCAGATTTTCTTTAGTGTTTTCCTCCTCCTCTCTTTCTCATGGATCACTTTTTATCCAGATTCATTACCATGACCAGTGCTCACAACCTGCAGGATAGAAGACAGTCCTTGTGATAGCACTGGCAAAATTAGCATACCCTTACATAATGCTCCCAGTGATTTGTGAGTTAGCAAATTAGGGAAGAAAGCTTTAGATACAGTTTTCAGAGGCAACTAGAAACTTCTGACCAGGCAGACTGGAACATCTCAAGGGAGACCTAGTGTTTAAAGCTGATGCTAGAATTTCCTGAAAAAAACACAGAAGAAAAAAAAATAAATCAGGCCTCTTACAGTGTCTCTTTGGACATACAAAAGTATTATTGAGTTGAAATTTATCATGTGCGTATTTGATAAATACTGAAAATAAAAACAAATCAAGGCGGGACTTTGACAAGGACTAAGAAGAGATAAGTAGGGGAAAATAAAATTTTAAAAAACAAGAACACAAGATTTTTTCCAGTAGCATTCATTTGCTGAGCAAGGATTGCTTTCGATTAATTACCAAGTACAATTCACTCCTCAGACTGTTTATATTTTGTCAGTTCATGAACACAAACTATACCTTTAAAAGCTCTGGAAGCTTTTTTCAGTCCCCATCAGTATTTGATATAAACCAAACAAAACTCCCCAAACTCTAAAATGATTTAGGAAAGATTAAAGAGAAACATGAAAACTCATTTAAATAGTCTACCATACATTCCAAAATTTTCCTTCCAACCCTTACAACTGTTTGTACCCCAGATTCTGCAAATCAAAATACTGCAGCTATAAATGACCAAGAGATATAACATTCAAATTCAGGTGCTAAAATGCAGCTGCTTAAGCCCATACTCCTTTGAACCAAAGCTACTGTTTCAGTTGGACAATTTCTTCCAGAAGCCCTTAGAGCTGAAAAAGCCTGCAAGCTATTTGAGATCAGCCTGCTGCAACTGCCAGAGCACGTTTTGGGAACAGTCCTGGAGTGGAGGGGGCTCCTGCAAGACCGAGGGTGCTGGTTACATCCCTAAAAAGGCATCCCCCAACCAGCCAGTTCACAGGGGGATATTGGCGTCTGCTCAGGAGGGAGCTCCTCTTCCACTGTCCAAGCAAGACAGGGATAGGTGTATAGGACTGTGGTTAATAGAATGAGAACGGTAAGTATGGGGGAAGGGAGTAGGAAAAAAAAAACAGGATTGGAGCATCTGGGGCAGGGGGTTGTTGTATTTAGTTTCTAAACCTCTTGAAACTAATTTTCATTGTTCTATTATGACAAATCAATAACATCCTTCTACCCCTCCCCTTCAAGCAGCAATCATTTGCTGAAAATGAAAAAAAAAAACCAACCCAACCCACTATCTCTTGTGTGCACAGCTTTTTTTATCCTAAAATTGTATACAGAAATACTTTATTATATATATATTATGGCACGTACATTTTGCCTTATTTGCATTAACTTCTAAGAAAGCATTAGGTTGCAACTGGACTTCACGGCACCTGTAAGCCAAAAATTAAATCTTAGCTAACTTAAAATTACTTTAGGCTCTGAAAACCTTTTATATGCCAAGCCGGTTCCCATAGCAGACAGCCACTGTGTTGTTTGTTTTGTGTGAAAGTGAATGATAAAAGATCCATGAAATCGACACAGAAAGGCAGAACAGCAGAAAGAACTGAGGGCTCTCCATCATAGCGGCTTCTAGCCTCCGCTGACTTGTATAACAATGGGACCTACACACCCAACTGCAGATCTAACACAGCTGTGCATTTCATTAGATGAAGAGCACTAGTGACACAAGTAAATAATTAACTTATTCTGGTCCGCTGACTGTGGTTATGAGACCAGTCATAGCTGACAGATTTTAATACAAGTTAACACAAAGACAGCATAATGAGCTTAGAAGTTAAAAACAAAATATTTAGACAGAATCCAGCAATGTGAAGCTAACTAGGCCATTTATAAAGTTTCTAGTTTACAGGGTGAGGAAAAAAAAGAAAAAGGAGAAAGCTATAAAAAACGCAATTCTAAGCTTCTGTATTTTAAGAAGTTGCTGAGTTTGTAACAGATCTATAGCATGCCCACGTGTATTTAGAGAACAGGACAGAGAAAAGCTTCTTCCTCCTCTGTTTTAAGAAAGTTCATTATCATAAAAAAAACTGTTAAAAAAGCTGAAAGACACCTTTCCTATATACAGCGCTACTTCTAAAAGCAAGTAACTGCAATTAATTTCAAAATGCAAATCTGATTCTATTTTGCAGTCACTTGCCTTCAGAAGCTCTTTAGGAGACTAATGCTTGCAGGTCTGCACTGTAAGCTACTGAATTTGCTCCTCTTTTTCATTCCCGATTGCTGAGACCGGGTTTTCAGCAGAGCAGTAAAAGGCAAGCTGGGAGGTTCTGCACTGCTGAGCAGCTGCGAAAAAGTAGTCAAGAGAATTAATCCACATAAGTGGAGTTATCACTTGCAACTAGCTAATAAAACAGTAAGAAGAGGCTGGATTTAAGACAGCTTCAAGTTCCAAATGTTGCCCTGTCCAAGAACTGCTTTTCACAACCGAGCTGCCCAACTACTCCCCATAAAATATTCATAAATAGGACATTCTCAAACTAGTAGGTAACTTTGCTCTGGCTCTCGCTATAAGTTTAAGATTTCCTAATTGTTACAGATTTAGACACCACATGAAAACCCTTCCGCAGCATTTACACAGGGGACACAAAATAATTTGGTTTCATTCACTTCCCTTCCTCTCACAAATTTTATACACTGCATCTGAAATTTAGCAATCCCATTTCAGACTAAATGCTGTATTGCGATGGGCCTGAATCTGCTCTTACCTATACACTCTGCAGTTCTCATCTAGGACCAGAATCAAACATTAACAACCAGAACAGGCTGCAGACAAAACAAAAAAACAATTTATTTTTTTTAATGTGGACTGACAGGACAGTTGTATGTTTGAGCAAGAAAGCATCCAGCAGCTTGCTATATCTCATTTCTTTTCATCTGAAAAACAAATTTAATTCTAGAAAAAAACTTTGAATATCAATTTCCTAATGTCACATTAGAGGGAAAATTAGAGAAAATGCTAACAAATTCTTTTAAGATCTCTTTCTCTCTCTCTCTCAAAAAAGAGTTGATTAATAAACATGGTAGTTTAGTCTAATTTAAACTGTTACCCTTGCAGTAAACTTAAATCAGACATCTAGAGTGGTTTAACACCCAAGTATAAAACAGCCATAGGCAGTGTTTTTCAATGCTATTGTATGCCAGCCAATAAATGACAACCCTCTGACTATGCATGATGGCCCCCATCCTAGCACATGCTATCGGCATCAATCCTGACAGCATCTCAACACCCATGTACCTCCACAGGGCCCCGATGGAGCATAAAGATCCTCTCAGCCAAAAAGTACTTTTGTCCTTTTAGAGCTTCTTTTTCTATCAGGAGAAATTCAGGTTTCCAGAATTGATGTATGTTAAGTGATTGCTTTTACAGTTTGCTGACAAACACGAACATCACAGACTTGTAAAACAGCAGTTCAGCAGGGAGGGAGAAGGGGGGTAGCAGTGAGGGGGCAGGGACAAAACACAACGGTATGGGAAAGTTTTTCATCGGGCTACGATAGGATGCCTTCTATACACACACATGCCAAATGAAAAAAAAAATCATCAAATAAGTCAAAACAACCTAATATAGAAAACTAATTACTACCAGCAGGAGGGACATTAGAGAGCAAAGGAGACTAAGTGAATAGAAGCAGCAGTAATACCAGTCTCTATCAGCAAGATAAAAAGAAGCGCATTACTAAATGTGCTTGTTTACTTATTCTAATGATATGGTGCTAAAAGAGCTAAAACTAACCTGAAAGACGTCTATTTTAGATTTACTGGATTTGCCAGAATTTGGAAATACTCCTGAGAAACAAGACTACATCACATAATTAAGAGGAGTTGTAGCTATAACACAGTGGCATATCTTGTGGACAAGTGGCAAACAGACCTGCAAAAATTAGTACTGTTAAACAAAAATGTGCATCTGCTTCAAAACTCTCTAATTACATACTGTGTTGGCTAACTAAGCAGAAAACAAGTCCAGAAGAAAAAAAGTGCTGCATCACATAAGCTTTGTTCAATATTAAATCATTCACAGATTTATCATATCACTTGCTACATCCCATTTGACATAAGAGGTAAAGAAGAGAATCAAAATTAACAGATAAATAATGCATAAGTAAACTTGATTAGTTTTCTTATTAAAAACATCACTCTAAATGAGAGGAGGTGCTAGAAGACAATACAGTTTGTACACTGCTTTCCCATGAGCTGCTGAATGGTCTGATGTGATAAATTTGCATAGTCTGAAGCACACAAAGAGCTGATTAATTGAAACCCTTACAATGCTTCTGGAAGCAGCTATTGTAAAACAATAACCATAGGAACTTTACAAAATACACATGGCTGAATGAGTCAAGAGCTTAATAAAATGTGTGTTCAGGATACACTATTTGGAAACAGAATTAGAGATTTTTATTCTGTGCCATAAAATGCTAAATCACCCTAATTTCAGAGGTTCAGTTGAGGATTTACTGAAAAGGTCAGAAGGTTACCTGTTTGCTGCTTGAGATAAAAAATGCTGTCATTTTCTTCCTAAAACAGCAAGCTAAGCAGTGGTTTTGTTAAAAATAAATAGAAAAAACAGTATGTGAAGTTTTAATGGCATCTGGACATCTCATTTTCACACATTCAACACTGAAGATAAAATTAAGGTACGAAATTCCTACCTTTCCTGATGCCTCATAACTACTAATCATCCCACATTCCTGCAGTTGGTAACAGCAAATTAATTTTAATGCTGCTTCAACCATTTAATTCCTATAAACTCACCGATGTTTTATTAGAGATAAAGTATTTGTAACGTGGGGGAAAATGACACATGTAGCCATTTAAAACTAACATCTTACTTTACATGTTCTGTTCATCTATACTGTACAAGAGCTGTTAGAAGGGGAAAGATGAGTTGTTTTCAACTATGAAGTTAACCAAGCAGAAGGCAGATGCTCAAACTAGTAAAAATTTTAAGAAGCAAGCAAGGTCAGATAAGTGGCATCACGAAGTATATGTGGTTGACAATGCTGTGAATGGATTTTGTTTTGACACTAAAGAACATGGTTCATTTAGGAAAACAAAGACCATCTTTCATGAATTTAAACTCGCTTCCTTGTCTTTAGAGTTGTTTAAGTGCAGATACTTCAGAAAGGTTTAATCCTTTATCTTAGATCTTCAGCTATTAAAAAGCTTCTGTTTGCCAGTTCAAACAATCTCTTGCTTAAATACAGTTTTTCCACTCCTCAGGAATACTGTTCAGTATTGCTGCTTAGTTCTGTGATCTACAGGACCTTTGTTGGAGGTGTTAATCCTTTTTCACATGAGAGACTGAGAAATGTTCTTTCAGAGAAGTGATATATTGCTTTTTTTCACATCAAAGGAGCCCAACTTTTTCCTCATTGTGACTTGTAGCAAAGCAAGAGGAAATCTGGAAATATAATAATTTAGTTTGTATGGAACTCAGATGAAGCTTCTTTAGCTTAACAATCCTTTAGCCTCCTGTGCTTTGAAAAGTGACTTTTCTTGAAGAATGCAAGATTAAGAAAACAAAATAATTAACCAAAAAAGTTTCTTTATCCTTCTGGAAAATATACGATGCAATATAGTTAGAACAAAGTCCTACAGCTCAAGATAACTCCTCCCTGGTAGGTATATGGTTTTTTGTGAGACATTAGAAGCTTAGGAGTTTAAAGACTAAAGTGGCAGTCCCACTCCCAAAGGTTTTACTGCAACGTCCAGCTTGAAGATGAATATTGAGATAGGGCAAAATATTTGCTAGTGTGTTTCCCAACACAATGGGATGGCCTCACTTGTTTTTTTTCTCCTCATACACTTCTTTGTTGCCAGGTCTTGAAGGAAAAGCTAGCTTTTACCAGATGTTTGGAAGAAGTGTACTTAAAACATGGACTTGAATGGAACGAGGGTGTGGTGGACAAGTCAGAAGTGGTGACCCTTGTCAATACAGTGTTGACATGTGAGACGACAAAAGAAGGTAGCAAATACAGAGCCTGTGGCATAGATCTATATTATTATAAAGGCCTACAAAATCTACCTACATATTTAACAAAAGACTCTTCTGTAACAGAAGGCTAAAGTTGGTTTGTGAGATGTAGTCTGGCATATCCTAGACACTTCCCAATTCTGTTACTCTGCTTCTTTCTGACCCAGCAACAAAGTATAGCTTTGGAATACAAATCAATCTGGAATACAGGAAAAAACCCATGACAAAAACTTAAGAAATGTGGTTTGTGCGACCTCTTACTTTGTACATATTTAATTACTTTAAATCTACTACTACAATACCGTGAAATCAAATCTAATCTTCATTCATTCCTTCTAGAAAATAAAAATACTTCACAGAAAAGACTACAATACAGAAAAGAGAGAAATGTGCTTTCTCTCCTCACTGAATCAAGGTACTTGTTAGTTTAAGCTCATCATAGGTTTAAACAGCCCTATCATGGGCTTAAAGCTAACATTACCAAATTAAACTTGTACGTGGTAATCGCCTGCATTCAGATGAAGATGAGAGAACAAATTCAAGGCTACTTAAACCTTTTCTCAATGGAAAATGTTAAACTGTTCATATTACGATTTCTGATTCACAACTGTCTATATTCCTCTGTTATGACTAATCACAGAATCACAGAATTCTAGGGTTGGAAGGGACCTCGAATCCTTCCCCAATTTGTTGTATTTTTAAACAGCTAGCAAAAGAGATTTCCCTTGCCTTGCCTTGCCTTTTCTCCAGTTCTGCCACTGCCTGTAATCTAACTGTGAGCATCTGGTTCTGCACCGTATACTGAAGTTGCAAAACAGCAAACTCCACTGTTCTTGTCAGTAATTTTTTTCTTGGTATCTAACACATGTATCTTCTCCACTGAGCACATTTCTCATTCCACTCATTTATTGCAACATCTTTTCCACAATGTGCTACAAGCCAGTGAACTGAGAGGTCTACTACCAGGAAGGCTATTTTTCCTAGTAGAATGTAGTAATTCAGAATATGATCACTCCCCCAGTTATAAGAGATTAGTACACATTGATGTACTGGACAGCTAACAAGCACATGCGTGCAAACACTCTAACACAACTGTTGCAATGTTCCCACTGGTATCTCCAAAACCATGCTGAAAGAGACAATTGCTATTCTGAACAATCCATGGTTTTCACATTATTATTTTTATTATTATTGTAGTTCCAAAGCACAGACACATGGGGATCAGTCAATTCTAACCTGATGCGATGCCAGGCATAATTATGGGTGCCCTCAACGTTCCCTACAGCATTTAGGATGTTGGCTTTCATTGCCATGGGATTTCCACTGGTATTTTACTTTGGAAAAAAAATACTACTAACTTTTGGGATATTACAGAAAATACCACAGATCCCAATACAGTGTGTATTAGTTGTTTCTGCATTTGACCATGAATATCAGGGTTTGATAAGCAGCAAAAGTACTCACGAGAAGTCTGTTCTTAAAGACCTCTAAAATGAGCTTGATCTAGACTGTGAGATGTCTTATGTGCATTCAGCGGTACGGGAGGCCCTCTGCTCCCTAAAGGCATATTGCAGCCTGCCTGACACAATTCTGTTTCCTTCTGTCATTCTTCCACCTTTTCTCCTGTGATGGTTCTAGATTTGCAGAGGACCCTTTTTCCTGATTTTTGGAGAGGTATGAAAATCAGTTCCATCTAAATCCTGTTCAAGTAACTATTTCAGGAGGTGCACATCAATATCCCAAGCTAGAGGAAAAATCTTACCTGCTTAAATATTTCATGCAAATATCCATAAATATTTACCATGATTAAGTGAGCAGCTTCTTTAATATAATTTGTAGGCTTTTTTTTTATTCTAGTAAGAAAATTTGTCATGCACAGTACTGATTGTGTTTTTATATAATAACTTGCAGCTAAAATGCCACATGCCTCTTACAGGACTAATGAGATGAAGGACTAATTAGATGAAGCTCACAATATGTGATGAAATGGGCTTTGCTCTAAAAGCAGTCAAAGGCTTAAAAGTACTGCAGATATTCACTGTGCATGAGATTTAAAAATTTTTTGAGAGGACTCTACACAAAATCTTCCTGAAGGAGAATCTTCCTGTAGAGCAGGAGGGAACAGGGCAGTTGAAGCATTCCAATTGCTCAGCTCTCAGTGTTTGCCTCTGAAGCTAATGATCTTTCCCCTCACTTACCAAAACAATCCTATATGGATGTAGTGCAAGAAGTAGACTGGATTTTAAAATGAAAGTCAAGAATGTACTGTTGCTTCTTTACTTTTTTGAAACCTTGAATAGGTGCTGGTTTCAAAATCACTTGGGGACTCGGTGAGAATCACTTTCTATTTTTAGATCAAAAGCCATCTTGAAAGCAGAGTCAGGAAAAATGTTTCACTGCTTATCAGAAGAGCTTCTATTTCTTAATGACAACAGAAACAATGGAATGATTTCTTTAGAATACAAAGTTTCAAGAACCAGTTTTATGGGTCTATGGAAAGACACTGTGGAAGTAAGAGTGATCTCGGAGAGAGCTGGATGTAGCCTGGATGAGCTGGAGAAAGCCTGCATTGACTGTAGTCCATAGAAAACAGACACAAAGAACTTGATGCAACACTTGGTAACAGCTGACATTGTGATCAACTACTGCCTTTTGTACCCACTTCACCTCTTTTGGTTGGTAGGGTTCCTCTAGGTAGATGTCCTGATCACCAAACCTGGAGACTACAGAAGTGAGGATTACTGTGACTAGCCTGGAATGTCACAACAGGGACGCAATCTTTCACTTCAGTTACACCTGACCACTTCATTGCCACTGATGCCTATGTACTTCCATAGCCCCAGAAAGTCATAAATGACTTCAAGTTTGACTTCAGGCTACACATGTGAGTAAAGAAGTAAACAGTGGTATGAAGCATTATGAAAAGGACTTCTTACTTGTGCCTGAGGTCCATCTGTAAGCAGCCACTTGCTCTTCATATCTCTTCCAATCACACAGGCACTGAATATGCATGAGATGATTCTGTTTAAGCTTCAAGAGAGCTCTAGAGCTGGATACTGTCTGTGTACTGGTGACATTTGTTGCAGTTTCTTTTCTCTGGCTTATATCTACATATGGATGTTGTGCAAGTATCAGCTCCCTGCTGACTGACTCCAGGGCGTATTTGCCCACAGAGTTCCCTGGTTCTACTCCACGAATCAGCACAACAAGGTCAAACCCAACATGATGTTGGGAGTAGAGTGGGACCATGTCATAAACTGCTGAATGGGATGCTTCCAGGGAGCTCCTCCTAACAAAAACCACTCTCTCTTCCAGATGTCTTCTGACAAAGAGAACACTACTCACGAAAGGCCAGTTCATTTGCAAGACATCCCCTAGCTAGTATCGTAATTTGATGTATTACTGCAAAGTTCATTGACTACAGTCATGGTGAAAGTACTATATTTCAAATATAAACAGCATCCTCCTCAGTTATTTCCTCAGTTCCCTCCCTCTGCCCTCCACACAGACCTAGTGGATACTTGTTTTACCAGATGCAAGAGGCTGGTGTGCTTTACACTCAGTGCTCTTGTTCCAGTTCCTCAGAAATCAAAGCAAGGAAGTAAGCATTTTTTTGCTCCAGTACTTATTGAGACAGTACCACATTTGCTCAGTAACAGAAATGAGTGCATGTGCTGCAATGGGAAGGTTTTGGTAGTATCAGCCTCTTTGCCTTCCTACCACATCTGACAAGAGACCAAGCGATGTGCTCAAACCAAAATAAGACCTAAAAATGTAACAAGATTACAACATTCAGGTAACAGGTTTAGCACAGCACATACAATAAGGCAGGTCATGGTGAAAGTACTAAAAATCTAGATTTTCCAAGTGTACATAGTTTCATAGACGAAAACATGTCAAAACTTGTCCTGCATTCTGACCAATGGGATAAAAACATGGTTTTAAGTCAGTTACAGTCAAACTGTTTTCAGTCACTTCTTTCTTAACACTGCTCCCACACCTCCCAGTCCTTTGAGACTCAGAGAGGACATTCTGAATCACCTTTCTTTTGCCATTCTCATCTGACTTATAATATTAGCATTAGAGAGCTACCTGCCACCAAGCAGCTTCCTAGCAGGTACCCATTTTCAACTCTGTTTGAAGACCCAGGTGTCTCAGACCACACCCCAGGTGTATTTTTAAAAACACTTTCTCTTTCTTTCTGGTGTCTGCTGGTACACTCCTAGTTGCATTCCTGATTTGCTTCCCTTTTACATCATTCTCTGAGCTGTCCTGTCTTTAGAGCAATGTGTCAGCACAGATGACTTGCAGACATCCCATTCCATGTCTGGTCTTTTCTGTCCATTCAGAATAGGCCCTTTCACTCTTGCCTCCAACCTCACTCTTAATAATCCACTGATAAACCTATCACCTAAAACCAAATTCATACTAGAATAAAAGAAAAAAACCTAACAACAAGCAAACAAAACATAAAACCCTGTTCTTGTTTAAAGTAGGCAATTAATGGATCTTCCAGACTCATAAGTCAACACCGAGTTGTGTTTGCCAATTCCTCTCTTCAGTTCTAGAAACGTAATTGCTGAATTAGGTGAACCTAATTACCTAATTGCTCACCTAACTGCTGAATTAGGTGAACAAAAAAAAAGTGATATGGTCTTCTACTGCTGCATTCATAGAAGACCTGAACCAATCAATGGAAACATGCATGATGATATTATGTTTGTACAGTAGGCATCCCCAATATGCTTTTTTTTTTTTGGTTAAATGTGTAGCTTACCTTTCTGCCCATGACGACTGCTAAATTTATCTCCAATTTCTGGACGTCTGGTTTGCCTCAACAACATTTTGATCAAGAAAGCATCCTCTGCATTTGACGAAATCATTACTTTTTCAATGTAAGAATCAGTCGCACCTTTGTAACTAGTACAAGAAGACAGAACATGAATTTTACATCTATGAACCAAACACAAGTTACAACCAAATATCTGTGTATTGGTAAGCTTCTGGCTAAACCTTAGTATTCATGGAACTTATATATGGGAGGCCATTGGAACCAAGTTTATACATACATATTTAAAGTTCCAGAATATGGTATGTTTCTAGAAAAGAAAAGGCTTAAGAAATACAACAGAAACAAAAGAATTAAGCTGAACTCCTAAAGAACAAGGTGTATTTTTTTGTCACGTGGGCTCTTCTTGACAGAAAAAAGCTTCCTAGTATATTGCAAATTTCTGGATCTTCAGTTAAACAAACAAAATACGCCCTCTCACTAAGTACATGCATGTTCTCTACCCTCTCACTCACCCTGCTTTTCTCTTGTTTTTCCATCACTATACCCATGAGTGACTCCACTCCCCTCTACCACCGCCTTAGCTCTCTCCTTGGTTTCTCCTGGAACCTACTCAGTGATTCCTCTCTATACATACATCCTCAGAAGAGTTCTTCCACCTCCAGCCTTTCAGGTATCAGAATCTAACTTATTACTGATTAAGTGGCTAGAAAACTTCTGAAAATAACCTAGGCTCTGAAAAATCAAGACTTACAGAACTAGGTCTAATTTGCAGAGGGGATTTTATTCCTTTGACTTTTATAGAATTGAGTATTTTAGTATTTTCTGACACCTTTCTTCCATGTACTTTCCCCCATTATAAAGTTATGATGCAACCTACGTTACTGGCACATCTTTGTACTGTGGTTGCTGAGGCACACTACTTCCTTCCAGAGGTGTCTGGGTCACAGTTGGCATAGATTTGTTCACAAGGACTTGCTTATTTTCTACTTTCTCACCTTCAAAGAACAAGAAAAAAAAGCATCATGAAAACGTATCTGGCTACCTATGTTAGAAATACATTCTAAGCTTTTAAAAAAGATAAGCTGGAAGACAAACTGGGAGGAACAAGTCCAAAATGTATGTCATGTTATTTTATTCAATATTTCATGGTAAGGGCATCATTGAAGTAATGCTTTTTTTTTTTTTTTTTTGCAAATCAAAACAGAGCAGCTTGCATGCTGGGTGGTCTATAAGAACAGCTATACAAGATACCCAAAAACATCTGAAGTCATCTGCTTTAAGTATTGCAAAAATTAACAGCAACACTGTAACTGACAAATTTTAGAAATTCACACCTGAATTCAGGACATCACATCACTTCCACAATGAACTGTGCAAGACTACTTTCAGCCCCTCCTTGCAATTCCTTTTTGCTATTGCATCTGGTCTCATACATCAGCTATTTTCCCCTTACCCTGCCCTTCACACAGAAAACCAGATCGGTAGCATGTCCAATGTTACTAATGCACATCAAGTACCTGCTTCCCACCTCCTACAAAAATTACACTGAACTTCAGCCTATGTCTCTTTTCTGACCAAATGAACTATTTCAAAGAGGTTTTAATCCAAAGAGGTTTTTACCTACACACTGAGAACAGCCTGAGACTGGAGTCTGCCCTAGCCCTATCCATCCAAATACTTCAGAAGATTCTTGCCTTTTTTTTTTTGTAATTAACTTTGAAAGCTCCATTGTGATGTGCTAAAGAGCAAATGTAACCCAATTGTGTTGCTATAATAGAAGTAAGTTTAGTGTCTTTTACCACACCTTTCTTACTAGATTTCAGCAAATCTCAAGCCCTTTCCTAATTGAAGGATGACAGTATGGGAGGATCTTTTCTCAAATTTATTTCCACTGAAAAGTTATATATACCTATCCTTATAACCACATGTAGTTGTATTTATTTTCTTATCTCTCCAAACGTATTTCTAAAATGTTAAAAACACAAGGTTTTAATTCCTCAAACAATTATATTTACTGGCAGCACACTAGGAGGTTTTGATGCATGAAATAAAAATAATAAGGAATCAATAATAGAATATATGAGAGACAGACAGCAAAAAACTAGAGTATTAAAGGTTTGCCAGTTTGGGGTTATAAAAAAAAAGTTCTAATGCTTCAGTAGATTTACACTGTTAAATACTCACTCTTCTACTTAAAGCTTCTTTTTCTCATGTACAAAATAACCCCCCATGTTGTACCATGCTGCTTCAGAAACTAACATTTTAAAATTTTCCATTACAATACTATCACCTTCAAGAAAAAAATACACTAAGCATAAAACAAGGTGCACAAGAAATATTAACAGAACATTAATTTCTAACTCAGATTATGAGCATGTAGTCTGACATACCTGGAGAGCAGATACCATCAGCATCTAAAATTTCATGGCGCCAGATTGGTTTACGGGTAGCTGCATCCAACATTGGACCCATAACTTTATCAAATGTCTGGTTTGTGTAACGCTTCAATGTACACTTGGCATTCTTATATACAAGACACCTTCCAAAACCTAAAATATAACACAAACTCTTCTGCCTAGGAGTTCAAAGATTCTTTATAACACATTATCAGAATAAAACAGGAATACTGATCCACCTGCTGAGCCACAGAATGTAAAATATTTTTTTATTAGTTAGATTATTCATTGTCTTGAATATGCCTAGCACTGTACATGAATACCTAGTAGCTCACAATTTAAAAATCAGATCATGCATGCTACTTTTTTTAGACATCGACTATGGTCCAATTCTGGTGTTGTGCTAATCCCCTTCTATACCTCTGCATACATATGCACGCATCATTTCTCTTATCGTTGGTGGTCCACAGATATATGTATATATATAACATAGGAGAAGAGACTGTAACAGGACAAGAACAGGACCTCTTCCTTTTGGGAGTTCTAAGACACTCGAACTTCCACTCATGTTTGTGGTTGACACAAGCTCACCTACCAGGAAAGTACTGGTTCAGTGTTTCATATAATCACCCCATTACTCACTTTTTCTCAGCTGGAAGAATTTTGGATGAACATATTGTTATAAAATAGGCCTGTTTGGAGTTTTAGATGAGAAAAATAGCATCTCTGGAATTTCTCTACAAGTACAGCAACTAGCCACAATACTAAGCATTTGTATTACATTTAGAATTACAGACAGCCAAGAGCAAGGCTTTCTAATAATCCTACCTTATTTTAGTTCATTTGAAACATGGTTGAGACCACATACAGTACATCTATATCTTTAGATTGTCAAGTAACTCCTGACAAGCACCACAGCTCTCCCTGTAAATGTTACCAGTCTACCAGAAAAGAAAACATTCAGTTTTAAATCATGCCCGTTGTTGTTTTAGAAAAGGAGGCATAAATTAAATGCGGCAGACATTAATGCCAAAGATACATGTCTAGGAATACTACTATTGCTGCCTAGCAACTAGGAGGAAGAGAGTGTGGAGGGAATAAAGTCATGGAAGAATCTGATTTTGGCCACCCAAAACTAAAACCAATTTGATCACACTGCACTATGTCTTCTCTCAAGGGAATTTATTTAGAAAAGAGACAGAATAGAGACTAAGTTTTCAGGCAACTCTCCTCCAACCTCCAGCAACACTAACATAAAACACTGAAGAACTGGGGAAAGAGTGAGACAGGCCAGACTGGCACAAACGTAAGTTTCACTTGGTTACCTTCTATTTGGTGCTTATGTACTTTTATTTAAAATACACTGCATTGCATATGTATATATATACACATTTATTTTTTTTTAGGAACTGGGTGGTTGGTTTATCTCTGAATAAACACTGAATTATTTTGCTTTAGACAATACTATTACTTTCCCTCAGAAAGTAGGCAATACTGTCATTGCTCCCTCAGAGCACCAAGTTCACAATGACATAAACTGTCAGGTGGTCCATTTTTCTCCCAAATACATTCAGAAGTCTAATTACATATATTGCTTTTATTACTGGTGAAAATAAGAGACTCCTCTGCCAGTAACGAACAAAGATTCAGGTAACCATCTAAAAAGCAAGCCCAACACAGAACAGATTCCCTAATACCTTACATTTTTTGTAAGCTAAGTATTTTCAAAAAGGGACCTTTCACACCTTCTTATTTGAGGTCAAAAATGAGCCATTTTTTCTTATAATATCCATACTCGAAGTTTATTCACATGTTGGCAATTTCACCCACATTATTGTAAGCATGGGATTACAATCACTATTCATGCAGAAAACAAGCAAACGCATTCAAAGCAGTTTTGGAATTTGATTTCTTAAATGGAGATGTACTGTTCAGAACTGCAATAAAAGTTATTGCATGATAACACCATGAGACAACAAGTTTATTAAAACATGTATTAGAACACACACTAGAGGAGTGGGAAAGGATTGATGGTTCTTACCTCTGTCCAAAGAGGCCTTGTTTAAGACAAGAGCATCTTCTATATCATAACCGCTGTAGCTCATCACAGCGACTGTGGCATTCTGTCCAGCAGGCAGCTTTTCAAAATCTATCAGTTCAATTGTTTTTGTTTTTACCATTGGCTTTTGTGGATAGGCTAGAAGATACATAAGAGTATCTATCCTGTTTCTTTGATTGTATCCAATAGTACCTGTACGTAAAAGAAAAACAAAAGTGTATGAACGTTAGTGAGTTTCCTAAAAATGTTCTGGGCAAAAAATTACCAGAATGCAAATGAACAAAAACCACAAACTGAGGAATTTCATCTAATAATAGAAATTCTTCAAGAAAAGAAGGGAAAAAAATAATAAAAGAGACCGAACCAAAACAACTTTACATTATTATATTGAAATAAAGATGTAAGTGGCTTCTTAATTTAAGCTTCCAGAAGGAATTATTATTTTCTTAAATAAGGAAAACCTAAGCATCAAGATAAATAAAACAACAACAAAAGAAATCCAAGTCAGGTCCTATATGACTGAATGCAGTCATGATATGAATGATACTGAATAACAGTGCAAGTATGAAGTTTGCTTTTATTGTTCTAAAAGCCACACTTCTCTTTAAAGAGCTGAACTTGTGCCCCATAGACCTGATCCAAAATTTCACTAGAATCAATAGAAAAACTCCCATTGAGTTAAAGAGGAACTGCGGATCAAGCTCTGCATCTTCCACATCGTATCTCCTTCCTTTTTCTGGGCAATAATTAGTTCAACAGCAGCCCGTGTTAGAATGTCACAAAGCATGAACAAAGCCTAGTTAGCAGCAGCCAAGACTGATTTACTTTCTGAAATTAGAAGCGTCATTGCTAGAAAGACTACAGTAGAAGTTCACTCACAATATATTTGTCTTTTTACATGAAATTAATTTTAAATTTACGGTTCAGAATTCAATCCTTTGTATAGACATCCCAGCTTGAGACTGAAATTTCTGGCCCTGCCTCATCAGACTGCCAAAGTGTCTTCTGAAATCTGAGGAAAAAATAATTAACACCCAGCAGGGAAACATAAACTGTTGTGTAGCAGAACAAAAGTTAAGGCAATCATATGTTATTAGAGTTTGCTGTACCAGGACTATGCTATGTCTCTAAGCAATTAAACTATAGACTGGAAAGTTAAAGTTTTTTTTAAGTTTTAAAGTTTTAAGTACTAAATATTCTGCAATACTTGTGCTTAGGAGGTAAGTCTTTCAAAATCTTTCCATTTTCTCCTGCATTTTTAGAAGCTGGTAGCTTTCAAAGAAAGGTCGAAGACACCAGTGTATAATGAAGACTTCACACAGCCAAAATATAGCACAGCTGAACACAAATCAGATTAGAGGAGGCTAGCTTCATGTTTTATATGCATCAACTTGCAATTTCCAAATGCCTGCATTTAAATCAAATGTCTAGAAAATCAAATGTCTACAACTAGGTAGCATCAATGGGCAGTTCCAAAGATCTACCCTGTCCTTGGCACTAAGCTCTCTCTCCTAAACTACCACAGGTCTACTCTTCCCAAGGATGATAATGGGGAAATAGCTCTACAGACACTGCCTGAAAATAAACTGTTACTATTAGCTCTTGCACGCGTGGGCTTTCCTTGGTTCTACAATGTGCCACAGGCACAGCATTTTTAAACTGTGAGGAAGATTTGGTGAAGTTGACAGGCTTTACTTGTCTCTTGCTTTTGAGCAGTTGTTTTTTTGCTTTTTTCTTGAAGAAGGAAATTAATCATCGCTGGGCAGTATTTTCTGTCTCCAGTAAGAAGCAAGCTGGTAGGGCCTGGATTCATCAACACTGAAGACCTTCCCAGCCACCTCCCACAAGGCCTGCCATCTGAAGGCCCTATTATTACTTCTGATATTTCCTTAGTCCAAGTATTAGACGTTGTTTTCATTGCACTTGGATTTAAAAACTGGTTTTCCAACTATACAGCTTGGAAAATCTTCTTCCAAATTAAAAATTTAGAGCTTTAGACCATTTTTCCCCTCTGCAGCTAGAATGAATACTCTGTGTGCTTTCAGGATAGGTCGACTGCTGCAGAGCTCATCTTAAAAGTTTCATGGATAGGTACATTTCCCTGATTTTGAGAAAAATCTCCTGAGTAAGCCATGCCAACTTTCACTTTTGAAACTCTTCCAACTTTTTTTTCCTCTGGGATGCTTATATGCTGTACCTGCTATGGTTCACTCGTTAAGGATACTAAAATGGAATGAAGTCTGAAGCACCTGATCATAGCTAAACTTGTCCTTTATAATCCAGTTACAACCTGTGGAAGTCCCTGGTATATCAGGTATTACAGACAACACTTTTACATATTTCAGGTAATGCAAATGATTTTTCTCTCAGATGCTTCATGTATCTCAAGGTTGGTATTTTTATTAGGGGTTCAGATAAGCCTAATGAAACTGTTACTGTTTGCATCAGACCAGGAGCCATGAGCAACTGACATAATTGAGATTTTGAACTTCAATAATAAACTGTATTCAGGCAATTCTTCAGGAGCTGAATGCTGTATCATGCCAAATGGAAAACATACATATATAGCAATGAGGGATATCCCAGCAGGCAAGAAACTAGCTAAAGAATTATTCAAGAGCATAAATGAAATAAATGAGCCAAAAAGCATGCAGTACATGAGCAATATTTTTCCTAATTGTTGTGATTTCAAGGTTACACACATAATGCCTTCTCTAGACTGATCTAACAAACCACAAGCCACAATCTGCTTATTTAAAATTAAGAAGCAGCTCTCTCCTTCTCAGGACTGGTGTGTTGGGACCAGACCTCTGTGTGGGCGTTGAAATGAAAGAAGTCACTAGCTTTATTTCTGTTTTCTCTCTGAAAGAGCAGAGTCCTTGTTTGCTTCAGCCAAACAGCCAAGCAAAAGTAAAGTATAATTAAACTTCACCATAACAAACCCTGCTCACAATGACCCACATTTATAATTATCTCAAGAGGAACAACCAAATTTTTCATTGGTAATTACCCTTGTTTAAAGCGAAACACACAAGGTTGACCTGGATACAACAAAGATAATTTTCTTGCTTTTCTCAGCACTTGGTATATTGTGAATGCACGTGTGCATTCTTTCCTTTTTTCCATGTCCTGACAAGTTTATTTTTCTTTTGAAGTATCACCTGATCATTCTTCAGCGTGAAGTAATAACTATAAAAATGCTGTTGATATTTATCATAAATGGGATATTGTTATTCTGATGCAGAAAGCTTTGAGAACTCACCAGAACAAACAGCCAGCTAAAATAAGCATTTATCCAATTCTCTGGTGTATTATGTCCAGCAACATTAAACTGTACAATCAAATTAACAAGGATACAGAAATCAATCTACTTAATATGAGCCAAAAGGGCTATTACTATGCCAATAAAAGAATTGCTGTACTTCTGTATTTCCTCAATTTCACCATGGATTTTCTATTATTCTGTCCTCTTATACGAGCACAAACCAACAGAGAAAGGACTATAGTTTTTGAATGCTGCACTGAACCTTGTGGAGGGGGCTCCAACTCAGCTCAGACAGATTTTCACAGAACATGTATTAAGTGATCGAGATGTTCTGCATTTGAAATATTCTTTTCACTGTAGAAAGGTTAAGAAGTTATTTAAAAAGAATATGGGTAAACTGGGAGAAGCAGTCTGGCTCATTTCTGTCTCAGCACTTCTGTGCCTGCTACCAGGGAGAGAAGAGCTGGCAAAAAAGAGACCGTGGTGTTGCAGAAAGTGCAGTGGCAGGACTGAGCCCTGGCCACAAAACACCCAAGTCCAGCTGTGATGACCAGCAACATCTGGTTTTGCTTTGACATTTGTTTCCATTTTCTGCCAATGGGACAGCTGTATAGAATTTGGGAGCACTTTAGCTCTCAGCCTGCCAACAAGCCTTTCACAACTGTCAAAAACCAACAACCCCCTGCACTCGGTTCCTTGAAGAACATTTGTCCTCTCAACTCAATTTTAACACATTCAGCTGGTTAACAGCACAAGGCAAAGCAGTATGTCAAGGACTTTGTTATTTCACAGAAGCGGAATGTCCATGATACAGTAAGAAAGGTGTTTTGGTAATGTCAAAGAAGTTGCTACAACCTAAACCTCTGCAATAAAGCTCTCACCCACTCACCACCATGCCCTCAAATACTTTCTGCACTTTCACAGGTTGAAGTAATAATTAAGACCCAAACTCTTCTTTCCTTACTCAAGACTTGCATTACAACATTTGGGTTGGAACTGCAGTGCACAGCTGGGCTGTGAGAGCATCCAGCTTGCTCTGTGTACCCACACTGCCGCTTTCACAGATGTGCAAGTGCAAATATGGTGAATTACTGGCAGGAAAATGCCTACATTTTCATTTCTTTAGGCTTCTATATAACTCTTCACAATCACAGTGAGGTACAGTGTGTAAAACTGACTGATTTTCTATGTCGTAATGGAATTGAAAAGCCCCATTTAAAATTATTTCTTTAATTGTAGGAGCCTTTGATCCACTTAAACATTATTTTATCAACACATACAATGCAAACAGTACAATCTCCTGTACTTTAATCTTAAGTACTTCTCAGATTTTAAGCTACAACTGTTAACTTTGCACTGCAATATCAGCTGAGGTCCTTGCAGATGCTGTTGTATTTACCACCTAATCATAACTTCTCAGTCTTACAGTTCTACCCCCAACATATGGTAAATTATCTATGCTAGAACAGACGGATTTCATTTCAATTTCATTTCACTGAAACCCAGTTTGCTCATCAAGCACAGCCCTAGTACTCCAGCAAGATGATTTGTTCTGCCTATGAAAGTGAAGTACTTTTCTGGACATTTAATGTTATCCTGCAGAAACATTAATATTTTAATACCTAACACTTGTCAGGGATACTGGATTATAGACCCTATTGCATACTCTGATGTCCACCCTCTATTTACTTGTGCTTTCACACCTTTCCCTAGCTTCATGTTGCTTAGAAAAGAGCAAAGATTGTCCAAAGCTGCTGACACAGCCCCGTGACGTGGTCAGAGTTGAGTAGCACTGGGCTCTCCTTTCCCAGCCTCAGCCTTGGGGCTCCCTCCATGCCCCCAGGTTTTGACAGCTGAGGGAGTGACACAGTGGACTTGGACATGAGACTTTCCACATGGCAATGTTGGATCAGGAGCTGCTCTGCAATTTCAAAGTGGGGAAAGAAAGCCAGAAGGGTGGATGGTTACTTGAAGGTGGGGTCTTGCAGCACTGTATCACATTTCTTCATAAACACAAACAAAAAAAAAGTACGTGTAATGTTTCAGGAAGATTCTCTAGGTCTCATCTGATCAACATGTGTAGAGAAAAAAATCTTTTCTGTCCCTATGTATTGCCGATTATGGTGGCTTTTTTAAAGCAGTTATTACAAAAAGCTTCAGGTATTTGCAGATACTTCGAGCAGAGCAAAATATAGCTCAGGTCATGTGCCAACTTTTAAAATGTACTTTCATCTAGCTGCTTATTCTTCGAGTCAGGTGTTTTGTCATAACAAACCAAAACAAAGGCTTTTTTTATTGCTCAAGATATTCAATGGCTTTTGTGTTCCTAGCGTCAGCAGGAACGTCAGAGGATTGTATCCAAGGAGCTAAATGTGCAAGACCTAGGGTCAAAGCAGCTGAATACACCAACCTCAGAAAACACAGACAATGAATTGCAAATGACACTCAAAACAAAACAGGAAAAAAACCTTCACACAGAAAACTACAAAAGAACTCCACAGATACTGAATTGGCTTTCTGTACACACTGATCCTGCTTAACTGTGTGTGGTAACTAACCAAACCTTCTGAGACTAATAGTCATAAAATAGAGACTAGGGGGTGGGGGAAAGATAATGGGATGGGGGAGAACTGTAAGGAAAAAGATTGCATCGCTCCTCTTTTTTTTCCTTTTTTTTTTTTTATTTAAAGGGAGGACATGCATCTGTTGCTATTTTCTGCAATTTTATGTGCTGAACATGACAGTTCAAGCACAAGACAGTTACTTTGCTATTAATTCTGCCAGAGGAGTCTAACAAAAGGTGCAGTATTTCAGTTTCAAACACACACCACAAAACAAGTGGTTTAGTAAACCTAAGAGAAGTGGTAGGTTTTTGATGACTCAGAGTTGTTCTACTGTAGTTCTTAACTTGCGAACAAGACATCAATACAAGACATAAAACTGGCATGTACAGCACGAGTCTGAATACAGCTGTCTGAACTGATGTACTAATGGTCAGGTTCTCCTTGGGACTCACTCTGGCTTGATCCCAGGCCATATGACTCGGATGCTTTAATGATGGTTTAGTTGTATATTAAAGGAAGGATCAGAACTTATCTGGTGTCAATTACCCACAACAGCAAATTTACTAAATGGTTGGTGTCCAATGACCAGCTATCACATTTGTACAAAGAATTATTAAGTGATCAGAAAATTTATTTGGTTTCAATCACTTTGCTGAGAGGCCATTACTTGCGCTCTTCATCCAAACCAGAAAAAGCCTAAAATCTAAACTACTGCTGTAGGAAGTTTCAAGTAACCAAGCACTCTCTCCTCTTATTCTCTAATGTCAATGCAACTATTTATTTATTTACTTACTTACTTATTTGGGCACCTACTGAACTATTCAGGGAAACTCTCCTCTCTCCATGCTCTGTCTCTGTGACAGCACTTTTAAACTCTTTTTGTCTGGAAATTCTGAGCACATTGCAGCATAAAAAGAAAACAACCCCGTTCTGCCAATCCTGTAGCTATATGCTGAAAAACTGAAAGTCATGCCAATTGTCAAAAAAACCCCTAAAAAACAAAACAACAAAAAGCCAATAGTGCCCGAGTTTCTCCAATTTTTGTTTTTAAATATTAAGACTTCATATATGGTCTCCATTAAGTAAAACTCACTGGTATTTTTTTCCTTTTAATTTTCTCCAGTTTTAGAGGTAAATTCTTTCTTCCTCTAAGCTAAAGAAGTGCCCTTTTCCTCTTCCTAGCAAAGCTTTTATGTGAGTTAGTAAAGAAAGAATTTCTCTTTTTTTGTCACTTTTGCTAAATAGCTTCAAAAACTACATAACACTCCGAAGTGGAATTAAAAAAGTCTTACCCATTGCTTGTTTCCCCATGGCACACTGGTAAGTGTTTCTTGGAGACTGGTTGTGGTGAGGATACGGAATCAGCCCAGCACAGACACCAAGAAGCGTGAAAGGCTCAATCTCCAAATGTGTTGTATCTCTTAAAAGAAAAAAGTACAGCCTTATGAACAAAGATTTTAACTAGAATTTATTTAAATTAGAAGTATCTCCTAATAATTCAGTTAATTCTGTTAACAAAAATATAAGTCAGTAGGGCCTCAAAATATGGATTCACTATAGGATTTTTATTTTGTATTAAACAAACCCAATGACTTTCTTTTGGCCTTAAGTGTTTCCACATAAGAAGAAATGAAAAAGAAATAAATGAGGATTTATGAATTTCCATCATGGAGAAAAAGCCTCCAGATAACAACAACCTGACGGAGCTCAGTAAGACAATTAAACATCAGTTTATACAGTAAAACCCAAAATGCTTTAAGGAATGTCTTCTCATGTAGTGAGCATCCTCCACATCAAATTACCAATCTCAGAGATTTAGAAATCCACTGGGGAGGTGGAGGAAGAAGAGCAAGATCGATTCAGGCATTGAAAAAAATAAAAGTGTAGCTTTAGCTTTCCCAGGTCAGTTACATAATATCAGTTTGAGAGAAAACATCTGTGTCCAAACCAGACCCAGTGCTATGGTGATATGGCATAATAAAACACTATTTGAAAAACTTTGCAAGTATTGTGGAAGTGATTATGTTGTTAAAAGGCAGTACTGACAAGAAGTGAAAAGACAGAGACAATGAGTAAAAACTGAGAGATAACAAAATTTGTTCTACCTGGCATGAGCTTCAGAAGAGAAAGTCAATGCTGGATAAAGACAATTAAATCATACCATGCATTGGAATGCAAGTGGAGTGACTAATAACTAAGGATGCAGTGCACAATAAGGCTTGGCTGGAGCAGATCTGCTTTTTACATCAAGATAAGTAACTAGGAAATGGGGAATTTTGTAATAAAGATAATTATAACTAAACCTATCCAAGGCGTATCTTTCACAATGTTCTTGAGTCATTACACAAAGCTTGAGTTTAAACATACATTACTTCTCCCAAACACCTAAATCACTGTATTCTTAAACCTCCGTCTTTAATGCTTGACTTATCTTGGAAGTCTTCTAGAAGAGTTTTTTTTTCTAATTACTTGAGGAAATTAATTTGATGACTAAACTTTAAGACCTTGAAGAGGGAACAACTGGAAAAATCTTTATTATGACAACACTCAAAAGACAGCAAAGCATCACAAGCACAAAAAGACTAAGGAATTACCCACAAGTCCATACAGACTGAAGACAAGGACCAGCAGCAATTTATGTAAGCAATGTATGTACTACTGGAAAAAATGAAAGCTGAAAAAAATCCAGAAACTCTGAGAAGCAAGCCTAGTGAAATTATCTATCAGTCCCAGAAATCTTTATAAATCACAAATATGCTTGAGCAACCTAAAAATCACCTGCTGGCCAGAGGATAGTCACTATTTTTCTCCACTTGATAGAAAGCAGCTATGTTAATTGAACCCTGTCATAAGAAAATATGAATGGTAGAATCCTAATTGCAGTCAAGTAATTGCAAAATGGTCTCGCGAGCCAGTAGCAAACTTACAGCACAGAATGCTCCTCCATTCAGCAGAACTTCACAGAACTGATAACACTTCTCAAACAATAAAACAAGAGGCTTAAGACTTACTGACAGTGTGTCAGCAAATTTCTTCTGAAGGTACTAGTTCATGCCACTACAAATACATTTTCAGATCAGGTATTCAACACAAGTGTTTTCTCACTGAAGTCAATCCTGTTTCAACCAAAGAAGATGCAACATATGCAGATCCTAATATCATATAAAATATTCCAGAATGTTGATGAGAGACCTTCAGACTTTACAGAGCAGTTCGATTTCTGCAACTCTAAATGCCACTGCCAGAAATGGGCCCAAGAAAGGAAGGCAGCCTCATGAGTTTGAAAATCAAAAGTTACAGATGAGTAAGGAAGAAACTGAACACATTAACTAGAGTCAAATCCTCCAAAGAAAAATCCCCTAATTGGATTGGAAAGGTAAAGAGGGGATACTGTAGCTAAAAGAAGCCTACATTACAAAAGCAGGAATGTTAATAGGATACTTCACAATAGTGGATTGTATCAGTTGTATTACCAGAACAAGGTGTACCAGCATGGCTGAACCATTTAAAATGCAGGATGATCAGCTGGGGGAAGGGGGCACACAAACCAACAATTCAGGATGTAGGGAATGTCATTACTAAATACAAGGAGCAATGTGCTCATATGGTGCAAGCTCAGATACTTATGGCACTATTAGCTACAATATTGAAACTAAACTCAAAACCAGTTCATGGACAACACAAGAATCTCCCAGCTATCATAGAGTCATCTGGCAGTTATCACCGAGTCATTTCCTCACACTAGTCCATTGGAAGGTCACTCTCTCCTCCTATTTCTGATGAGACAGTGATTTCATGTGATACACTCCCATCAATCTTCCCAGCTGAGTCAGGTGTCCTGTAACTTAAACTTTTCAGCTCTAGTACTTTATGGAAGTTATTTAATTTTGGCACAAATGACAGCAATTGTGTGTGCTCTTCTTTGCTCACACATATAGAAGCCAGCCAAGAGCATGCAAGAGTAATTTCTTCAAGTGATAAAGTCTTCAAAAGCCTGGGCAGAAGCAATACAATTTAATTAGCAGAGTTAATGCATTTCATCTGGCAAAGGTTAAAGATAAATGAAGGTCTCATCCAGCTCCACTTAAATCAATGATGTATTTCTATTGCTTTCCATGAGTACCTGACCAGGACAGAACACTTAGAAAATGCATTTTCTGCATAAATTGACTGATCAAGCATTTCATGGAGATAACTTCTAACATCCTATACGCAGTCTTCAGTTGACAAAATATTGTCGCAGAAACATTAAAAAAATGTATAAAGATACGAGGACTTAAAAATTTAAAAGAATCCTTCCTTTAATGTGGGTTCTTTAATCACGGACACAAGACAGGAAAAAAAAAACCAAAGCACCAGGTCCTTCATATATGTGGAAAACACAAATAATCTGTAAAACTTTCTAAACGAAAATCACATACCAAGAATGGGTTTAACACATGTGGTAAAGAATACACAGAACAGTATGGACTTTTTTATCAAGGCCTAAAGTCAAAGGGAAGGTCTCATTCCAATACTTCAGACATTTAATGTAAGCTAGTTATTTAGGGTGCCTCTACAGCCATAAGAGAAAGACATTTTTCCAAATGACAATCATGACATGCTAAGATCATTATTTAATAGGTGGAACCATTTGTTTTCTGGTTTCCTACTGTATAAAGTTAGTAATGATGAGCAGCCCAATGATTAGAACAAAAAAACATCACATCCAGAGAAACAAAGGATATAAGTTTAAGTATTTCATATTTTTGAGATCTCCCATAATCCAAAAGCTAAGCCACTTTTTGTAACTACCCCACGGATACTTTAGGTTGTGTGTAAACAGATTTCTTTCTTTAGCTTTCATCTGAAGTTGTTTCAACTATTAGCAAGGGAGCAGTGTGTACATGTGAAAACAGCAACATTATTAATATGCTTGTATTTCAGAGAGTCATCTTATGAAAGTTTTTTCTGTACCAGTGTCTAGTCTGAATGCATACTTACTTATTAATTGTATGTTCATATAGTGCAATGTTACAATCATTTTCTTCATTCACATCCAAATATTCAACCAGGCCTTCGTGCAAGAAATCTTCAAAATTCCTACAGTTAAATTAAAAAATTACACTAGAAGTACTGCTTTTCTCATATTTCTGCAAAAATAAAACTTTATAATACATATATTGAAGGAATGTAATGTGTAGAAGTTCTGTGCATTTTACATATTTAAAGAAAACTCCCCTTGTCCATTCATTGCTTCACACAGTCTGACTGACCTATGCTACTTATCTGAACAACTAAGTAAGATCTTCCTGTATGTACTGCCCATCACTATAAATGTAGGCAAAGTATAAGGATAATCTAGTAGGTTTTTGTGATGGTTTTGCAAAATTTAGTTAAATGTAAATGCTTTTGTGTAACTGTGTTTTTTAAACACTCAAATTAAGAATTTGCAAGTAGCTTCAAAAATAATTCTGAATGTGCCTGGTTTAGGCTGGTCAAGTTGTATTCCTTTGAAGTGTTTGATTTTTCAATCAAGAGAAGGACAATACAGCCTCAGGCCCTCCACTTGCAGAAAGATGAGGCTGTGAGATGTATTTATTGTATATAAACATCAAATTTCATAGCAGCAACAAAATAAGACAACCAGGCTCAATTTGACTTTAAACAGAACCCTCCAATACATTGATTATTAATTTATATCGGAGAGCAGAGTCCTCCTCTACAGAGCTAACCCCAGGATTGTGGAATACGGACTGACTGAAGTATTTCCACAGAGTATTCAGATAGATGTGACAACGAATATTGTCTACTCAAATTGTGTACCTGTATCCCTGAGCCAGTTCTTCCATATGCTTGTTTGTAACTGCAGGCTTTTGCTTCTTGACAATTATGTAGGGTCTACAATAGAAAAAAGAAAAAAAATTATCATAGAAAATAAGCAGGTAGCTTAATTTATACTTACAGTAAGAACCCCGCCTACGCACAACCTATTTTATAAACCACCTTTAAAATTTATTCACCATGAACTGATATAGCTACATAAATACAATCAGTAATTATTCAGACCTTGGTTTGATACACAGATATCCTGACCTGACATATTGTCTATGAAATACCCAGAAAATGTAAAAATAAAATTAAGATTTCAATTTTGAGGAAGAAGCCTTCATCCACGCCTAAATCTTTAACATTTTGTAAGTTTTACTTACACATTCTATTGATAGCTTTAAAAAAGTTAAAATTTCTCAATCCACAAAGCTGAGGACAGCAGTAGGTTCCATGGACATTGCAGGGACTTCATACAACACTGAGTGAACAGTCTGTGCTCAACTGTTCACATGCAAGAATTTATTTTGCTGTTATTTACATGATGTAAAGTAAGTACAGGCATTTACTATGGGTGAGCTCAGATGGATCCATAAATTTCAACAGCACATGGATCTCTGAAGGCTTCCTTACCGCAAGGAAACACTGACACAAAGGATGGCATGCAAGAATGAAACGCCAAAGGCTGTCGCTATTTGGACAAGTTGCTCTTACAAAGAGCAGCAAACAGCTACAAGATGCTTGTGGAGTCCGCTCTGAAGTCTAAATAACAGTTTGAAGACTAATGAGAACTTTTAAATAGTTAATAGGGGTATCTGAACAATTGGGCGGGGGGGACGACGACAGGGTGTGATGTGCCACAAAGCAAACTTGGTAAACTCCTGGAAATCCACATGATTTCACTCGTCTTTATTTTACAAATCAAAGTTTTTTCTGCATCTCTGTACCTGTAGAATAGCTGATATTAGCCCTGACTGGAAAAGTGATTTCTCTGCCACTGACCATGTCCCTAGTCTGGATCTCTTGACCAGGTATGATTACTGATGATACGTACATGTAGTATTTTGGAGCCTCTAGTGTGCCTCAAACTGTATTCAACATGCTCTGAGATTCAATTAATGAATAAGATGGAACGCCAGCTGTAGTTGTGACTGCTGCTTCTTTAAAGTACACACAAAATATGCACACAGCTCGTCAATGTTAAAATATGCATGTATTTATTAACTCATTCTGCCTCACTCTCTGCTTTGTTAATCTTTTATGCCTTGTTCTTTAGGCTAAACTGGAGATGTTTTACTTGTAAATAATCTAGTGCAGCATTGCCATAATCTGGAGTTTCTAGCCCCTACTATAAAACAACCTGACTTTCTGTCTCAAAATTTTGTCATGTTCCACTTCCTCATTTTAGCCACCCAATTCCTTTTAGCATTCCTCTATGATGTGACTGTTATTCAAGCATTCTATCTCATACAAAGCATAAGCATCTTAAGGTGGAGACCATCCTCGTAGGTTTATTGAATTTCCTATCTACTTAAGGATAAGAATAAACCAAAATTGTGACACATGCTTCTTGGTACAAGTACACAAGCCTGAGGAAGTTTCGCACCAGCAGTAAATGCCTTTGAAGACAAAGAGTAGTTTCTCATCCTAAAATGTGATATCACACCCATGGGATATCAGGTGAGTGGCCGAGTGGCCGCTCATGTCTTGCTTCACAGGAAGTAAAAAACCTCTCCAAGGACAGTGGACACTACTGCAGTTGCCAATCAGGTTGATTCTAATCCCCTCTCTTTTCTTCTTGAAAAAGATAGAAGCAGTATTTTGTTTTGGCATTTGTTTAAAGATAAAACTGGCTTATTTGGGCTTTTTTTTTTTTATTTCTTAAGTTGCTTGACTATATAGTACATTTCTCAGATCTGTACATTTGAATTAGGGCTATTTAAGGAGAAAAGAGATGCTCAAGTCCTACTGAATTTGCTTAAATCTGTAGTTATGAAAGTCTTCATCCAGTGCATTTCCATTGCATAAAACAGGGTTTATGGTTAAGTTCACTAGTGAGATGATTCTGGTGAGATGTTTACCTGCATAATCTCCCTCCATCAGAGGAAATGTAGACACATCTGTCAGAAAGGTTTGTAGAGATGGAAACGAATTCATTAATATAACCTGCACGACGCATTATCCGAAACGTGTTGACTAATTTCTGATGATCACGTATGACACCGAGGATGTTACCTATTCAGAAAAGGAATAAATTCATGGTGCATTCTTTGCATACCCAAAACTCTACTTACAAATTCTGATCATGTCTAGCATGATAGAAATACTTCCTACTTCTTGCAAATAATAGGAGTTGTCATAAAATTCCCCTTTTCTGACATGAGTAAGAATTGGCTCTATTTTTCTCTCAGTAAACATTATAAAAAAAAGTGTCATTAAAAAAAAAGGTCATCTACCCATTTGCCTCCAAATAGCTTCAGAAACCAAATGGTGTGCTTTATCCAGCCTTCTTCAAACATGTTTCCACACAGGTGCCCATTCACCAATTAGCATACCAACTAACAATGCTTCTGAAGCCTGCAATTTCAGTTGTACTGAAATGGATCCAAGTTTTCCAGGAACAGAGTGAGGAACTGTCCCGCTACCTTGTCAGAAATTTTAGAAAGATTTTTGATGTATGTGATCGCTCGCAACAGCACCAGAATTCCTCATTCAGAAACTTGGCTCAGCAAGCTATCTTAGCAGGGCACTTTAGCACATACATAAGTATTCTGATGCATGATGAACGAACAAGAGAGTAAAATTCATTTTTAAAGAGTCACCTGACCAAAGTCACTTAATACATAAAATAAAAATAAGTACAGTGTCATTTCAAACAAAACATTAAAAGAGGAGACAAATCATGATGGTTTAGGGAGTTTATAAGACAATACGAAAGTCTTTATAGCTTAAGGGATTTGTACTTAACAGATTTTCTGCCCTAAGTTTAGGGGTCCTAAGTTTAAATCAGAATCATGTCAGCCATCCACAAGCCTGGATTTTTTTATGGATTAAAACCACAAACTAGCAGACTGAACAGTAAACAGTTTTGCCTCACTTAGTACTAGATCATCTACGTTTGGGAACATGAATATCTTGTTCCATACCACAAACTGAGCTTGTGAAGGAAGAGTCCAGTATTTTTGCTCTGCACTCCCTTTTGGACCATAAAATAAGACAAAAAAGAGCACATGTGGTTTCACTGAACCTTATCTTTAGCATAGTGCTACAGAAAAGCAGAGCAAAGGAATGCAGTTTGGTCAAGTGTTGCTTTTATGTTACTGGGAAAAGGCTGGATTGAAGAACAACTGCTGTTTAATTCAAAGGTAAATGGAGAACTTATTCACGGTGACAGACATTAAATACTAGTCCCTGGAAGTGGACGCTGTTGACAAAAGGCTATTTTTAAATCACTGTTGTAGTTTTCTAAATGTCAGTATTTTGAAATCTGGTATCATAGTACCCATTGATTTAGAAATGCTAAAAGATCAGTTATGAAAGGAATATAAGAATGCAGATGCAAGCACGTATGCCAAAACATTCCAAAGAAAAGAGGCTTGTTTTCCAAGGTCTGTTTTTTTATAATCATTCACAAAGCAAGCTGCCCTCTAGAAGAGCAACTTGTAATTTGCAAATTTAAGTTATTACAAGTTTAGCAGTGTTATTCTCTTTTAAAAAAGTACTTTATGAAAGGCACATCATTTGGTGAATGCCTAAAAAAAACAAACAAATCCATAATAGGATGTACATATTTTTGTGCCTATTCATGCAAGTGTGCTTATAAACAGTACTGAAATTTGAAATATCTTGAATTTCCCAGCTACACACATCTGCAGCCAGAGTTCTGAGGACACAGCTTCAGAAAACTAAGTGCCATCATCTGGCCTTTCTACTCTGCCTAATTCTATCAAAATATTTACAGATGAAATTATCTACATGTGGAAAACAGCACCTTTGGTTGACTATGCTCCAAAAATTGCTGGAGAGTTTCCAAAGCCTAATTTTCCATCAGCAACACATCAGAGTCAGACTGCTGAAAAGTTACATACCATTAAGGAAAACAAGGAACACATTTGGATATGAAAGTTCTTCACCACAGAGCAAGTTGACATCTTCAACTCCAAGATTACTGGCTAACTTAATAATCGGGCCATCTTCCATATCTGTAGTAATGTGAGTCATGAGGGCAAGGTTTTTAACCAAACCACAAGCCTAAAACAAAAAGATGCACCTTTCATCCATTTTATTCCAAAGTATTAATACTATATGTATTTTCTTTCACAACTGTACTTATGAACATCAACAAAAAAGTCAAAGTATAAAGTGAATGAAGTGAAACAAATTAACTACACTGAAAATTATGAAGGAAGAATTTTCTATATCACACTGAAATATAATGTTTTAGCATTTACAAACTAATAAAAAATATAAGCGATGAAGTTGTAGTTCTTAAGTTATCCAACCATGTATAACCCTGTATTCCTCTCTTCAAAGCAACCGCTACTTCAAAGCATAATGGAAATACAAAATCAGTCTATTTATCAATTTGCCAGATATCATATATGTTCTAAGATAAACTTTAACATTTTAAAATAAAAAATATCCAAGTATCTTATACAGTACAATTTTATTTCAGCTGCTTAATGAGACTAGCTCATATTGACTACATATTTATGCCAGAAAGTTAAGAGTTCCCCAATACTTTCCATTCAGAAAAAAAGATAAAAAAAAGATGACTGTCAGCATCAATCATTTGGTTGAAATAGCTGGATGATGTCATTAAAGTAAAACATACAAAGGTGTTTTTCTTTCTTGAGGTAAAGGCTAAAGCTTCTTGTGTAATAATAATACATGTTTCTAGAAAAATTGCAGGTTGATGCTGCAACTTCAAAACAGAACATTTATTACAGAACAAAGGAATAAGCACTTAGGACTCCTCTCTTCCTGCTCTGATCAAAAGAGAATAAAAGTAGCTCTGCTGCAAAAATGGGAGGCCTCATGTCATTCTTATACAGCCAAACAATTTCTGAACAGTTTCCAGCCAGTCCACCCAGGTAGGAGAAGAAAGGCAATATAGTAAGGAGGACAAAGATGTAAATGGATGGGATGTGAGGACACACACAAGTCGTGTTAACGGGCTGAGGATAATTTATTTCTCTAGAAACCTCCAAGGGTAAGTCATGTTTGACCAACCTTATAGCCTTCTATGAGGAAATAACTAGGTGGATAGATGATGGTAGAGCGGTAGATGTGGTTTATCTCGATTTCAGTAAGGCATTTGACACTGTCTCCCACAGCATCCTCATAGATAAGCTGATAAAGTATGGGTTTAGTGATCAGGTAGTGGGGTGGATCAAGAACTGGTT
>VZRW01014062.1:115971-149483 GCA_013398125.1 Aegotheles bennettii
GAATACTGAAAGCAAAACAGAAGTTCCTCACCTCTCCTTCAGGGGTGTCAGATGGGCAGAGCATCCCCCACTGAGAGGGTTGTAGTGACCGAGGACCACTCACTTTCCTTGTCTTTTCAAACTGAGAAGAGATTCTAGTCATCATTCCCAGTGCAGATATATAAGACAAGCGGGACAATACTTGTGTTACACCTTGGCGGTCCATTTTGAATCTCTTCAGAGACCAATTTCCCTGTCGAATGAAATGAATGTTTCAAAAAAGTTATTGCAGTTTATCCCTGTCTTGACACTACCTGTCTTTTTTCAGTATCTAGACAGAATGATATCTGAGAAGCTTTCCACAGCAAATGCTGCCTAGTTATATAAAACAATTTTCTAATCATCTATCTGCATATAAACTACCAGTTATAACATACTTGTACTAACTATTGAAAAAAGTTGAAACAAAAGAACTGCTCTTTCAGCTGAGAGGGTATTTTTGCTATTATATATTCAATCACACAAATATTCTTCATCACCTGTCCCTCACAGGTAATCAATACTCAAATTTAGCTAAACTATTTTCTGTTCTCCCTTACAGATCTTTTCAAGTATTTAAAAAGAAAGATATTGTGAGTGAAATACACTTTTCCAATAGATCCCACAAACTTTCAGTTCTGCCTTTTTCATTATTCTTTTTGTAGGAAACAGGGATTTATGCTGAAGATGGCTGACATCAAAGCCATCTCTATTTTCTTGAAGCCTTTTGGTTTTAGAATCCAGAGGAAGAAGACTCACTGATGTGTCTTCTCAGAGAAAATGAGTGTGGGGAAGTTAGGTCTATCCAACTTCTCTGGTAGGATTACACCAAATACAAAATGCAAGATCCATGCATGTCAGAGGTTTCATATTTCAGGACTGTCACAGGCAGTATCCCTTGTGGTTATAATTAGGAGAACAGAGGAATTCAGAGAATGTTCTAGGACACAATTATGTTTATGTGCCAAGTGGATTTAATAATCTTTACTGTAAGATCTTGAAATTTGGTGCTACAATTTTTGACTTTGACATCCACTACAGTTCCCAGCACCTGAGTTGGTGGGTGCAGCAAGTTTCTGCCCCAACTACTACTATCTAACCCAGCCACCATGTTACTGGTCAGTCCAAAGGCAATTAAGATCTCAGAAGTAACGCTCTCCCAAGGATTGCCTTCTGCTAATCCCTGTAGCCTTTTTGACAAATCCAGCTCAATAATGATGACAAATAATTTGAAACTTATTTGCTGTACACTACCCTGAAATCCTTTTAGAGGGTGATTTGCTTGGCACAATCACATTTTGCGATGAACAGTAAGAAACCACCACTGATCTGAATAATTTTGCTGTTTGTTTCTGCTGGAGAGACTATCAAATAGTTTGCAGAACTTCCCTTTCTTCCCTGTTACATAAAGTGGAAGACATAATGCCCAACAGTAAGTCAGTCAAAAGAAACCTGCCCACTTGCTCACCCTTCTTGGGAAGGGTTCACTCATTGACCATTTCATTCTATAAGGACCAGGAGTTATAAGAATATAAGTGGAAGAATACAATAAATGAATAGGTTTTCCCCACACTAGAAATCATCACCTGTAGTCTAAACTAGCGTGTGGTTTCTTCTTCACTGCCCAGAAGACTCTGAAATCTCAAAGACTGAAGGCAAGGGGAGGTAAAAATGCTGCCTGAGGAAATAACGAAAAATTCTTTGTGCTTTGGAAGTGACAGACTCCTTCAAACTTGTCCAAAAAGCCCAAAATGGCGTCAGAGCTGTTGCGAGACCATCCCCAGTGGAGAACTTCCTAGTGAAAATTCCTATGAACTGAAAGCAGCTCCCTCCGTGGCATTTGTTGATTCTACAGATGCTGAAATGTCCATTAGACCCGTGGCATTACTGGCTGACCTACCCTCTCTTCTGGCATTTTCCAGGGTAAAAAGAATACCTACAGCAAATATCACTGAAGACCACTGTACAGTTGATGCAGTGGTGCTATGAATTCTTTTGCATGCTACTGGTGTAATTATGAATCTGCTGAGTTATTTCATGTGCTTTGAGACTATCATTGAAGCATTCTGGTGAGATTGGAGATTGTAGTTTCCAAGAATGATTTTTATGGTATTTGCTTAATCTCTTGAATAGTATGCACTGGGCATTGTTCCTGAGAAATTGTTTTCAATGCTTAAGAGCAGATGGTCTTTAACTGCTTATGTGGTGTAAAAAAAAAAGTCCAAAGATAGTGGAAGAAGGAAGACTTTACAATATTTACTGAATACTTTGCAGATTTATCTCTGTCAGTCCAAATGGAAAAACTGGCACCAGCTAGAAGAAAGCACTAGCATTTAGAAAAACAAATCTGTCAATTGTTTTGGTGATGTGCACTGTAGAGATTTAACTACATTTGGGGCACTCATAAAATGAAATAGTGATAAGCTTAAACAGTAGGATTTGTAAGTAACAGACTGTTGGTGGTTTTGGATGCAATTTGTGGAGTTCATTTTGTTTACAAGGACTGAAGAGAAACCGTCGTTTCATGCTAGGCAGAAAAGCCCTCTCAAGAGTTCCAAAGATTAAAAATTAAGTTGCACAATTTTTACCAGTTACTAAAATACTTAAGCTAATCTAATTTCTTTAAAAAATCATGTATTTCAAAGTCTTTTACAAGCCAGTAGCTAGATTTCAGGAACTACCTCACAAATTGTTCTTGCAGATGTGTGAGGTAAGAGACAAAGTTAGCAACTGTATTTTCATTCTTGTCCAATGGCACAAATGAAAATATCCATTCTAGTAGAAGGCAGACAGGGGCTAAAATCTAACTAAGACAAATATTCAACGGCTAAATTATGGGGTCTTTTTTAAATAATACTGTATGTAGCAGTTTTCCCTCTAAAATAGTTCAGTATCATTAGCAAAGAAATACTAATTTCTGTGCTGCAAATTTGCTCATATTAACAAATGCATATGAATAAAAAGGCATTGACCTTAAAGAAACCAAAACTCAGCTTTTGTTATTTTTGTCCCGCTGCCCTCTCTCCCCACCCCCCCTCAGTTGTCTCCTGTTCATGATGTTTTCCTGCTGTTTTTCAACCACCTTTTGGACAAATAACGTAACCTAAGCATAGCTAAATCCAGATAATAAAAAACACCATGACCCACATAGTCAAGTAGAACCTAGAAGACAGCAAGTTGGAACTACAAACACAATTGCTATTTTAAATTTGCTTGTTACTATCATACCTTCACAAACATGAAAACATCACTTTGAAATAATGGTGAAATAAAAAGTGGTTTAATGATTAATGATACTTCAATGAATTCTAAAAGCCCTGCCCATGACGGAGTTTTGCAATTTTAATCTATGAAGAATGTTAAATAGATTTGCTTTTATGATCAAAGACAGTATATTAATCAGAACAAAATATACACATTTCCACCACTCACTGTGGTGGAATAATTTTAGATACTAGAATGAAAACAAAAATACTTACTGTGGAGATGGCATTGACCATGCCATTGGTGATTTGGTCTTGACGCATATGCTTCACTACATCAAACTGAGCAGCACGTTGCTTGGGGATTACCTGGTCAGCAATCTTTTTCAGTTCAGAGTTAAATTTTTTGAACAAATCTTCAAATAGAAGAGAAAGAAGCTGGAAACACAAAACAGTTGGATTAAGGGAAAAAATTATACTTCTCCAGGTCTGGGAAATGGCGGGGGAGAAGGAAGAAGAGGAAGGAAGAAAGGAGAAAAACATGTTTAATATAACCTTTATACTTCTTGTCAGTTAAAAGATACTCTATTTCTCAAATGATATTATTCTCATAAGTTTTTTGGCTTGTTAAATTGAAGTGCACTATTAGAGAAATTATCTCATAATAGAAAGCAAATTACGTAGAAGAATGGTCTAAGCCTATGCATTTATCACTTTTTGGCTTGCTTTAATTCTTCCTTCACAGTATCTTAGCATACCCATCCATCTCTACACTATCCGTTTACTAACTGTTTCCTCATAGCTGCTATATTATAATCCAGTTGATCTACTTCTTCCTTCCAAAAGTCACAAACTCTTTCAAACATTTAATCCCCTAAATGTACAACCCTGAATTACACACAAGATTTAGAGGCAAGATCAGCTTCTATTCTAATACTAGATGGAATAACTGCAGTAAGCGAAAAATCACTTTGAGATATTCTACTACTAAAAGTGAAAATGGCTGCTTAAAGTGCACCTTTGCTGGAGCTGCTTAAAACAGACAAGACAGACACCAAAGTGACTTTAAGGGGCCCTTAGGGAAAACAACACAGCAGCACAAAATTTGGAAGCAATGCACAGTTTGTAAGACAGATAGAAGCACAAAAGGTTTACAGTTACCATTGCTTCTGGACAAGCGGAACTAAAAGAGACTTTTTTTAGGGGCCCAGAAGCAACCTCTGCTTCTGACAGTTGATAAAACATATCTCAGGTTACATAGGCAGCATCCTCACTCAGATACATTTTTTTCTTACTGTTTTCTGACAATCACAGTCTATAGAAAACCAATTACACCCACAGAGAGTCCACCTGGTTCAATAGCTGCCATCCTTTTCTAGTAGTGCTACTATCTGGGAAGTGCAATGCCCTTCCACATCTCTCCCTTAAAAAAAAAAAGTCTAATCAAAGAAGCTACTTAACAGTCAAATTAGAAAAAAACAGCAGCAATACAATCCTTCAAAAATGCTGCAATTTAATCCAATTATTTCCTGTATATGTATATTAATTACTTCTATTTCTCAAAATAGCCATAAAACCAAGAGGCTACCAAAGTCTGTGATCTGACTTTTTTTGTTCTCCAATCTGCTTTGCTTCTGCAGTTCAGTCTCTCCTCACAGACACTAAGAGTTTTCCAAAACACTTAAATCTACATTACATTATACATTTTAACTGTTCACAATGATGAGCTTTGCAAGCAAGAAGTGTAAATTCTAAACGCTGGCAGTCCTGTCCTGTGACACTATTTCACAGCAGCTCTAAGTGTCAGAAGAACTAAAAACACAGCAGCTACCAATGCCAGAAATGGTAGTTCCCAGCATACAAAGCATCCTAGGGCTGAACAAGTTAGGTATTCAGCCACCACGAGCTAAGACATTCTGGAGTCAGCTGTGTCATTTAATTTCTGTATGTGCAGAATTAAACTGAATTTTAACTATCTCCATCAGACATTGTCCCAACTTTTTCTCACCTTCTGGAAAGAAAAACGCAAACCACTCATACCTCTATCACTGAGATGGGCCACTAGCTTTCATTTGCTCTCTAGCTACGAGCCCCAGCTGGGCTGATGAAAACATTTGGCAAATGACACTGTAAAGCAGCTAACTAAATTATAAGCTACCCTTTTCACTGGCATCACAAATTCATTTAGGAATAAAAAAAAAAAACAAATAACACCTGGAAACTCAAGATAGACATCTCCCTTGCAATAAGGTGCTCCCACTGGCCTTCATGGAGAGCAAGCCTGGATTATCTCTGACAGTCTGCTCTACAAGCCATAAAAAATTGGTCACTAAAGAAATTCAGTCACTAAACTGTAAAGCCAGTGATAACACACACTGTACGCCAACCCTTGACAAAAATGGAATCCTATTTCCACTCTGGACTGAAAGGTTTTGATGAAAACTGATTAAGTGGGTTTTTTAGACCTGGCATTGGCATTAGAGGAAGGTGTTGTAGACTCTTCTTTCCCTTCCTGTTGCTTGCAGTACCATTAACATTTACAAGGCCATACCCTCTCACCACTGTCAAAAGAAATCCAGACATCCGCAACTCACCTGCAATGTCAGAGCTCATTTAAATCAAATTTCCATCAGAAATAAAAGCATCTTTTATAAAGCATATTAGGAAGGAGAACCCACTGGGGTCCCCAAGAACTAGATTATGAGAGAAGTATTTCAAAAGTAGAGAAAAAGTAAAAGGAAGGAACGTGTACAGTTTTAAGGTGTCAGATAAGTCTTGTTAAATAACTAGACTCGTACAAAATCAATCACGGTGTACAACTGATCTCAACAGGTTTGAGCAGGACTTAAATATTTAACAGAACATTTAAAAAATTTACTCAGAAAATGTTTTCATATTTAATTTCTTGATAATAAAATTGCAAAAATCACCTAATTCCACATGCCATGGGGATTTTAAAACCACACCACTCTTCCTCTTCTCTGAACTAATAAAGTAAGTTACACCCCAAGTACACCAACTTGCTACTATTTGCCAGCCTGAAAAGCATCATACTTTCCTAATTTTACTCACAGACACTCAGTCTCCATTAGAGCTCTGACTACCTGGCAAAGCAAAGTCTCACAGTAACCACATTATTTAGGTCAAGAGCAACCGATTAAAGAAAAAGGATGGAATGCCAATGATAATATTCAATGGATTTCATAGTTAGTCCAGGGCCTTTCAGCGTGCTTCAGACAGGAGCATTAAAGAGCAAATTATATTTAAGAAAAAAAAATAATACTGACAGCTCATCAATTGATTTTCATTGAAAATCCTAAGAAAAATTAATAAAGAAGTTAAGCTGCTGAAATACAGTTTCACCAATTAGCTTAATGTCAGAGAATTCTAATTAGGCGCCTTGAGATTGCTATTTAGCGTTTAAGCCTTTAGAGTGCCAAATTCTCCCTTTCACACAAACTGGTTGCAAAATTAAAGACATTAGGCAGCCTTAATTATATTATCAGAACAGCTGGGATTAGGCAATCTCTGAAGTCAAGGCGGTATTCTTTTGTCACAGGGTAGAAATCCCTTGCTTTCCAGGGTGCCGGATTTTGGTGCTGTTCCATATCTCACCCTTACAAAGCAAGCTGCATTAGAAACAAAAAAAAATGAGGACAAAGAACAGAGTAATGCTTAGCAAATAATGAACACATTAAGGAAAGAGAAAAGGTAGGTGAAAAGATTAAGCCTGAAATCGGTAGGTTTTGCTAACACCTCAGCTGGCACCTGGCCTACCAAGCCTCTAGTGGCAGAAAGACTAAGAGAAAGCTCTGTAAACCAGCTTGGCTAGTGGATACAACTCTGTTATCTAAAGCTAAAGCACGTTCTGTACTCTCTTGTCCCATGGGGTGTGAAATTAGCAGCTATTGTTTTCACACATTTTTATAAACACAATGTCTTTTATGTCTTCACATTGTTTAGACCGCTATGTTTTTCTCCTCGCATGGGAATCTTTTCTTTTTTATTCTTTATTCAAATTCTAAATCAACAGGATTTTTATTCTAGGAACATGCTGGCATTAAAAAAACCCAGCATCCATTTTATCCACACAAACTTCAGCTAAACACAAACATTTAGAAACTGACAAAAAATCTCCACATTTCTTAGTCTATAATCCAATCAAATTAATATTACACCAATAACGTGGCAGACAAGAATTCAAATGTTCAGCTTGAAATGAGCTTTTAAAATATCATGAGGGAGTCAGAATTACTCTTAATCAAGTGTTACAAACCCCCCTGCATAGTTCTCCTTAATGCAGAAAAAATACTCATTGGCTTTGTTATGATGATCCTCTACATTTAAACCTCTTCCCAATTAATTTAGAATTATTTTAGTTGTTAACATCTGTGAGAGCAGAGGCCTTTTTATTACAGCTTGTAGGAAACTTTTTACCTGTTCTACTTTCTGACTCAAAAAATATTAGGAAAAACCAAACTACTCCTCCAATCAAGTTAAATAAGAGCAGTATGATGACAATGCAACAACTGATTTTACTGATTACAGTCATACTGAACTACAGCAACAACATTACAGCAGAAACCAAATGAATCTATTATAGCTTAAAATATTTGCCCCATTAGAATAGTGCACAAATGCCCTCTTATTACTCCTTACACTTCAGAAATGCGTCCTGCTTCAGCACAAAAGTTTGCTGAAACTAACATACTAATTCAAAGAAAACATTCTCTTTTCCCTAACATCTTAGGAGTTGTTTTTTTCCCTTTGTATTTGTGCTTAGAGTGCGTTCAAGAGTGTCATCTTAGTTTTTTCAGAAAACCAGGACGCAAAGTACATGTTTTCACTATGAAGTAATTGTGTGCTCTATGTGTGTTCACATACATGCTTGGAGGACAGGGCAGGGTGGCAAGGAGAACAGGGATAGGAGGCAACATGCAAGCACACATCTTAAAAAGTACGGTGCGATAAGAATTCCCACTGAATATGAACAAAAAGGAATGGACACTGTTACTTGCACTGCAACAGAAATCCCAATACAAAAGATGTGGGGAGCAGAGATGCATAGTTTCTCCAACCTGGTGCATTTTGTATACTTGTCTGGACTTCTGATGCATGATTAATAACCAGAAACAATACTGACTGCCAAAACTCCAACTTAAGTTAATACAGAGGACAGCAAACAAGTCCAATCCTAAGCTAAACTGCTTAATCAAATAACCAAGGAAAAATCCATGTCACAATAACTAAGCAGTTCGCTCACCCAACAGGCAAATTCCAAGTGCATTAGAAGAACTTAGTTTGGCCAGCAGCTGTGAACTGCCACCCTCTCTGCGTAAGAATGGTGCTAGCCAGATACCTCAAACCATTCCCTCCTTCACAGCCCTTTGTTACTGCTTCTAGCTCCAGTGTCAAAATTCTGCAAGCAGAGAAGTCCACACAATCCACTTTCATTAGTTGCTCAAGTTAACTTTAAACCACTTACTTTGCTAATTTCATACTACTCTAGAGGCTACAAAGGCAGTTGACAATAAATAAGCAACCTTATGGGGTTCACAGAATCACAGAATCACAGAATCTAAGGGGATGGAAGGGACCTCGAAAGATCATCTAGTCCACCCCCCCTGCCAGAGCAGGGTCATCTAGAGTACATCACACAGGAACGCATCCAGGCGGGTTTTGAATATCTCCAGTGAAGGAGACTCCACAACCTCCCTGGGCAGCCTGTTCCAGTGCTCTGTCACTCTCACAGTGAAAAAGTTTTTCCTGATATTTACATGGAACCTCCTATGCTCCAGTTTAAAACCATTGCCCCTTGTCCTATCATTAGTCATTACTGACAAAAGCCTGGCTCCATCACCCTGACACTCACCCTTTACATATTTATAAACATTAATGAGGTCACCCCTCAGCCTCCTTTTCTCCAAGCTAAAGAGACCCAGCTCCCTCAGCCTCTCCTCATAAGGGAGATGTTCCATTCCCTTAATCATCTTTGTGGCTCTGCGCTGGACTCTCTCAAGCAGTTCCCTGTCCTTTTTGAACTGTGGGGCCCAGAACTGGACACAATACTCCAGATGTGGCCTCACCAAGGCAGAATAGAGGGGGAGGAGAACCTCTCTTGACCTACTGACCACCCCNTTCTGCAAGCAGAGAAGTCCACACAATCCACTTTCATTAGTTGCTCAAGTTAACTTTAAACCACTTACTTTGCTAATTTCATACTACTCTAGAGGCTACAAAGGCAGTTGACAATAAATAAGCAACCTTATGGGGTTCTTCAAATTACAGACAGTTTGAGTGGCTATTCTGTGAGCTTCTACACAAGCTGGGTTCTCCACAGAGCGACAGCCTGGACCTGACATGCTGGCACCGACTTGGCTCCAGTTTATTGCCTTACCCAGTTGCTCAGAGGGGTACACTGGAAGATGGATCTTACTGCTGCTTTCTTGGCACTAACAATATTATAATGGAACTAGATCTGATGCCATATTTAGACTGCTCTGCCTTTTATCTGGTATAAAGAGACAATACAGAAGAGAGGATACAATACATTAGTCTCAATCAGGGAAGCATATCTATAAGTCAACACAGAAAAGCCAACAAAAATAGACTGAGAGGGAAAACACTTCAATCGAGAAGACAAGGATGCTCCTTATTCTGCATCTTTCAAAAGCAGATAGCAACAAAACCCCAAAAGAGCACTTCACTCTGAAGTAAAACTCACCTGCCCTGCCAACTCCAAACGTTTATTTCCATAGTAGTCTCTGTCATCTACTTTATTTTCTCCTTGAGCCAAAATTACTCTGCGCACCATCACTGCTGTGTATATGCACTTGGCACGAAAATTGAATTCCTTCACCTGTAAAAAAAAAAAAATACTGATGTTTCAGGATCAGCTCCTTAGTTCTTACACAAATGCATCCATTTATATCAATGCGTAATTTGGGCTGACTGAGGAGTTACGAAAGTGATTTGCACACTTTACCTTATTAAAAAATGCCAAAAGTAATATACATTAGTAATGTTGAAACAGACAGTAAATGAAAACAAATCAGAATAAAGGTATAGGTCATGAGAACAGGTCCTGAACTAACAGCTTATACTGCCTGGCTATGCAGAAAAAATGCATAGTATGACAAACAGTTCAGTGCTACAGCATTTCATAAACATACAGATTACTTTTGACTCAATTCAAATCTTGCCCTTATTTTGAGGACCATAGAATCACTCTGCTTGGAAAAGACCTTCAAAATCATCAAGCCCAGCCATCAACCCAGATGATTTACTTTATCTCAGCTACAAAGCAATCAAAGACATTGTTCCCTGTAAGCAAGGCTCACACCACAAGTAACCACAAAAATTGACTCCAGTTTAAAAAAAAGAACATACAAGAACGTGAGTCAGGATAGTTGATGCTAGCAGCTCTCGTGCTTCTTCCATTTTTGTTTTCTTTGGGCCTCCCCACATTCTTTGCCTCCGTACTTTGTTTCCAATGTACTTCAATGCCTGTCAAATGAGGGAATTAACTGATTTAACATCAGAATCGTAACCTATACAAGTATTCCAATAAAAGATAATCTGTATGTATTCCTCAATGAGTGCAACCCCATTAGCCACAGATGATACAAACTCCAAGCAAAGCGCAAAACACTAAATACTTTGGTAATGATAAAAAAAAATTCTTGAAAATTGACACAATTAATTATAATTAAATATACAATGTGTTGTTTATCATATATTGATAACATTTGGAATGGGAAGTGGTGAAAGAGCATGATTAGCACACTACTAAAAGAAAAAGGATTGCAGAGATATAAGGAAAATGACAATTCCTAAGATATCTAATTTATTTAATTTGACTTTTCACCTCCAGTTCTTTCGTGTACTTGCCAAGTTTCATTCAGATATTAAACTGTGAGGTGGCACAAATGCTACTGTGTGGCATCCACATCTGTGGATGCAATGATTAATGGATTCTTACTCTCTTACCAGTTGTCCAAGAAATGGAATCAATCTGCAGAATTCAGGGTCAGATGAGACAAAGAAACCATCCAGCTCCACACAGGAAGTTCCTATATGGAAATGAAGCCATGCCCCCTATGCCAAAGAATTACTCTCTAAACTAAATGACAGACTGTCCTTTCCACTGGTTGCCTTCTTCCCCATATACCTTGCTTTCTTTTCATTTGACATTTCTTGCACAGACTAACTTCTGTATTTCTGTTTTTCTACTTCCCTGGATGCAGGGGAATAAAAGATGGACTCTGCACGGTTCAATGTCAATCACGCAAAAGACGTTTTATTTACCTAAGTATCCCTTATATACATTTGTATCACGCGCCTATTACGCGCTCTGATTGTTCAGGTCCCTCTTACGTGGGGCAGTCATGCGTGCTAGCAACACTCCCATTGGTCCATTTACTTCCTGGTAATGCAGCTTCCACGTCATTCGGGAGCAGTTCCACCTTACTTCCTGGTGTCTCTTCCTGTGTCCCTTCCTCTGTCTGACTTAGAAACAATCGATGTTCTTCCCATTTCCTGCTCCTCAAGATGACCTTTGGTATGTGGCTGCGTGTTTAATCACAAGGCTATCAAATGGCTGGTTCATTAACATGCCATCGTCCTCTAAACACAACCCAACACCTGGATGCTTCACATTTCTGTGTGTTCCTCTAGCATCATCATTTTACTCTGCTGACTCTGAATTAGGAAGGTCTTCATGCTGCCTCTAACCCTGAAAAGCCCCAAGAGATGCAAACTAGAAAGAAGTTCACTTTACAACACCCAGCATCACACATAGAAAGATTTGATGAAGTTTACAATGAAGCAGCAGAAATAAGATTAATCTTCAAAAACTTCTTCTAGCAGATTAACATGTACATGATAGAAATGCTGCCAGCAACACGGCCTCTGTTCTGGCTAATTAAAAAAGTACATGAGCTGAAGAGAATTCTGGTGAGTCTTTAGCAGGACAGAGGGTGGCTACTATTGTGGGCTTTCTACAAGAGCCTAGAATTGGAGAACATCTACTCATGATATTGATCGTGTTGGTCATGTCCACATCAGTGGGGCTTCTGTGAAATGGGGCATGCAATTCCTTTTTAACAAATGGGAATCGTCCTCAACAAAAAAAAAGTTAATCTTTCGGACATCAATCCTTGTTACATACACTAAAACATAACCCTGGGCTCCTGAAAACAAAGCATTTCTTGACTTTGGGTGGGTTTTTTTCAGTTAGGCAATGAGAGCAAGGCCTCACTTTTGACAAGTCCTGTCCCCTTAAAAACCCTCAGCTTAAAATAATGCCCCAAAATCAAACCTCGAAATAAAAAGTGTATGTCAACTGCTGACACAGCAGAGTGGTCAGTACCCACCGTCTTTAGATTTTTATGGCCTCTGGCCCTGTGAAAAGACACACCTGCATCTGTGTAAAAATCTGAGCTTTTTGGCATTCTTCCAGACTGGGAGCAAATGCAGCCATCACATGTTCTTCTGTGCCAATCATCTGTACAATCTCTTGGTCACTCTCAACACCCATGGCCTAGGACAAGAAGAAAAGACAGAAATAGCATAGGCTTTATGTTAACTCACTGACATTTGCTTATGCTAATTTAGTATTGTTTGCCTGTGTTACTACTAAGCAAGAGCTAGTTCTTCTCTAAGAAACTGTGCCATCTGGCACTGGCAGCAAATATTCATGCTATGGAAGAACACTAAATGGAAATCTTGATAAGCAGCAGGAACACACACACACGCTCTTTGGAGAGAGTCTTTTTCTTCACTGACAGGAGTTGAATTCTATGCTTTTTCTTCAGAAAATAATAATAACCCTATGTATGTAACAATTAAAACCAAATCAGAAGCTACAGTAAATAAAGGAAGGTGAAATTTCTTCAAAGATTACACATGGTCTCTTACCACAAACGATTTTGCAAACTCAGCTGACTGTGATGCAGCATGTCCTATTTGAGAAACATTTACAATTTACGTCCTTTGCAGCTCTCTGCATTTAGAAGATGACTTCACTACACAATTCCATTTGAAAGCCATTCTATTATTTCACTGATCTTTGGGCACCTTGTTAGACTTTATACTGTGGAAAAAAGCTTAATAAACTAAGAAAGCGCTTAACAGGTTTAGAAAAATCTCCCTATCAGTAAGTGTTTCAAGGTGGCAGCCAGCAGCGAAAGCCTTTGTGGATTCCAGATGGTGCTAAAGCTCCCCCCTTCACACATTTGCCTGGAGCTCTGCCATATCAAAAAACAGAATAATCTCACTAAACCTCTTCTGGCTGAGTTATAATATGTTTCTCAGAACTTTGTGAGGAAGTTACGTTTGTATTCATATTATTCTTCAAACTGCCTGCCACAAAGACCATTGTAAATAATGGCCTATGTAGACCCTAGTATTCTGGTTCTCATTAAAAACTGGCCGTGTTCCAAAAAATTACATTTTCCTCAAAAATGTACAAATACCTTCCCTTCTTATTGCCTTCAGTGAATGTCACTTTGCTTAATACCTAGCGATCGTTATCCCCTTCCAAAGTTGTCACTCTAATTGTGAAGTATCCAGCTTTTTTTTTCCCTTTTTTTTCTTTCATGTATTCTTTACTTTTCAACAAATAAGTGGTTGGTTGAAGTTCCTTTAAATTAAAACTCTGTCTCTTTACCTTTTGGTATATTTAAAATAAAAGCAGTGCAAAAGTAGCACACACCCATAACAGGGTGAGAACATCCCTGTTTTAGTGCAAAGCACAGATCACAACTCCACCATCTTGGACAGACTTGAGCACCAAATCAAGACACAGTGATTTTACCAGGTAAGAGTGTTTCATCATAGCTTGCTCCCACTAAGTAGTCAAGCTCTTTTCAGAACCAGAATTTACCCATGTGATATTACTGTAGTTAAGATCTCTGTTTTTCAAATATTATTACACTTCCTCACCCTTTCAAATGAGGTCACACAGTAGTCAAAAAATCTCAGCAGAGAAATTAACAAAATCCCTCATGACCTGAGAGCCAGACTCATTAAAAAGTCTACACAAGCACGAAAGTCTCACAACAGTCATTTTCCATATGTCTAGGACTGAATAGCTGGCCAGCAAGTGAGCTTAGGAATCACAACTGGACTCATACAGTAATTGCTCTTAGCCTACAGAACAAAATTTTATTAAGAGAATCTTTGTGCCATTCTAGGCACATACACCTGGAATACATTTATCTAAAGCACATTGAATGTAAGCTGGTAAGATATCACCCTATTTCTGCCCACCAGTTTAATTTTAGGATGGCAATCAGATCGTAAGAGTCAAGTAAAAAATGAACAAAACAAGTAGAAAAAAAAAGTCAACCTGTAGTTTCACTAAGCTCTTTTGTCCATTAAAAAACAGAAAGCCACAATACAGAGAGTTGATGATTTCTTCTAACTTGATGAATTCTCTGATCAAAAATCTGACAAGATGAGTATCGGACATCAATAGATGTTATATTGATAGATGAGTGCAAAGTGGGGGAAATTAATTTGTGAGTAATGACTAAAAACTTAGGAAAATGACAGAAAAAGATGTGCTGATACAATAGCCTAAAAGTTAGCCCATTTATTCTCCTCTGTACTCTCAACAATAATGGGCAGAGCTACACACACAACTCCACCTACATGCAACACTAACAGAGCAAGCAAGAGGCCCACGCTGGTATGAGATAGATTTGTAATCTTAACACTTTCTGGCCCTGATGTTGCACTTCTACAAAAAAAATGTAAAACAAAAAAAGTACTCCAGAACGAGCCTGTAACATCACTAGGATAGTAACAAAATATTCCTGCATTGTTGCTTGTGTTACAGAAACACTGAGGGTATGCAAAGTAGAAATGGGTCCCGTGCTTAAAGTGCTCATGATCCCAGGAGAAAGCTGAGGGAAAGGGAATGAACATAAAAGCAAAGCAGAAGACAAGATGTCTTGGGTTATTTTGATTGCAAGGCAGTGTCACAAAGGGATAATTTTACAGTAGAGTAGAGAGCAAGGAGACATTGCAAAGGGATAACAACAGAAGTGGTGAAAGGATGAGGAAGGAGACTGTAGCAGGCTGTTGGAAGAGCAGGGTTGGAAGGCTAGTAGTCAACAGATCAGTCAAAGCAAACATTCATAATATCCAGATAATCCTAAATTCAAGCGGGAGAAAGTGGTCCAACTAGGGTCAACCACTTCCTAAGACTGGGGACATTCTGCTGCCCAAAACGTGTGCGTGTGCACGTGCATGTGTGTGCACATTCACGTACGTATGAGAGAGTGTGCATGGGAGAGTGCGAGCCCGTCTCTTCCTCCCCCAGCTTGTGCCTTAATGATGATGTCTAGGCGTTTCCATGGCACTTCCCTAGAATGTAGTTCTGCAGCCCATCAGGCTAAATTACAGAATGGAGACAGGCAGATGACTGGATTAAAAAGATGTCAGGGAAGTTCAAGGTTGACATCACAGGCAGAATTGCTCTGGAGCTTTCATAATTCAAAAGATATAAACTATGAAAGTGTAGTCATGGGAACCCGTAATTCTGCAGACCCAGTAAGACCACCATTCAGCTGTTCTTCTAGAGCTGCATCTTAACAACTCCAAGACTAACACAGGTTTGTAAAAATGAAACTCGACCCCATGTTCAAATCTTTTGCCGCAGGTCCTAGAGCAGCTCTGCATAGTTCCCACATAAACTAAAGATACTTAGTGATTCAGGTCATAAAATTCAACTTTTAAGTTCCCCTAGGTTACTTATAATTCTCTTCCTTCCCCTTCTTTGGTGCAGCATGCAACCTTCATTTACTTCAGCTCTCAGGACTCACTCGAGTCTAAGGAATCAAGATCACACACCCAAAAGAAAAACAGCCCTTACCTTAAACCAGCTCTGACTCCCTGCAACGCAGGAAGCTCCTTGCAAAAGCAGCAGCACCATCTCACCTGTAACTCCGATTTTTTTCAAGATAGAAACACCCTTCAGTACACCTCCTCTAATGCTCATTGCTACCTAAAACTATCTGAGCCCCCCAGATAAAGTGTGTGTAACTCATGGCCTGACATACTCAAAAAACACAGAAACGCTGTTCACACAGCCCTGTGACCTGTGCACAACTGACACACAGCTAAAACAAAGCTCTTTTGGATTGCAAGTCAACTCAGGACATCCTAAATATCATTCTGGCTGCATGTGTATGTTAACTAATAAAGCAGTGCTACACAGTAAGCAGGAAGCAAATTAGTTGTGTCTGTTTCCCATTACAAGGCAGTTAACAGCCCTTTAAAAACCTCAACAAATATACACTTTGGGAGCAAAACTGCCCAATTTATCGTACTAGTTCAATTCAAAACCTGCATTTACATATACAGGGGCTGCACAAATGCCTCTGTCACTTTCAAGAAGAAACGTTAGGGGAAAAGTGTTCATGCTAGCACAGCAACAAAGCACTAACTCCCCCACATCTGAAGAGCAGACATTGTCTGTCCTAGAATAGTGCCGGGACTACGCCTTTTTTAGCTGATTAAATTTCAGTTAGCTGTGGTCAACATGTTAAACGTCACAAAACCACAACTTATGCGTGTTCAGCTCAACTAGCTGTTAAATCTCCAAATATGCCAATCACGAAGAGCCTTACAGGTCTGGATGACAGAGAAGCAAAACAGCAGAATGGCTCACTTGGGCTCGTGGTTCAGAAAAGACTGTGGATAAGGATGAACAGCAAGGCAGATGCCCCCTTTAGGGTGATACTACACAGTCCAGTCCCCCCACCTACCCAGATCAAGGGACCTTTAGACCCATACTACTATTCCCACCCCTCCCCACAGCCTGTGCACTTGGGTATCCTTCCTCTCCATGAAATAAAGGAAAGGATGGGGAATACTGTATGTTCAAGTCTTCCCTTAGCATGTAGCTAAGATGTACCCATGAGTCATGACTGAAACATGAAAATGCTCTTAGATTCTAGTTAAAGGGAGCTCTTTATGAATTTTAGGCCTCAGCTCTGTCAGCAGGTGGTATTTATAATACTCTCTACTTTAGATGAGGTTGTCTAAGGGATATTAGGACATCTCCACTTTACAGTTGCAGTAGCTTTAAACCCAAACTAGATCACAGAACTTCAATCGTTGCTTCCTTTTCTATAAAGCTACAATGATTTTCTGTACCTGATCTACATCTTAAGTCATTTGCAGGAACACTGGGCCATTTAATGCTTTGGGATTAGAAAGACAGCCCAAAATTGCCCAACTTTTTCCTAGTGACTCTCAGACAGTCCCTGACAAAACTGTCCTCTCTAGCTGGCCTGTGCATGGGATAGCAGCCCTCTACTAATTACTAGTCATTTTCTTAGTCAAACACAGAGGTCTGTGGAACTTGGTTGCAGCCTAGAAGTTGGCCTGGGAGGAAATGCAGTGCAATAGATTTTTGTCAGCCTCCTCAGTTTATTTTTTAACGTGAAATTATGCAAGCAGTTACAACACTAAAAGTTAAGGATGCAAAGGCGACCAGAACTTCAGACCTTAGACTGTCAGTACAGCTTAACTTTGACCCTTGCAGATGTGTATCTCTACTATACAAGAAGCAGAACACTTACTAGTAACGAGGAAGACCCATGCTCCATGCCCGAGGCTTGGGTCTCAGCAGAAAGGAATTACTCCCCTTGCTTTTCCAACAAATCTCCTATGTATAGTACTGCTGTGTGAAAGAGCTGAGGCTACACGGGGATCCTTAAATTAGAGACTTTCTAGTTTCAGGGCTATAGCATCTGTATCATCACTTCTCATAGTTAAACACAACAAAGTAATATCTGCATTACAGCAATGCCCAACAAAAAAAGATCAGAGGCTGGTGCCTGCATATGAATCCACCTAAAAGACTATCTGAGATTTTTAGTTTCTGGCTGAAGACTCATCGACAGTGGACAGAAGATGACTCAAGTCCACGTCATTAAAGGAAAAGTAAGGAAAATGATCACTCATGGGTACAGTTAAACACCAGTCAAGAATGTAACATTCATAATAGTTAAAAATGGGTGCAGCTAATTCCCTCCTGGATTCAAATCAATATCAATCTTTGAAAAGTCCTACTGCCGAGAGCTTCTAACAACTGTAACTTCTTGTTTAATAAATAAATGAAAAAATATGCAACATTATCTAGCATATAAGAGATACATATAGGCAGGGGGAATAATCAGAGCAAAGATTGTCAGAAGATGATCAAATAGTCAGTACAATGCTCCTTCAAAAAACCCAACAACCACCTCCTCAGACTCAATAACCCAGAGCAGTTACTCTTCTGTGAGCAGGTATTTATCTATACCAGCAGGGGGTGACAAAATGTAATAAAAGTCTGTAAGTGAAGGTGGAATCCAGCTGTTCGGTACTTGAGCAAAGGGATTAAGAGCCACATTAACACTTTCCTGCAACAGAAAAGCTGTGAACTTAATTCTGACACTTTTATGCACATTTCTGCCCACAAAAAATTTCTTAACCTCCTTTAACACTGGTCACTAAAATCAGATGATCTTCTCCAACTACTTGAAGAGATTAGCTTAACCAGAGATAGCAGACATTTGTTTCTCAAGTCTAAATCCAATTATTAAACTACAGGGTGTTTCAAAAAGATGGACCCATTTGAAATGGGCCTTCAACTGAAATTGGGTCCACCTTTTGAAACACCCTGTATTTTCTAGCACCAAACCCTAAGCACTTCCTACAAGAAAACCAGTTCTTACAACTCAGCCGAAGAGCTGCAATACAGAGAAGTCTGTAGTTGTGAACGCCAACACATCAGCACTGCTGGCAGAAACTGTCTGGATGCTGTGAGCAACTGCTGCCCTCTCCTGGCAATTTATTTCCTTGAGCGATTATCACCACCCCAAGCCTGTGCCGTAAATCATTACGGTGAAGACGAAAAGGGAGCTATAGGATTTAATTCTGTTGGATGCTAGATCGAGTCAGATGCGTTTTTGTCTACTCAGCCATCTTTCTCATGAACAGTGCCTCCAAGACTGCTGCCCAGTTTCCTTCTGCACACGCACTGCGCCAGGCTGCAAACCCACAGAGAGCAGTGAAGCCTACAGAATGGGAGGGAGCTACCACAGCTGTTGGGAGGACAGGCCCAAGTCTAAGGCCTGGCCATGCCCTGTTGTCTTCTCCAGCAGCCAGACAGTGCACGTCCCCCCCACTACCTGTACTGGCTGTAGCCCCTGCGTTCAGAACCACAGGCAGATGGGCTACCAGCCTGCTTTTGGTCCTGTTGGGCAGCTAAGGAGTAGTCATCGCTGGGCCCTCAGTTGTGTACACCCTTGAGTGAATTAAAATGAGAGAAGCAGATGGTGAAAGAAAGCAGTTCTGGCAGTTTTACAGGAAATGAGACACACTGTCACTAGCTCAGCTGGTACAGCAAATACTCCCCAATTCTTGTCCAGCATCAGGGATGGATGCTTCTCTCACAGCCCTTTGTAGTCCCACCAAAGATTGCTTCAAAGCTCCTATGCTTGATCACGCATTCACTGCACTGAAGATACTGGCGAGTGTTCCTGAATCAGGCAGGGATTCGGCAGCATTCTAACTGAGGCAGAGCTCATTGACAGGGGAAGGAAGTGAACTGCCAAGAAATGCAAGACACTTTAGTAATCTTAAAGGATTTAGGAACAGGTCTAAGAATTGCAGGACCTCCCCAAATGCTATTGGGTTTTTTTTACGGTTATGACTGGAAGTCATGTATAATGAGCTCATGGGTGTGTCACGTCCCTTGATCTGAAACAAAAGGTGCTGAGCTACTCAGCAGTCCATAAGTTGGAGGTGGGGGACCAAAATCAGAAACAAAGACTCTTAACACAAGTTTGCAACATAGCTCATAACAAAAAAAATCAAAACTCTTCCAACTTTCTGTAGCAACAGGAGCACATGCCGTAGTGCAGAGTGATCTTGCCAAACAGTGAGGGGGCAGCAGCATTTGCCTTGGCACAGCAATGCTCTCCTTGCAGGAAAATGCAGTGCTTTTTCTCCTGTTTGCTGTAAAATAAGGATGACTTCCCAGGAGAAAAAAGCTTGCATTATCTAAGGCTTGCCAGGTTCTTCTGTACATATGAACTTCTAGGAGCTGCTGCCTATTCTCATTCTTGAGCTATGGCAAACTTTTCTTTTTTCTTTTTTTTCCTAAACCAACAGTTGTATTACCTTAAATATGATAGCAATGGGAATATCTTCTGATAGAGTGTTGTGCCTCAGGTAAAATCTTCCTTGTTTCACAACCATGTTTGTTCTGCTCTTCTTCTCGTGAGTAGAACTGGAGTTAAAAAAATGAAAACATTATGTCCGACAGAAAGTTTGTACTGACACTCCTAGAATCTTCTGTATAAAATTTATCAAGCTTGAGCAATCTTTCAGTGGAATTAATCCCACCTTCTCTTTTAAAAATTATATTAAAACATCCAGACATCACCCTGCATCTCCAAGGTAGTAGAGTATTATCACCTGTGATGGGGAAGGTCAATATTTGACTTAAGCAAGTAGAAGCCTGTACTTTTCAAAATCATCTTTGCATGCTTTGATCATCAATTTGGATGTAACCAGCAAGGTCAAACTGTGCAGAAGTACTGTGGCAACAACAGTAATGAGATAACAGTACTTTGTGTTGTATGTTTAACCTCATTAAGGCTTACTGTAGAACAGTAAAGTAGCTAGGAGAGATGTGTGAGAGGCCTCTGGAGAAGAAAAAAAACACTCTCACACTGAACAGTGACAAGCACCTATTATACCAGCATGAAGCTTAAAAACAAAAACAAAAGGCAAACAAAATATAAGCAAAACTTAGTCAAGGAGGAAAGGCCAAATTCAGACTACCTTGCCATTTTCAATAATTTGTGTAGTGCAAAAATACTTGATTTTTGTTTCCTTCTCAATTGCCTATAAAAACCATTACACCAATTTGATATAGAGAGTCAGGTAAAAGGTTACATACAATTTTCAGTGCAGTAACTTCATGTTACTTGCTGCAAAATGAGACCAAACACCAGCAGTTAGAAAGTGTACTTTTTTATGTGAAAAATTAGAACTTGCTTTTCGTAGTTTGGGACAAATCCTGAAGCATATCAGCAACTCCCACTAATTTTTGTGGGAATACTGTACCAACTGATTTTGGGATTGATGTCTAGTAGCAAGAGAAGGGCATTGAATGTCTACAGCTTTTTCCCATTAAACTATACTAGGAAGAAAACTACACAGTTACTTCAACTACAACAATGAACTTCTAAAGCTTTGGTTTTACCTCCTTTACGTAACTGCAGGCATTTACCGTACCTGGTAACAGAAGCACCAACTGTGCCTTTTCTATCAGCTTCCACAATGATTCTATTTTTGGATAACTGCTCTTGAATAAGAATCACTTTCTCTACACCTTTAACAATGAAATAGCCACCTATTCAATAGAAAAGAAAGATTTTGCATGTCAGTACCCTTGCGCCTTACTTGCTTCTTTCAATAAGCCTCCAAATATAAATTATTAGACAGCAAACAGGAAGTGAACAAAGGACAAAACATGAAGGTAAATTATCCCTTATGAGTAAAGAACAGACTCTGTGTGGAACCTATGATAACTACAGAAATATTCCACTAGACTAAACAGAATTTTGCTAGCCTTGCTCACACATAGTATAGGATATAAGGATATATAGGATCTAAGACTATTTGGGAAGTACTCGGATAGAAAGAACTCATAGGCAGACTTTAAACTGTAAAGCTGGAAAAAAGCCCCCAAACCTGTAAGGGAACCATACTTATTAAAAGAAGTTATAGAATTGTTAATTCTACAAATTAGGTAAAAATATTGCCTGTCAGAAGAGTATATTATATGGACATCAAAAAAGAACTGGTTATTTCAGATGCTGGGTACCAAATAAAGAGAATAAATCTTCCATAATTACTGACTTGCTCTCTCCAGCACTCCAGGGAAAAATTTATTTTGTATTACTTTTTAAAATGTATTTTAATGCCTTTGCTGTATCTAAGACAATATAAGGAATCTGCATATGAGCCATGTTAGATTCCTCTCTTAAACTGTAGCTATCTATTAATGTTCCTTCAACACAGCATGTCATGTCACTGTATCTTGCCATCGCAAGCAAGCACAGCATATATCCAGTGCATGCTTCAAAGGCAGCAGATAAAAAACAAAGAAGTTGTTTTTTACAATCCTTCATCTCCTCTCTACATTTTAAATATTATCTTGTAACACTTTATTCTCACTTTACAAAAGGCAACAAACGAGAGTTTCTGCTCTGGAGGACACCATTATAGTCCACTCTCCCCTAATCTACTTCATTTTCATGAATGAACTCCATCTCTATTCCCATATAACACATCACTGTACAATACTGCATACACTTCAACTTTTTCAGAATTTTGGTGTATTGTTTTTGTGGTTGAAAACTCTGTCTGCAAATACAAACACTCCATGCTGTCAACCATTTCTTACTAGTTTCAAGAGCCTGATAATTTCTTTCAGTTACAAGCATACACTTGAGCAGTTCCCACAACAACTTCACAGTGGCAGGAAAAGTATTAATGGGGTATTTCTTTGATGGAAAAGATTTAAAACTAAAAGCACAGATGGGAAAGAAGAAAATAAGTGCAAACGTACCTGGATCTAAAGGACATTCGTTAAGTTTGGCAAATTCTGCTGGAGTTTTCCCGGTAAGAACACAATTGGAGCTACGCAGCATTATAGGCATTCTGCAAGAAAATCAGTTACACTTTTACTTTAGATTCAGATAGAAAAATAAGAACAGTCAACTTCAGAATAAAAACCATGCTGAACAAACTGGAAAAAACATATTTAAGGTAATCAGAACATATGCAAAGTACGAACAACAGGTTTTTCCCTTAATCCCACCTTATTTCACCAAAAACATAGTTTGAAAAAAGAGACTTGAAATTGGACATCTACTGGCAGAATCTATAGACTTCCTATTTAATTTTAATGCAGCTACTACAGACATCCATGACAAGCACAGTCACCGAGGCCAATGACTACTAGTGCAAAGACTCCTCATCTCCAAAATCAGTACAGTGTGCACTGAAGAACACGTCATCGCAGATCCACAGTTACGGTTTTAATTAGAAAACGCTAGTTCAGATCTGATTTACCACATAGCAAGCACATGTTATGGCTGCAGACAGTGCCTCTGATACGTAACCTAAGCATGAACTTTCCCCAGTAGTAGCTCTGATTTCTCCAGTGTCTGAGCATAGAAGCCTGCAGCTCCAGGTGTTTGCTAAGACATATTTTGACAAAATTTATCCATGAGTTCTATTATGCAACTATTTGCAACCTCAGAGGTATTTCATTCAAAATTACTCCAACAAAAATTAAGATTAGGCAGCTCTTGCTAATGAAGTTGTATGTATTTTATTCAAATCTGATTTATTATTTGAATTTCTTAGCCCTCATCATATTCTTGTATCTTAAAAGAAAACTGATGAACTCGAAAAGAGGATGAAAAATTACAGTGCTCTATGCAGATAACTCACTTGCTTCAGTCATTTCACTGAGAAAGTGTTTCCTAGATATAGGAAGCTTCATGTGACAATCATAATCTTGTATCAGACACACAAAAAGCCTAATGCATTGGCTATTTATATCAGAAACAGTAACTAGGTGGCATAAGAAAACTCAGAATGGAGTATGTAAATGCCATCACTGAAAACTCCAGTGAAACAGATGTCACCAAGTATCTATTCTTTACAACAAAATATTTTGCAGATAACATAAAACACTATAGTAAGTCATTCTCTTTTTAAGGACAGAATCTAATTTTTAAAATATCTGAAGTTATCAGGAAGAAAATTTTTCAAAAAAGGAAAGAGAAAATACAGTTACTGAATTTCTGTGCACAGATACAGAAAACGGGTACACTAATTTGGAATGCTATTAAGCATTCAAAGGAAAACTTCCTTTTTAAAGACACAGAGATATTGCTCTGGATGTTTGGCTTTTTTTGTTTCTACAAACAGGTTATCAGTGATGCTGCAAAACAATAGAAGTAAGAAAGAACATACAGCTTTCCTGACCCAGTCTGAGCCACATGTCAAACAAGAGCATTGTACATACTCACCTGGGAAAAGGAAACCAGCATAATACTATGGAAATTATTTCCCTTGGAAATAATAACTGGATATTAACAGTTTTTAACAACCAAAAGACTTTCTGCATGTAAGCCCTTAAAACCAGTTGGATGACATAACTTTATTTTTTAATGGACAATACCTACTTTTTCTGCAGCGATATCACTTCAGAAGAGAAAGAGAAGAATTTACAGGAACAGGACTTAATGTAAGACGGAACACACTAGTGCTGTGCAGCAATTCAGTCTTTTCCAGTATATTATGAATGCTTTACAAGTTGTCTTCACTGTGCTTTTTTTTTTTTTTTAAATATGGGTAGACAAATGTCTAGACTAGTTTTTGTGTGTTTCTTTTAGCTACAACTTATCCTTAAAGTACTGTCTTTTCTATACAAATTGATAACGTATTTTGGTCAAAATGCACATTTATTTTAACATTTTGGTTTGCCTGTAGCACATACCATGAAATAATGCAAAGGACTGAAATTTAGATTGTCTTTTAAACAATTTTCTTTTCTTAAGGAATTACCTTAGAACACTAAACTGTTACTACAGCTACAGAAGCTTGGTTTTGCAAATGCATTGCTGTGTATCATGTTCTATTCACAAAGTATGTATTTTTTTCATATGAAAGCTTAAAATTTCACTACAAGAAGTACAGCTCCTTAAGTATCTATCATCTCTTTCCTGCCAGTATTCCACCTTTGGTAAGATGTACAGTCACACAGTAAGCAATTTCTGTAAGGCACTGACCTTTAAAGCCAGCAGAATTGGTCTTTAAGAAACCTTGTCTACAAAAGACAGACATCTCTATTGCCTTTAAAATGGAACTTTGCTTTAAAAAAATGCTAGAACTGACACGTATTTTGACTTTTGTCTTGGTTAAGAGCATGTTTTTCTTCCTAAGGTATGATACTTTTTCATTAAGAAATTAGATGTCCTTCACAACATTAATAACCTCAAGTCATTTGACAGCCTTTAGAAAAACAAAAAATCCTCAACATTGCTCCACAAAGCTCAGCCTTCGCTCTAAAAAATAAGTTTTAAAGGAGAGCTTAACCTCGTATGGAAGAAATAATGCTTGCTTTACTAGTTTTACCATCTGCCTTCCACAGATGTATCTCTACATATTACGTATGAAAGACTGAGTACTTTAGCTACAAAGCAAATGTGGTTATTTTCATTTTGCAATAATGAAACTTGCAGCTCTAGTATTCTTTCATGTATTTCCCACTTTGGTTTTACATCAATACAAAAATAGACAACATCCATCCTTATATCCATCCTTCTATGGAAGAAGAAAGATTTCCAGAAGCTTTTGCATAACAGAATCTAACAATCACATCCTCTGCAGCTGTTCATCAAGATTTGCCTGCTCACTCTTTCTTCTGACAAAGAAGTAAGGTTAGTCTGCATTTATTTTGCAGTAGCAACTGTTCCCAACACAGCAGCAAATGAGAAATAACACCAAAAACTTGACATATGGCATCTTACCTGCCAATGGGTAATGCATTGCGTATGATCCTCTGGCTACCTCGTGTATATTCAATGTCCACTGTAATTGGGGCAGAGTAAGTCATGTCTCTCAGGCGGCACTAAAAGGAGAACAGTCAAATGGTTAGATGTTGGCTTATAAGCTGTTGGCTTACCTGTTTGCCCTATCTCCTGTAGGTGCTCTCAAAGAAATCAAGCAAAGAGAAGTTTTACCAAGCTCTTCATGGAACCTAGGCTATGTTTGACAGTCTCCTGTTTAAAATAAAACAAAAAAAACCTCAAATACAATTATTGTGATGTTTCAAAAGCTGCCAGTGGGTCTGTGCTTTCAGAGGACAGCACTGCAGAGCATAACTTCTAAACTGTTTAATTAAACAAACAGGCCTAGTCAGTGGAGCTGACACAAAGATCATACTACACCGCAGGCTCCGAGAGCAGTGCTCGGCTCAGGGACATTTCCATATGAAGACTCTTCAACAGCTGAAGAGCTGTGCTGTCATATGAAGTTTGATAGAAGGGAAACACACGAGAGTAAGAGGGACACTGCACTACCTTATTATTAGATTGAGCAAATCTCACTGAATGGTTTCGTTTCTAAAGATGACTTGCAGGAGGCTCGCTACAGTATCACTTCCTGCAAAAATTCCCTGAATTTGTTTGCAAATCCCCAAGATAGCAAGAGAAACAGGATATACATATCTAAGACATTATACAGCTAAAGGCTCTATCATTTCTAATCCGATCTTTCTGGTCTGTTCTCCTCATCCTCACTCTATGACTCTGTTGCTAGCCCTTAAGGTATTGCGTATCTTCATGCAAGACAAGGTTTAGTTGCATTTGCTGAATACAACTGAGCAACTCACAGCAGGTCATTCGTGACCTGACTGAGCATTCTATACCTTTGAGCTCTAGGATTATAGGTTTATCAGTATTCAGACTCATATATTTATGGTTCTACAGTCTTTCATTGTATTGGTTATGCATTCATAAAAGCCAATTAAGATTGTGCTGTGCATTGAAGATGCAACTGTATGGGAAAAAAAGGCCTCTTCACAATGAAAAGTAAATCACTTCTCTAGTAATGAAATGCTGATGTGGACCAGCAGTTTTCAGGTCATGACTTGTAGGAAACTAGGTCCCATTGTGCTCCCAGCAACTTCACTGAATTTAAAAGTAACTGAGAATATTTCCATTTTCTAATTACTTTAAATTCATCTGTATGAATAGTTGATTAAACTCCCATAAGGACTGTGTAAGAAGGTGAGTTAGACAGCTTCATTAGAATTACTTAAGGAAAAGAAGGCTTCAGGATTCTTTGTGAGTGCTTCATCCACACAAGACACAGATAAGAATCACACGCTGTAACTTTCCAGCATTTGTATTTTTGTACCACCTTCCTTGATGTAACTTCTCCTTATATTAGATGCTTAAAGACAGGCATGACTTGATCCTTAAGGAAACTAAGGATATAAAAACTCCCAAATTTGATTAAAACAGGTAAAATATTCAGACCCTTATGAAAATCTGATCATTTTAGGTGTCTTTGGGAAGGAATTTTATAAGCCTCTAACAGAGAAATGCAATGATATAAGTATCCAGTCTATTTGTTTTGTTTGGGTTTTTTGGGTTTTTTAAATTACACCCCTGCTTTGACCTGAGCAGCATCCTATTTAAGAAAATAACTGTGGCCTTCATGTGTGTATAACACCCTGAAAAAAAAAAAAAAAGGAAATTATGCATTAGCATTAAGCATCAATGAGGCTATATCTGAGATGCAAGAGGAGTTTATTCCAAATTCAGGGTCAATATGCTCTATTAAGCATTTATTCTGCTTTCTTCTGCTTGTACAGTCACTTTATACAGCAAGCAAGCATTTTAATGTCTGGATTCTTAGATCCAAGTTGTTAGCCAGATTATTTTGCAATTTCATTCAGATATAGAAAATTTTCCTTTTGTGCATGTTTGTATCTACTGATTTAACGTTAGCTACACATTGTGAGATCCTTGAGCTGTCCTGTATTACATCTAATTGCACTGCTGATGGCTGAGTTACTGGACGTGCTTAAAATCTTTCCATCGAATTAAATGAGATTTGAGTCGGGTCACCGGAGACAGAAACGTGGCTATACCCAAGAGGCAGCCACCAGATGGCCTTAGTACAGAATATCACCAAAACACAGAGTGTCTTTCACGAGAAGAGTCTAAAGTGTGTCACATACTTTAAATGAAAAAAATAACAACCTAACTTCAAGTATCAAGTGCATATATCCAGGAAAAAAGCGTCCGATATGTGAACTGATTTATTAGGCTGACAATAGGTTGTATGTAGGTAAATGAGTGCCAGTTCCATGCTCAGTTCCCATTCTGAGGCCAAAATGAGGTTGTCAGTACCTCTGTTGCACTGGTGTAAATCTGAAAGCACAGCAGCAGGAGAGGAATACTTTGTTCCTGAGCAATTTCTGAAGGGAACTGAATGGCTTTAGATAACTGGAAGCAATCCAAAAAAGTCCAAACCTTATCTTAGTTTATTGCTTTCCCGTATGAGCAGAATCTACCTTATACCTTGCCAATAGCAACAGACTCTGATTTCAGTCACAGCAGCATTTGCTCTCTGGTGTGCACCTTCATTCCAGAAGTACACAATACATTTGTTAACCTACATGTTTATAACAGTGCGAAGAAGTTAAATATGCTTATAATGAAGGTAATACTCTTCTGCAGTTTCTTATATTTTTATCAACTTCCATCTGTTTCTGCGCAAAGTCTTCATGTTTGCTGTCCGACTCAGATTTTAAAACTATGAACAAAAAAACCAAGACAGATGAATTCCAAAAAAAGACACTGAAGTGACCCACAGTGCAGACAATAGCTAGGCTAATATTAAGTTAATAAAAACATCAAAGAACACTACATTATAGTGTGAGGACTTCAGCTCTGTTGTAAGGAGAGCCACAAGACTGAGCTAGAGAAGTACTTTTCACTACTTTCGTGGAAACCCACTCAAATGCAGCTACCATGAAACACTGAATATAGCACGTTAGAAAAAGAATAAATTCTACATTTAGTACATGATATTTAAATCTCTGAGGCTTCTTTCTACAGTGATGGTGGAATGCACTGTATCACCTAAAGCAGTACACATGCACTCACAATGAAGTTATATGCAGCTACTATCCAAGACACTCCCAAGATCAAACAAACAAACAAGACAGATGCAAGCATTAATACCTCATGAGGTGATACAGGTCGTGTCACATTGAAGCTTTCTTCCACATCTGGAGTACCCACATAGATATTGAGGTACCTATAATACGAACAGTTCCAAAATGAGCAGTGAGCCAAATACTTTTCAGGTGACTTGAAAAGCAGAATTCTACATACACTGAAAAATGAAGTGACTTTGATAAATGTAGGTTGACTAACAGTGAGCAATGATTCTTTCCAAAGTAACTCATGGCATTTCAGCTGTGTTCTAGTTAGTTAAAATTTAAACTGCACATGCAATAAACCCCAAGTTACCGTCGCAAACAGACAAAAAGAAACTCATGTCTGTCATCTGAGATTACTAAATTACAGAAAAATGGTGACATAAGGTATTTTTAACAACTGGCTATTAAGTCTACTTCACATGATTATTCTTTTAATCTTCCCACTTTTCAGTGCTCCAAATAAGAGGTAAGTCATGGAAAATAGTCTCTTGATTTACATCTACACAGGTGCCTATAAACATTTTATAGCCAATAACAAACCCATGAGATAGTGCACATGCTACTACTGATATGGAAGTAATTTCACACTTACTTCAAGTACCACATTGGGTCAGCATCACTTGTAACTTTTTCATTTGCCTTCATGATTTTCTTTATCTGAAGAGGAAAAAAATGAAATAAAATAGAATCACGTGCCTTTTCTGAGTACTAAGAGCCACTTTCTTCCCACCGAGAAAGCATACCTCCACATTGATGAAATAGTTGAATGAGTCTATATGCTGCTTCACAAGTCCCTTCACCTGGAAAATACACGCATGCAGCAAATAAGATTAGCTTTGATAACATTAATCACACAAGGCAGAAATTATGATGTAAGCATTTATAAGTGCTTTTGGATCTGTGCTAAATTCTTTCAGCTGACGAACTTCTGAGAACTGCCTGGACAACCAGTCTGGTTCTACACTGTACATTTACAGCTCTGCACCAGAGCTGTCATTGTTCTTTGAGTTAGAAAAGTAGTTCAGTAACCGTACAAAGTAAATACCCAATAGACTTTGAAATCCATATAAACAAACAAGAGCCATCACAAGTCAAAATATTTTATCAGTTTGTCATTATTTTGAAATACTCTTTATCATTTATAGTATAATGAATCATGTGTGTTGCTTGAGAAAGAATTTGTCAGCACCCTAGTAAGAACAGCTGGCATGAGGAAGAACGAGAGCCAACGAGATGGAAGACAGAACAGAAGTGGGGAGTGAAAGAGGTAAATCAATAAGCAAGGAAACAGCCACAGGAGGGCAGGGCACTCATAAGAAATCTGAGTTTGTTTCATAGGCAGGAAGACAAAGAACATGCCAGGAATAAACAGTACCGTTTCTCCAGGTAATGAGTTGACATAGTACATTTCAAGGATTTAAGTTTAAGGTGTTTAGAACAATCAAAAGAAGGGGGGTTATACTAAGTAAAAGGATCTGGGATTAAAGAAAAAAAGAAGTATTTTGGCTTGAAGAAGAAAAGCATCAATTTTGTTAATAGATTGGTATTTGCAAAAATAAAAGGTGTAACTACAGTGCAAAACCCATCCTTGAAAAGGAAAGAGTGCGAGACTGAGAGCTGATATTGAGACACATACTCACAGAGTGAGAGCTTTGAAACATCCCATAATAACTAACACATTAGAAGACTTAAAACTTCATACAGAAAAGTGACACATTTGCACAGCTGACATGATAGGCAACTGTCCATTTTGAAATTACTAGAAAGAAATGGGAAGCTTAGAATGACAAATCCAGCGGCTCAGTGAAGCCTCCATGGGTTAAGACAAAGGAGGAATGACTCCAGAGCAAAATTCTTTAGATAAGAGTTTCCCTCATTTACAAAAGCACTGCACAGCACATGCTATAAGCAAGAAAATATTATGGATTTATTAGGCCTAGAAATCAGGATGGTGGTTCTTTCCATTTTTTTAATGAGGCCACGTCAACAGCTTTATTGAGAGAAAACTCCACAATAGAACCCGTAATGCACAACATCAGCTTTGTATAACTGCATCACTGCTGGCATAAACAAACCAACACGCAACAGAAAGGCCAAACCACCATCAGCAGCCCTAAAGCAAAGGGCTCACTGGCTGGAAATAATGTGGGATGGATTCATTTGGCATAAAGCACATGGTAAATTGCATCTCACAATCACAGCCCTCCCTTTTTCACAGTCTCAAGAATTCAGACTGCCTCACTAGCTTAAGCTGATGATGGAAGTTCATGTAGTTGCTAGGAGAGACACAGAAATGGGATTCATCAGGGCCCAGAAGCATCTTCACAGCCCTGAACCAAAGTGAAAACATACACAATCTGTAACTGACTTCTGAACTTTGTTTTCCTGCCAGGATCAAACACTCAAGGGTGCAACAAAAAGAGAAGTGAAAGTATTGAAATTGGGAAGGAAAGGAATTAATGAAGTGAGGCTAAAAAGAACCTTGCTGAAGTGGGCAACATTTCCAAAGACTGGTGATGAGTGCAGAGGTGACTGCAATTCCCAGAAGGTACCTGTGCACATCACAGGCTTTACCTGCCATCTTTATGATACAATTTTCATTACTGCCTCTCCCCTTCCCCGCTTCCAACTGCCTGTTAGTCCTGTTACTACATCCAATGGCGTTTTATGCAGAACTGTGCCTTCAACTAATACCAGGTTAAATAGCAGCACTGAAATTAAGACACTAGTAATCTCTGAGTTCAGTCAAGCTCTGACATTCAGGAGGGAAGATGTACATATATTCAAGCCTGTGCAGAATCCAGTGTGGTTTTATCTGTGGTTACATGTTTCCTGTGACAAACACAACTACAAACCTAACACTGCAGCCTCATATAAAGACCACAAATGGGGTCTGCGGGTGCCAGTAAAACTGTAAAATAATCTGGAAACACTACACCATTTACATTGTTTGTTCAGAATGGCCACACAAAAATGCCAAACTCTAAAAGGACGCCTCCACAAATTAATTCACAGATTAATGAAGAAACCAATCTATGTAACAAGTTTATCCATAATTGCATGAACTAAAAAAAAAAAAATAAAAATAAATAAATCACAAAAACAGTGCTCACGGGTGAGGACAGGTATTCTGCAAAACAACAAGAGCTAGAGGAGGGGGATATAAAGTTAGAAAGGTGACAGAGCATTTATGCCATGAGATGAGTGCACAACACTAACCTTTAGAAATGCTGGAAGAAGTCTCCATTTTTCCTGAAAACAAAAAACAGTTTGAAATAGATTTCAAAAGAGTGATCAAACATCCAAGATGCCTGAGCTTTTTTGAGTTTATTATTACTATTTTTAAACAGCAACATTATTTAAAATCAGATCCATTCAGAAAAAAAGACTGCCTAAGGTCAATCTAGATGAGTAAAAACAACAACAGGGAGATGACTTGGATCATCTTAGTAAGCAGTATGTGCCATGAAATATTTACGCAGGACACAATTTTTCCTTTTCCAAAAGCAACTTATGTGAGAATATATATTTCTTAGAAAATTCCTGACTACCATGGTCTCATTTAAGAACAACTAACTTTTTTTTTGTCCCGTTAACACTGTAAATTACATTCCTAGCAAGGGAAGACTTGCTACAACTTCTGCTTTACAAAACACATGCAAGAATCTCAGCCCTGGGAGCAGCACTTGCAGAGTCTGTAAAACCTACCAGTACCCTAACTCCTACAGAGATTTAGCGAAACTATATGAAGTAGTGACAAGTGCAAGTATATCAAGGTTCCTGCAGTCTTTCCCCCATTTCTACTCTTTGGTGATCACAGGGGACATCACCTTACATCAGCTGCATCTCCTACTCCCGCGGCACAGGGAGCCCACCACAGATTTGGGGTGAGGGATGCAGGTGGGGGACAAGTGCAAGGAGGCCCAGACAGCACAGAATGAGGCTGCACCACTTGGCTCCAGAAAAAAAGAGCACACTGTAATAGCCACAGAGCACCAGCACCTCATTATTTAGTTTGGCATGCAGCATTTACAAGTGCATGGCAATGCTGTAGTTGTGGTGTCCCTCACGGTGCAGGAGAGGGATTCACAGCAAGATGCTACACGGGCACAGGCTGTGGCTGCCCCTCCCTGGCAGTGCTCACGGTCAGGCTGGATGGGGCTTGGAGCAGCCTGGTCTGGTGGGAGGTGGCACCAGATGATCTTCAAGGCCCCTTCCAACCCCAAACACTCCATGATTCTACAGAAACACAGCCGAGGCGCTTGGGCTCCATTCCAGACGTGCTCTTCCCGTACAAAAAGCTCAGTCCAGCCAAAGGGACCTGAGCAGGCCCTGCCTCCCCTCCCCCTTCACAGGCGGGGCAATGAGCGAACCGTAAAGGCTCAGGGCAGAAGCCTCTTGGCCCGTGTCTGCGGGACACGGGCTGCGGCACCGCTCTGCTCCCACCTCACCCCCCCCCC
>VZRW01014062.1:150636-166978 GCA_013398125.1 Aegotheles bennettii
ACAGGTCCTGCCAGGAGGCTGCTCCAGCATGGGCTTCCCATGGGGTCACAGCTTCCTTTGGGCACCCACCTGCTCCAGCGTGGGGTCCTCCACAGGCTGCAGGTGGGTATCTGCTCCACCATGGACCTCCATGGGCTGCAGGAGAACAGCCTGACTTACCCCCGTCTTCACCAGGGGCTGCAGGGGAATCTCTGCTCCAGCTCCTGGAGCATCTCCTCCCTGTTCTTCTTCATTGACCTTGGTGCCTGCAGGGTTGTTTGTCTTGCACATTCTCACTCCTCTGTCCAGCTGCTGTTGTGCAGCAGGTTTTTTTTTTTCCCCTTCTTAAATATGTCATCCCAGAGGCACCACCACCATCGCTGATGGGCTCAGCCTTGGCCAGCGGTGGGTCTGTCTTGGAGCCAGCTGGCATTGGCTCTATGGGACATAAAGGAGGCTTCTACCAGCTTCTCACAGAAGCCTCCCTGGTACCAAAAACTTGTCGTGCAAACCCAAAACAACTTTCTTCCAAGGAGTCAGATTTAAGCAAGTGACTGTTTAATCATCCTGCACAAATAACATTCAAAACAGTCACTATTGTACGCTCCCAGCTGCAACTGAGAACTTAGAGAAAAAGAGTCACAACGTATTATTAGTTAAGTCATTTATCTTCAGCATTTAACAATCCATTACATTTGAGAAACAATTTGCATAAATGACTTTTCACCACGAAGGGTATCACGAGCAAAATTTAATGCATACAAAACCTCAGATATTTGTATTTCAACAAAGCTAGCTGATACAGAATGGCATCTTGTTTCACAAGGACAACTTCAGAGTAGAGGCAAGTGCATTTCAGCCACAGTAGCATAAACAGCATGCAACACATGACATTAAACAGATGCAATGTCCAATATTTAAAACATTAAATAAAAATTAAGATACATTAAACAATCACTTGAAACATAGGCCATGCTATAAAATGCCCTTTGCAAGTTACCTTAATTATCAAAAAACCCCATTGAATCCTCATTTTTTGAGTATTTACTGGTAAAAACTAGTACGACAGTTTCCCCAATACATTAAAGATATTTTTACAATAGAATGCATATAAAGTATGATAAAAAATCATAATCATGTTATAAATCATCTTTTAAATGTTCATAAAATCCTCTTTTGGCTGAAGCTCAAAATAGTTTAGGTTCTTTCTAAGGACGTAGCAAATCACTAAGATTTAATTCCCCGTAAGTGCCTTTGAAATGCATTCTTCTCTTGATGACTTGAATTGCATATCAAAATTTCATACTCAGCTGAGCAAGCCTGTTTTACCTAGTGGCACAATTACTATGTTCTCTCAGGTTTTTCAGGCTTCAGGAAACAGTTCCCTTTAAAATACACATTCACCTTTATTTTGTGCAATGTTTTACAAGGGACAGAGCAGAAGTGCACTAGAGAAATTTCTAAACAGGCATTTTGAAGAAAGTTTTTCTTATGTACACGTGGCCAAAGTCCTTGGACACTAAGGAACAACTGACTAGAAGTAATTTCCCTTACTAGAGAGAGTACACAGTTCTGTAAAAATGGACTACAAAACCACAGTGCAAATAATGCCCACTTTTTTAGACTTTTATGATAGACATAGTAATGTACATAAACAATTTGTGACACATTAAGCTTTTATGGGTGATTTTTTTTGTCTCCTCATAAAAAATAGATTGTAATATAAAATATTAAAAACAAGCTATATAAATTGTACCACATGGAGTTTTTATATATATATGACATTTTAAAAGGACTATTATATAGTAAAAGATAATTTTCAAGTAAATAATTACTTAATTTCAAAGACAACATGGTGTATTCCAGCAGTATCTACTCCCAGTAACCTGAAATACGCAAAACAAAGCCTCTGGTAAACTTACAGAAGTTTACTTCCACATTTTTCAATTTCAAGCCTATTAATTTTGTGTATGCAAGACTCCTGTTGCCTTCAATGGGAACTAAATATTGGGGCCTATTCCAAAGGAATTTAAAGAAAATGGCAGTATTTCTCACAGGCTCTGTGGAAGTGAATCTAATTGCATTTTCAAGAATGACTAGTTACTTTGGTTCTGGCTTTCAGACCCAAGAATATGTTTTGAAACGCTTATGCCCTCATCCAACAGAAGGGGAAGTTGCTCTGTGGTACTGTGGCAGGTCACTCTCAAGTGCTTTTGGGAATAAACATCAGAAAGACCTAACTTAAAAATACTTAATACCCATTAAGATCAAATATCAGTACATACACATATTAGGTTAAAGATCTGTATGACTTCCACTGGATAAACAAAATGCTTATAAACATTATATACAAACTTACTCCACCCCTCCACCATCATCACTTTTCTTAGGTGTTTATTATTAATCTCGGTTACAGTTGAGAAGTTCTGAATGATTCCTACTTTAAGTGATGAATGCTGCTTCTGTAACTGCTGTACTCCATAACAGCTTGTAATACTGGCATTCTTTAATGTAACAGAGGCTAAGTTCTGCTTCCAGTAATTGCAGGAGTACCAGAGCTTGGCCTCAGGTGAACCTGGTTTTGGTTACAAAAGCAGTTATGCTATACTTTTTTGCTTCAAAGTCTTTTCAGAAACATAGATGTTGCTCTACAAAAATATATTTTATCTACAATTGCTTTTTCATTTCAGAATTGCATTGCTATATGTAAATATATTTAAGTTAACACAATGTTATTTCTCAATCATGGCAAGTAATTTGCCAGCTCTTTCCTGCTGCAAATTATAATAAATGCTTGCCTTGAAAACTAATAATTCACTGGCTATTACAAGTGACACAATCCATTAAACAGATTTTGTCTATTAGAATATGTATGTCCTGGAAATTAATTTCCTTCCAGTGAATTTCAGAAGCTATCTGCATACGTTTTACAAGATCTCGCTCATTAACAGTCACTGGAGTGGGCTGTCCTTAGTGGGGAAGTCAGATCGCTGCCTTGGAAGGTAAAAAAAGGGGTAACAGAAATAGGTTGTATTTTTCACTTGGTAGGTGTTTCTGTTTCTGCTTTCCCCACTGGTGCCTCAGGAAAAAGCAGTTTCCTAAGTATGTTTGCATAGAATGGTCCATACACTCGTTTATTAAAGTTTACAATGCTTGCATACTGAGATCCAACAAACTCCATCTCCGTCTGAATGACAGAAAGGCCTCCTGGCATAGTAGGCATACACTTCTGAAAACTCGGAAGAGTAAGCAAGCTTCTCAGGAAGAACTGGATTCGTTTGTCTGAAATAGAATACAAAGTATGCTCAGAACAAACGTAAACCCAAGATGAAACCATACTCACTTTGTAAGTACCCTGCACGTCAGCACAGCAATAAAAAAAAAATCCAATGATGTAGGTTAACGACTCTTTATCAAACCCATGTTGCAGTGGGAAACAATACCAAAAGCTTAAAGTTGGCTCCTGCAAGGTGAATACAGCATAAACATGCTGCAACAAGTTATATTATGTAATATGAAGTAGACTCAAAGAAAAAACAACCAAACCACTAGGTTTAAAACCAGAAATGACAGAAAAGAGACTGAATAGCACTCATTTTTCTAAAGTCTTCCCCAAAATACCAGCATGTCTAGGCTTGTCTGCACAGACACTTATAATTATTTCTACCTGTGACCAACCATGCTCTGCAGCATACCAAGGACACCATCTATAGGTAAACAACATTTCCTTACTCGTAGTCGACCCAGTATTTTAATGCAGTAAGAAAAGTTTTTTTAAAAATAATTAGTTGATGAAGCTTGCTTGGAGTAAGTTTATATACAGGCACATACAATAAGACAGTTCTGTATGATCTTACTAACCAATTAAGGAACTGACGGGATTATTCTCCTCAACAATATGAGCGATTTGACCCATTAAATTACTCTGCATTTCTGCATCAAGAGTGGGAAGACCTCTTTCAGTTAGAGACCTGTTCACTTTGCTGCAAATCTGGACACTGATAGCATTCAGAGCCTCCTTCAGATCAAAAGTTCTGGAAGAAATAAATAAGAAAGCATTAACTTTTGCAGTTTCTGTACCGTAAGTTGTAAGGTGACCTCTCTTGTCTCCCTTCCCTTTTATTTTCAATCTGCTCTCTGCAATGAGATAATTTAGAAAACTTATCTTTTCTTCTGCTGATTTATGTACATCTACAGATACAGCACAAATCACCACATGGAAGATAAAGGACCTAATTGTGATTCCAATGGGAAAAATAATTTCAAGCGTACAGCAGTGACACCAGTACATTCTGCCCTTATGCTTAGGTCTTTTCCTGGACCACAGGCATAGCATTTCATGAGGAAAAGCAGAGTGGAAAACTCTTTTATGCGATACTCTTTCAGATCAGATCAGACTTGCTTGTAGTGCAAGTGGCAGCAGAAATAGGCAGCCAAATAGTAAAACTACTTAACACAAGCCTGAAGCAACTGGCAAGACAATTTGGTGAACGTAGTGCCACAGTCGCTCCAATACTAGGAGCATATGAATGAACTTTAGTACTAGGCTCCAAATTCTGTACGTTAACATCAAGATTAAGATTTCATTAAAATATAATTTTGAAAATATGCCTAATATACAGTGGACTGATATTGTAAAGGGAATATACACATAGATTGTTACAGATTGTTAAAATTCGGTGTTTTCCTATTATTAACAAGAACTGGCTATGACATTTGAATTGCTTCCAGAGGTTTTCAGATCTACCTGGTATTTCCTGTTAAAAAAAATAAATATATGAAGAGTGATAAAAACAAGGCCTTACTTCTTGCTCATGCCTTCAAGAAGAGGAACAGAGATGCTTTTCAGTTGGTCAGCAAAACCAGGCACATCTACAATTGCTGCACCCACCATATTGTTTGTTATGAGACAAACGCAAGCTATGATTTTTAATTGATTGAGCTTTTCTCTCAACTCCTGGAGACGAACTTCATCTGTTATTAGAGTCTAGAATTGAAACAATAATACTAATTTAGGAATATGGAGGGAGAGAGGCAAGGAAAAGGACAGATACAGGGTGTAGTCACAAAGCATTAATGTTTTTAATCACAAATAGGCAAAGTCAGAAGAGATAGCAGCTGAAATACCCTGCATATTGCGCAAAGTGGCCTTATGTATGCGTACCAGTAGTAAGCCTGTGGTGGGAAGAAAAGTAATGTCTTCAGGGCAGAGGAAACTGATGACAATGCATCTTATTCCTCATCAATGCTGGCAGAAATCTGCAACCAAAAATTCAGCCCACCATGTGGAATGCTCAGGGGATCCAGGGGACACTGTAGTGATCAAGGTTACAGACAGAACAGTTTTCTGGATCCAGCTCTCCTTTGAAAAATGCGATAATCTGTAACTGATGGACAGTGATGAACAACTGCACATGACAACCATCAGTTCAACCACCAGAGCAGGTTCTGCAAGTGATACATAACCTGCTCCAGGCAAAAAGCCAGTTGATCATACCGAGAATGTAATGCCCACAGCAAGATGTAGCTGGAGTGACTTATTCGAGATTAGAAAGAGTTCATCTGAACTAAATCCCTCCACTGAGCAGCACAGGGGCATTAACATTCAACTGTTCAGTAGTAATTTCATAGCGTGACAAACTAGATCCATCAGAGGATACCTGTGTGTAGCTTTTACTCAAAACTGTTTGAAGTAAGGTAAAAATAAGATGGTTTCCCTTCTGCCCACACACCGAAAGCACTAAGAACATCCCCGTGTATTTAGCAAATTCTCTGCCAGGCCACCCCAGGTATAGCTAAGGCTCTCACTGCAGGTGCTAATTTAGCCCTGACTGATGGCCAATTTCAAATTGGCTTTACGGAAAGTTGCAGAGGTCAGTAGTCAGGAGTTGGAGGAAAAAACTGAACACTGATTCTTGAAGCAACTGTTTATATGGACTGAGAAATGTTGAATATCTATTTTAGAGGGCTTCAAGTTTTTACAGATTCTGTTCTAAAGCAAGTGTGATCCCACCAATTCCTGCTGCTGTTGGGAAAACAGGATGCCAGTTCCCTCAAAGATGCAGGAAGCCAAGTGCTGCCAGTACAAGGCCCAGCCTTTGACCATGGCCAAGGCTGCTCTTAGGGTGGAGTTGGTGAGCTAAGCCTGGAAAGAGGGAAAACAACCTCTAAGTTGTTCTTCTCTTGATGTTGATTTGCCCATCTCACATTTCAGAAACCAGACTAGCACACACTCTTCAAATTCACTATTCAGAAATTTAAGCAGCACAGGAGAATACTTCACCTATTGTCATCAACAGCAGGATTATTAGACTACACCAATCTTTTCATACAGCCAGCAATATGAAGACGCTGAAACACTTCTTACCTCTGGAAACGTTTTCCGATAATCCCATTGTAACAGTTTCAAGTAGCCATTGTTTAGCACCAGTGTAGGACTAATAATTGGTTTAGAACTACTATCAGCACCAGGGGATGACGAAGATTCATCAGAAACAGATGACAGTTCATCTTCTATTGATTCCTTTATCCATTCTGTTGTGAGATCCAGGGCACCTGAGCATTGCAAATCAGCACAGATTTACTGCATGTTTTCATCAAAATAAGCAGTAGCTTGAGGAAAAGAGTTGCCTACATAAACAAGAGTATTGAACTTTTGAAAACTAAACAAAGTGGACAGCTGAGTCTTTACACACATAAATTATCTCCCTCACTTTTTTCCATTTATCATCTCCTATGGGTTACCTTAATATTCTATCTAGCTTGTACAAACCCAACAACAAATTAGACATCAGCTAAGACTTGGGGGCCAAAAAAAAAAAAAGCCTCACAGTCCAAGTTCCCAAAGTAGTTTTTCCCTTTTTCAGGGAGGCCACAGGCCTGGAAACCAGAGGTGAAGGGAGATAAACTGTTTTAGCAGCAATGACATGCTTTCAAAGAGTTCTGTCTCAGGCTGCATATATAAACACAGGCTCTATCAGTGGCTCAGGGTTCCCATTTTAGAATCCCTAGCTCCAGATGTCAGTAAATTTACTTCTTGAAAAATATAACTCCTGAAGACTGTTTAGCCATATACAAAACCTCTAGTAATGGATCAAGTTCACTTTGCATCACCTCAGAAGTCTTCCTCAGAGCCTGCCTTTTGTTTATTAAAAAATTTATCTTCTCCCTTCCAACTTTCAGGCACACTAACTGGTTTTACACGTTTAATTCAAACTTGCTGCCTACAAGAGATATAAAGTCTCATCAGTATGTAGGGATTCTGCCTCCAGACAGTAAGAATCATTGTTTGTTTGTTTTTCAGATACCAATTTAGCAAATACAAATTTGTCTGAAAGCAACCCAGATTACAGATAAACATACTTTATAGAAAGTTAAGCAATTGTCCACTGGTAGCTTGCTGGTGAAAAATTTTTTGCATTAGTTAGATCCAGACAAGAAACTGAAATTTTCCTCCGAATTAACTGCAATTGAGAGATTTTTACAGCATGTCTTTAAGGTATACTCTTTTTAAAGCAAGGTTTAAATTAAATATAGCATGATACCTACTCGGTGTTTCTTCAAGAATTTCCTGAAATTTTGCTCTTTCATAGTCCACCAAATTATGCTGAAGGTATGGCCTAAGGCTTTGAATCGTGTAATTAGCCATATCCATTTTCATCAGGTCCAAAACACGGAATATTTGTCTGAAAGGAGAAGTTTGAAATTTGTCAATTACAATAGTCTATTGATTTTAACCACCACATGCGAGGTACACCCCATTAGCACTTTTATTTCAAATCCGGGAGAAATAAACTCCTTCATTGGTATTCAGTGTAATAGATAGGTTACCGATCTTCCAGGATACTTGAAGGAGTATTGTGTGTAAGGCTTGGTGTATATGACCCTGTACATGGTCCAAGTTGCAGTAAAACAGCAGAGCAACAATTACCACTTACTCTTAATATTTCAGTGTACTTAAGGAGCAGTAAACTGGTTTCTGCCCTTTTATTCAAATATTTTAATCAAGTTCAAGTAATAGGATCTTCACTAAAGAAATTTTAAATCCAAAGTTTGGCCTCATGCATATAAAGCATGCAATAAACAGTTCAAGAAGGAACAGTACAAATGTGCTACTTAAATTTTGGAAGGATAAACAAGACTGAAAAAGCAGTCTTCCAAACACATATTATTGCAGGAGTGCTTTTTTCACTGTTCACTGGCTTAGATATTCAGAGCTGGTAGTGTTTGATCTAGGCATTCTACTGATTTCATCACAAAGTAAGACAAAGTAAAATACACATAATATTCTGGTCAGTGTGTCACAGCTCCTCCCCTTTAATGCATCTGTATAAAAGCAAGTTTTCTTATAGTTCGAAAACAGATGATATGTAAACTGACACAATTTAAGATTTTTCTTTGAAACTTTACCCCCATCTTCCACTGCCCAGCACTTATTCAGAAAAGAGGTTTTTCCTCTAAAAAAAAACCACCCAAATACCAACCTCAGTAATTCTACAATATTGTCAGTTGCTTTTAACTGTTTTACATCGTTGTCTCTTATTGGAGCACATAACTTTCCCATAGTGTTGATGATATAGTTAGCTAGCCCATGAATATCAACAGCATTATGTTCTGCCTGCTGTCTTATAAGGTCTGTATCCAGAACTTCGCAGATTTGATTCCGAATTCTGTTTGCTCCAGGAGTCAGGAAGGAAAGAAGAATCTAAAGTAGGGTGGGGAAAAAAGAAAATAAAAGCTTATCAATAAATACCAAACCACTTAGTAAACACGCTGAAGTAAGATTTTAATATTAATGTTAAGTGCATTTAGCTGACTGACTATAACAAGACATGTTAAGACCGAACATCATCTAAGGTAGTAGGAAACAAGGACTGTTAAAAGGATCAGAGTACAATTCTGCAAAAATGCTCAAAGCCAGTGAACCAGAAAGCATGTCAACAATGAGACTCTTTCAAAAACTGGGAGACTGCCGTGTAAAACAAACATTTACTAACTTGAAATTCTGGAAGACTTAATATTGTGCCAGGATTGAAGGTCTGTATGCTGCCTTGTGTGATGATCATAAACGATAAAGTCTATTTGGGCAGGTGCAGCCACATTTATACTCCTGTTCATGCCCTAAGCTCACAATATGTTGCTGGAAAGAGGCTAATAGAGATATGAAGCTCTGATAAAAGAGCTGACTTGCAACTAACCATTGTGCAATGAAAGCTGAGTGGACATGCCACTCATCTTTCATCTTAAAAGAAAGTATCTAAAGATGTCGGCTTGACTGAATTAGCAGATCCTTCAGTGAAGAAACTCTCAGACCTAAGCCGACAAAGCAATACTGGGGGGGAGGAACATTACCTCCTTAATTTCCTCAAAGAGCTTGATAGCATGTTCATATTCTGGAGGATCTTCATTCAGTTCTGATTCCAAAAGATCCCAAAACACCTTGTGTGCAATTTCTTTTACTGTGCCTGCAAAGCTGTGAAATAAATCAATTAGATATAGAAAAGACTCCCAACTAGCTTTCACCCTTGGAAAAAGTGTTCTAGATTAGCCTAATCTCTCATTGGGAAACACACACCACCTCACCAGCTATTGTGCCCTGCAACCTTATCTTTCTTGGGCTGTAGATCATCAGCTCCCAAAACATAGTCTAGACTGACAAGTCTTTCCTAAAACTTCTCTATTTTAGAAAGTGATGCTGCCAATTCAGATTTAGGTAAAGAGATTTATGTTTTTCCTTATTGGATTTGTATCCATTTTGCTAACCTGGTATGTTATGCACTAAGCTTTCTCAAAAACTATTTGCTGTCATATAACCAAATCTCAGTTAAGGGACCTGTGCAATTGAAAACCTGTTTTTTTTTATGTAAGTTTTCTCAAAGTAAAGGCCAGGGTCATTTTTAAATTAGATGTGTCTGTAAGACCGTTCCTCTGGATCTCCAGGTATTTTTGCTCTCTTCTGGGACTAATATTAGAGCTATGTTCTTGATGAGCTCCATCTTCTTACCACTACGGCACCAATGAGCTGCTACATACAACTGCATAGGCCACCATTTTGTCTTTTCCACAGGGCTAGGAACTGCATAGAGCCGACCAACCTTCATCTTCACTAAGAGCATTCATATTGCATTAACCTTTCATCTTGCACATGACATTTATGAGAGAGCAATATGATCCAAGACAAGATATCAACTCAGCTGGACTGCACCACTTGTTCCAAGCAAGATAGCTTTGACAGTGACACCTGGAGGTGCAGGATAAAAATCTGCAGCTTTCCAAGATGGTTTGGTTTGTTTGGTAGTTTTTTGTTTGTTTGTTTTTTTATTTCTTTGCTCATTTCTCCTGTCTTCCCAACCACAGTGCTGCTTTTTACAAAGTTCAGGCTCTTACCTGTTCTGTGGGAAGTCTTCATGTTTTATGCAAAAATTTTCATTTACAGCAATTTCATGAACTAGAGTCAAGTTCGACAAATTTCTTGCAGCTGCCATCAGTTCATCAAATGTAATAACCTTGGGAGGGCTTGCTGCTGGAACAAACCAGATCAATTCAAGCCAAATATCTATAGTTGATAAGTGCAATTGAAAATACTTAAATTTAGAAATTTTACTGCTTGCTAATTGGACTTTAGTACTCTAGAAGAAACAACCTAGGATTACCAGGTCTTTATATCTTCTTAAAACACTAACTAAGGAAACTCCCACCTTATCAGGGGTGTGTATGTAGGTAATACCACACAAGCCACATAACATTTTGAAGAGCAAGCTCGTATTTCTGCATCTTAACTCAGATAGCTTTTTTCCTTTAAAACAGGATCTTGCACTCCACAGGTTTCCTATTGACTGTTCTGTAAAATCCACCAGACCAAAAGCATGGGCAATAACAGATACCAGATTCTGGCTATATTGTGGTTTTATTGCCTGTAGAGAAGGTTCTGAAGTTACCGACTTGAAAACCCCCCACATACGCTCCAAAGCAGATGCATCATAACTTAATACTCTTTTGTTAAAAGGGAGTGTAACGATGTAACAGTGACTCTAAATTGGAAAGCAAGAGTAAATTCCAAAAGTTTTAAGGCCCCAGATTCTGTCATTTAATTTAGTATTTGGAATTAAGCCTTTGAAGACTGGTAATAAAGAAATAGAAAGAGCCAGCTGCCAATTGCAGCTCCACTAAGCAAACTGTTTTAATGTAAGACTTCTTACATAGATGCTGAAAAGTATGCATGGTCTGAGAACGCTTACAGACACGAACATGAAGCACATCTTAACCAAGGTTTTATTTATCATTACTCAAAATACCTTCCTTGTGCAAATGTGTGTTTTCTGTTTGATCCTAATATTTATGAAAGAAAAACGTGAATTAGAGATTAATTTAATGTAACTTCCTGTAGTAGTATAAATCTGTAAGTTACAGATTTAATTTTTAAGTGTATGGAACAAACAGAAGAAACCCACGCTTTGCACAAAGCTGTATCTGGTTGAGTAGGAGACTGCTACCAATGCCAAGATTAGCTCAAGATTAGGGTGTCCATGGTGGCACACTTTTCTTACACTTTCTGAAGGGAAGGAGTACACAGGGAGACCCCCACGGATACAGCTGCTGGTGGTGTTCCATACACAAGGAGATGCGCTGCTTCATAGCAGAGAGAAAGCCATGCCTTTCTCTTAATACTCTTAAACAGAGATTCAGAATCACAGGTTCTACCCATGACAGCAAAGAGAAACGAGATAAGTTAGCTTTATCTGTCTATGCACAATGCAGGTAAGGTTGAAATAGGCTTACACGCTGGGGAACTGGGTTTGCTTGAGGAATCACTGTTAAAGCTCTGCCTTGAATATTCAGAGTCGCTAGAAGCTGTGCTTTCAGAGAGGCGTGAAGAGTCTGAATCACTGTTCTGCTCATCATTGAGAGGCATTCTGATTCACTACAGCTGCTACAGTAAACAAGACCTAGAAAGACAAATACACTTCCCATAAAATCAGCACTTTTTGTTTGTTTCTCAAAAGTTGGATACTGATCATCTCGTTGTGAACGAAGAACAAGTAGTCACCTTTCTTAAAAAGGATCTGGCTTGACATGCAGAATCACACAGTTACTAACAAACTACACCTGTTCTGCAGGAAATTTTTGTACCTTCTGCTGTTTCATACCTTAATGGTTATGTTAAAGACAGTCTGTAAATTGGTTAAATTTAAAACGTACCCACAGTAACTCCTGAAGTTGTTTGTTGCCAGAATTTCAGAAGTTCTCAACATCCATAAAGGTATCTCATGATGATACCATCCCCCACCTGACTTCACCAACAAGTGATGTTTAGCAATTAGCTTCCTTCCACAAACGGACTGCACTGACTGTAAGAGCTCTGAAGCAAACATAGAAGTTGCTCGGGGAGAATAGGCAAATAATTCAGAATACTACATTTCTGACAGGGTGCAGCTGCAAGTCTGGCCTGCTGCTTTAGGTGGCTTTTTACTCCGAATCAGATGGACAATGGCACAGACCCAAAAAATACTCCTTCTAGGGATGAGAATGGATGAGGTTTCTGTTTTAAGTCAAATGGTAACTCTGAGCCCCTAACATTACATACATACATGACAAACAACAGTGGAAAGTGTCATGCTTCATAGCACTTCTGTCTACATAAAGAAACTGCCTTCCAGGCAGATAATCTGCAACTGCAGAGAATTTGGACAGCTGCACACTGTGATAGGTATGATTAATAGCTGCATGACAGGAAGTGAAAAATACGTTCATAATCATATTAAAATGAGAAACTGGAAGTCAGCCATAATTACTACCAAAGGAATTTGGCCCAGATACCAAAAGCAGCTGTCCATCTTTGATTATGGCCATGAAGCACTCTGTAGTAGCCTTTATGAAGAGACATAGACAACAACGTTTTCCATCAGTAAGCTTAAGTAACATGATTTAATTTATGATTAAATTGCATCAACTTCAGCAGGCAAGGAATACCACACTAACTGTTGAATTTGGAAGAGTCACTTTTGGAAGCATTAGGATTATCTTTGTGTGTACTTATGTGAATCAACATATTGTGGGGTCAAGAGCTAGATAAAAGGGAGTAAGAATGATGATTTCTTTACATTGGTACCTAGTTACAGCTTAGAGCAATTGATATTTTTGGATACCAGCTCATCCTGAATAGGCTTTTGTAATTTGCTGAGGTACCACACTGATGAGTACTCCCCTGTTAATTGACATGATTAACATTTGTTAAATGTATGTTTACTCCTCCTCTCCCAAGAGGAAACAGGATGCATTCGAGTGCCTTCGTTATGTAATGTTTCCTGCTGGCTTTTGTGAAAAGAATTAATCACATCAGCAACAACGCAGCTGACAGTTTATTACCTCGCTGGAGAAGCCAGTAAGAGAGACTTTTGATTAGGACCTAGAGGTCATGGGTTCGAGACTGACAGCATTAGTTGTGATCCTTAACATCGTAACTGTTATTAGAACAGCAATTTTATAATTTCTAACAAGCAACTGAAAACAAGCAGCTATTTAAAATAGTATTGACTAAACAAAACAGAGCTGCAACAAAACCCGGAAAACCAAAAGGCCGAGATATTTTTGACTTGGACATTGTATTTGTTTAAGTTACAATCAGAATTAGTCACTAGTTAATGTCACACAAGAAACTAACACTATTTATTTGATTAAGATTTGTGTTACAGATCTCAAAGCCATCGCTGACTAGAAACCTAACCTTAGAACACACTCCACGTTCTTGATGTGGAACTGCTCACTTAAATACAGTAACCCTACAGAGCCTGAAAAGCTCCTATTACCCTCCCACTATTGTTTCCAGACCAACATCAGAACATGTATTTTCAGGCTTTAATCATGTATAAACCCCCTTTATTTATATCTAAATAACCAACCTCTGAAAGGTTAATGTTGGGTTATTGTTGCATGTGGTCCATTGATTGATTAACCTTGTCAGCAGCGTACTGGTCGAAGAGGTCTTGTTAATCACTTGCCTAGAATGAGCACTTCAAGATGTGTTACTGCTTAAGTCTAGGTGTTAAGAACATAGAAGAAATCAAATGATCATTAAAAACCTCAAAATTTTCACACAATTTACACATCACTGTTTCAGTAACTTTCTCTTAATGTCAGTATAATTATAATAAACATTCAAATTTGTAAATATTCAAATATTCAGATTTGCAAGGTGCTCCTGACAGAAGTACTAAACCAGCCAAAGAGGCAAGTCAGCATTGCTATTTTCTACCCCGGTTTTGATTCCCAAGAAGACCAAATCATTAAGGTAAAAATTAAAATTCTATATACATGAAGTCTTTATATACTAGTTCCAGCAAAGGCTCTTTCAGCAAAAAACACTTGCACCTGCACCTACAATAAGAGCACACATACAGACAGCAGAGTTGTCAGTAGAGTGCTTCAGAAGGCGGAACTTAAATAAGAAGCTTCAACAGTGCAACAGGAGGTGACACACTGAAAAAGCACTGTAATCTTTGCCACAGTAAATATATTTCCTAATAGGATGCCTTATATGGAGTGGTAAGGAAGAATGGGTTTATTCCGCAGATTCACAACATTATTGCTAAATTCTAAGTTTGAGATTAACAAGGCAGCAAATACATCAAAGTAAACATACACGAATACACAAGCAGAATCTAGACGTGTTATCTACAGTTATTATGAATATGCTGCCCAACAGCTAAAAAGCTTGGGAAAAAAGTACATTCATTGAGCACATCAAAGGGAAGTACAAACAACAAAAAAAGGCTTTTCTAATTAGTTACAACAATAGACAACCGAGTTACAGTCTTTTCTTTATAGCGTACTCTGGCAGAGCTGCTTTTCCTTATGCTTTTGTAGACAGCATAGAGCTTCTCATAATTACTAAGGGTCAAGTTCACATGTAATTTTAAGTTTAGATTAACATAATTCCCAAGTAAAAATGTTTCAGAAAGCCCTTCAGCCTTCCAAAATCTTTGTAACTCACCACCCTGAACAGACAAATCATCTTCCTAATTTTGAGTTGTTCAACAGGTATTGAATAATAGGCTGTTCTTTTAATACACAGCTTAATATCCTACCTATTCGAACAAAGGGTCAGCCTGTGGTTACAACCTGCTTTACTCTGCCTGCAGTAAGAACAACTGATGTTTACTTTTATATTGATACCTTCACGGTGGGCTTCATCACACTGCTTTCTTTCCATCAGTACTATTCTATATTTTTTTAAGCCTAAACATTAAACGGGAGACCAAGCTAAAAATCACTTCTAAACGTAAAACCCCCAAGTTTTCAGTTAATGTAACATGGAAGAACTAGATTATCCTGGTTTCTGTTGCTATTTAGACAGTTTTGGATTATCCTTTTTTAGTAAAGATGCAATGGATACAACACTGTAGATGGCTAAAGGCATCTTGCTCTTACACAGTCACCCAACTCCACCATTCACTTATAGCTGATCAAGATTGCAAGACCAGATCAGTTTTAGAGAACACAGACCTGCTTTTTATACCCAAAGGCTTCCTTTACAAGTTATGTTATGAAGCACCTGGGGGGGGAACAGACAGTTCAGAAGGTGTTTTTTTCCTTTCAGATACCATCTCCAAGAAGTTTTTCCACAGCCCTGCTCTGTTCAGATAAGACCCCGCACCCATGCCCTGTGAAAGTGCTCCGTCCAGTTTGACCACTGCAGTGTCTTAGCTCCGTTTGTTCTCCCGGGCTCCCGTCCTCGCTATCTCCAGGCTGGCATCGACTGAATCCCACTCGGGTTTCCCTTTCAGTGGCTCCACCTTTGCAGCACTCGGGGCACAGGAGCAGAACGGAGCCTTTGTTAAGGCGCAGAACTCACTCACGTCTCACTGTGACAGCTTTACAGCCGACACTTCCACCTTCAGCCTCCGAGCTCCGCGGCTCTGCCCTTCATACGCCGGCTCCTCTCGCCGAGGGCTTACACTTACCTAAGAGCAAGCGAGATGAGGGCCTGTCCCCCGGGGCAGGGGCCAGAACCCCCCCCGGGGCAGGGGCGGCCGGGGACGCGGAGGGGGAAGCGGCTCGGAGGGGCGCGGGGGGAGCGGCACCGCCGGCGGCGGCTCCTCCCCTTCCTCCATCGGTCCCGCTGCTGTCTCCTCCCCCAGCCCCATGTTTTTAAGTTACCAGAGGCAGGAGTTTGGCACCCGCCACCAAAACAAACAGCGTTTCCAAGGACAGGCCCCGGGGGAGGAGGGGAGGAGAAGCGAGGGGGGAACCTTCTCTGCCAGCCCCAGGGAGGGCGAGCCCGCTGCCCGCCTCCAAGTGCCCGACCCCGCACGCCCCGGGAGGGAGCCGGGGTGCCCCTGCCCTGCGTGCTGGAGCAGGGCTGCAG
>VZRW01014062.1:185579-207241 GCA_013398125.1 Aegotheles bennettii
GGCCAAGGGCGGGCGGCAGCTGCCCCCACCCCCGAGTAACGACCAAACGGCCCCGAGCTGTGCTGGGGAGGTTCAAACTGGATACGAGGAAAAATGTCCCCACTGGAAGGGCTGTCAGGCGCTGGCTGCCCAGGGAGCCCCCGTCCCGCGGTGTTCAAAGCCGTGTCGCTGTGGTGCCGAGGGATGTGGTTCAGTGGTGGATTTGGCAGAGCTGGGTTCACGGTTGGACTCGATGATCTTAAAGGTCTTTTCCAACCAAACCGGCCCTGTGCTCTCGCTTGCCCAGGCCCCGCCGCAGCAGCCCCCGTGTGCCCTGTTCACACTCACACAGTACCATGCCCCTGAAGAGAAATTATCCCTCACTGGCTCCATCCAGTGCTGGGCTGGTTCTAGAAGCACCTGCTGTTCATCCTACCACGTTTTGGCCACAACTGGTCCCTGGCCCGTTTGTCACATCACTGACTGCTCCGATGTTTAGGGAGGAGGAAGCTGGTGGTTGCTCTGGTGTTAGTATCAGCGGTGTACGATACCTAGCACTGTGAGATGGAACCCCCAGTTGGTCCTCTCAGTGCTCCCTGCCCTTCCTGTGTGCATTTTAGTCACTGCCACCCTCCGCCAACCATGAGCAGACACCCACCAATGTCAGAGATGCACAACCGGAGTATTTACACGCAGGGCTTTATTGACATTCACTTGTAAATCCTGACATGAGATGGGCAAACATCACACAAACCACATCCTTTCCCCCAAGACCCCTTTGGTCTAACACTGACCAAGGTTGCTCAAAGAACAATACTGCCTTGGACACCAAAGCAGAAAGTGTATTTTCTGCTTGTTCACACAGCAAAGCCTCTCCAGAATCTCTAGTAGACAATATATGGCAAGCTCCCCATATAACATATCTTCTCAGGAGTCAATGCTTGCTCATGCACTGAGAAAAGTAACTTGGAAATCTCTTTATAAGAGCAGAGTTCCATGAGTCCTGTATTTATGATGCAAATACTAAACCCTGGAGCTATTCAGAGTTAATGCAGCATCACAGTTGTAGCCTCCTAGACCTCAGACAAAGAAATCCCTGAACTCAACTTTTTTTTTTATATTGGGGCTTATGGGGCAGGTGTTTCTTTGGCTGCTACGGATATACAAATAACACATCTCAAAATCTTTCCCCAGATGATGCTATCTAAGTGCTCAGCTTAGCATTGTTAGACAAGTCTTTTCTCAAGTGATTCCAATTTCACTGTGAGAGGAGTAGAAGCCAAAGAAGCAATTTCTCATTTTACTAAATATCCTGTTTAGCAAAAAATAGTTTTGATGCAATGTTAATTACGCAGTTAACTCCTGCGCCATACCCTGGTGTCCACCCACAATTCTAGAGGAAGAAACTGGTTCAAAGAAGGCCGGCTTTGTTCCACTCAGAAAGATTTTTCCTTTGGCACTCTCTAGATGTAAGTATGTCAAATTCCTGTGGATAATCCTTTCCTGTCAATACTGCTTAGCTTGGGGTTGGGATGGAGTCCTAAAGTTATGAGTAAGGGTGGAAAACATAACAAGTGGAGAAAGCATAAGGGTTACCTCAAAACTCAATTTATTTTTACAGCTCTGCCTGTCAAAGAAAGTTGTGATCATGTTTTCTTTTTCTCTTCTTTCTCTAGACTTTTTACCAGACTTCCCATCAATATATACATGCAAGGGGAATGAAAAATATGATGTTTAAATATTATTTGCTTTATAGTAATAATTTGAAGCCAGAAGCAAACACACTGCAGAGCCACCTGTTTAGAGAGAGCACTGAAAGGGACAGGATATAATCAAATGAGCTGACATTGTTGTTAGTAGCAGGTAAAACCAAAATATTGCAGTTCATAGAACTATGCAATGGTTTGGGTTGGAAGGGACCTTAAAGATCACCCAGTTCCAACCCCCTCCCATGGGCAGGGACACCTCCCACCAGACCAGGTTGTTCAAATCCCCATCCAACTTGGCCCTGAACACTGCCAGGGAGGGGGCAGCCACAACTTCCCTGGCAACCTGTGCCGGTGTCTCACCACCCTCACAGGAAAGAATTTCCTCCTAATACCCAATCTAACTCTACCCTCTGAGCGAGCCTTTCCTTTTTGAAGTCCCCTTCTCAGGGTCTGGACACAGCAATGTAAGGACATTATAGAAGGAGATAGTACTGGCTTGTACAGTTGGTTTAAACAATAAGGTTTATGGGGCCTCAGGGTGTATTTACCAGCTATGCAAAAGATTGTAAGCATTAACAGCATAGAGAGCTCACTGCTCATCGTTAAGCTCCAGAGTAAACACCTGAGGGACTGCTTTCTTGATGCTATTCTTTCCAGCTGCCTGGAGTTTCAGGCAGAGCAGCTACGCTGGTACCTGTTCAGCTGATGCCATCAGAGATGCCATCATAACCCTCAGAGCTAGAGACAAAAGAGATGTTGACTGATCTGAATGTAGCACCCTGAGTGAATGAAGCTGTTGTTATTTCTATATCACACATGTAATGCCACCGCCCAGAGATTCAGACTCTATTCTAACAGGCACCGGATGAGAAGACCTATTTAGGCAGCTGTGCACTGGAATGCTTTGGGCACCAAAACGCTCTCCTACTGGCGTATTTTGTAGTATTAAATGTGGACTTCAAGCACCCCATTCTGATAATTTTTGCCTCTTCCCCATACCAGATTTCTAACAGCATACATTCAGGTCTGAAGACGGTATTGTTCTTAGCACTTTCATTAAGTATTACACATTCTTGGGATGGTTTCTAAGAGAGGGAATAAACCCTCAGTTCCATCTAATGTGTTTAACATTTAAAAATAAGATATGCAAGAAAAAGAGCAGCTTTTCCATTCAGGAAGGAGATATTTGTATTGCTAAAAATAGCACTACTAAGCTTTTGTGAATATGAGATTGGTGGAAGGATAATTAAAATTTGCTGGAGTCTGAATCCTTACAGATAATTAACTGAGATGATAATAACCTCTTAGACCCATGAAAAATACCTTTGTGCATTCAGTGATCAAACTGCATTACAGCATCCCAGAAGAATGTCACAGCCTTCCAGTGCCTGCAGGTTGGTGGCACCACTGGAAAAACCCTCTACCTCCTCCCTAAGTCACTGGGGTTTTAAAGCCGTAGCAGCTCTAGAAACAGCAGGATGACTCCTCATGGCCTCCTTTGGGTTCAAGAGAACCTCCTTTGATTAAGTCAGGTGGGGACACTGTAGAGCCTTCAGAGCGTTTTATCACACACGTACTTTTGGGTTAACAACACAGAGAAAAATTTAGCTATGGAGCTGTAGGAAGTGAGGATGCAGGCTACATTTGTCCTTTGTGTCACTGTTCCCTCCCTCCACTGTATGGTCACATAAGAGACTACCTGCCCAAGGGGGCCGATCAACCAAAGACAGCAGAGGGACAAAGACGAGGTGTGCTAAAGTGATGTGGCACACAGCAGAGATCAACTGGTCCAGGTGGCTCATGGCAACCACTGCACTTGATGCATTTTTACAATGTTAACTTTTAGGTGTTTCTGCACCTTCCCGTCACTGTCTTCTGTGGGATCACATCTTTCATGTGATATGATCCGGGGTCTATGGGCATGAACAGAGCCTTCTCTGTTGATTTCCATAGTATGTTGTGTGTGGCATGGGGATAGGGAAAGTGAAGAATTCAGGTACAAAGCAAAATTTGCAAGGACCAAATAGAATAGATATCTACTGCTTCCCAGCCTCCAGCCCCACTACATATTTTCCAGGGTTTAGAGAGATTTATTAGTTTATAACTTTTACCAGGGCAAAGAATCTTCTACTTCTGTCCATTCTTTCAATACGTACAGAAAATACTTATAATGCAGTTGGCACTAGATAATGGTATTACTTGTTAAATACAGCCCTCAAAAATAAGTTTTGGTTCAGGTCACAGAAGAAGATTGAGGACTTCAAGCATTGCAAGCAAGTGCTCCAGAATTGCTGGCAGCTCCATAATGCAAGACAGAAATCACATGCTTGAACTTTCTAGAATTAATACATTTTCACCAAAGCCCACAGGAATTACCAAGGGTTGGGTGAGGGGTTACATTTAGATTTCACCCTTGTTCATCCAGTCTGGGGGATCACTGCTCATGTGATAACGTTGCTGTTGTAGTAGAAGCTCTGCAAATACTTTTGGCAGAGAAGTACATGTCTCATCCTGGTGTCTCAGGGTCCTGCCCCTTGCAGCATGCATGCTGACTCTCTATTTAACACAGCTCAGTAATGCAGCCCTTGTGCATGTGGATGTCTGTCCCCAAACCTCCAACAGCTGAAGTAAAGCCTTAATCTCTCCAAGAGTCCTACTATGTTGTCCTTTGTTCAGATTCTGATTTGCCTTCACTTGCCTTCACAAAGCTCTTTAGTTTCCTTAGGTTTGCTATTTCATAGTCATTAGAACTAGTGGAATTTACTACTTTACCTATAAAATTAATTCAGTAACAGAGCTGCTGTTTCAAATGAATGCACAGAGCTAAAACCCTGTGTGAAAGTACTTGAACTATAAAAAGAAGCACATTATTAAAAAGAGTTTTTGTAGTGCTGTTTATTGTTCAATTTCTCTCACGTCACCATAACAAGAAGTTCACCTCCTCCTGAAGCACAATGAAATAAATCTAAGGATTTCCAATTGTCACTGCGCAATCCAAGTTCAGGACTAGGTGTGCTTTCTTCCATTGGCAAAAGAGAAGAGGACGGAGAACAGATGCACTGTAGCAAGTGAAGTTCATTCAGTGTTTGCATTTTTGTCTGAGCTACCAGAAGCAGTCAGGTGGTTATTACAGCCCTGATTACCCTGTTTCCTGGATGTAATTTGGAGATGTTTGTCTCAGGATGATGGCTGAGGCTAGCGATCTGCACTTCATTCCTGCAAAAAGGAATCAAGAATGCAACAAGCAAACGAACATTGCCACGTTCTTCAGTGAATCCAGCTGACTTAACACTGTTGCCTGCAAAAGGGAAGGCAGTTTCAGAGGGTGCAGCTATACTTTATATTGAGTGTGAGCCCAAACTGAGGAGCGAAGTTAAGTATGTATTTGGGCAGAGGAGATCAGAGGAGCTCCTTTCCTTCCCTCCCTTCCAGTCTGCATCCAGGAAGCAGAAGCAGCGATTTACTATGGGTTTATACAGGCAAAGCAGGACTGGGGGGCGCAGGCTGTCAGCTCTCTCTCCCACCAGCACAGTCAAAACTCCCAGCCCCAAGTCAAAGTGCTTACATCCCTCTGAAGTTTGTATGGAGTAAAGATAAACACACCCTGAAGTGCTTTGTTAACACCACAGGGATGGGCTTCACAGAGGAACCTGATTTGAGAGAGGAGTTCTCCATTCCAAATGAAAAAATCTAGTCACTAGGTGATTTATTAGTCCCTTTTCAATGATACTTTTGTTTTAAGAGAGCTTCAGTTACCCTCTGCTGACTGGAATTTTTCATTTATTTTGCAGAAGTATTGCTCCTTGACTTGAAAAATGACTTCCAGTGAGCAATAAGTGCTGTAGACCTCATCCTGTGGCTTTGGGCATGACAGCTCACCACCGGTCACTTTGCCACAGGATCCTTGCCACTCTTTTCCTGTTTTATTTTTCTTGCCTTATGCTTACACATGCTTGTAATTATCTTTTTAAAATAAAAAAATAAAAAAAAAAATTGACTTGTTGCATCTCCCTCTGTTCCAGGCTGCCAGCTATAGGTTTCCCTGTATTTAAGTCCCAGGCATTCCTCATCAATGTGCCTTGCTGAAATGCTTTTACTGCTGGAGAAATCTGTTTCCAACATTGCTTCCAGTACAGTCAGGTAGAGCGAGTCCTTACAGTTAAGGAAAATTCCCTCTGGGGAAAGATCCTGCATGCTGTGAAAGACTCAAGACCACCAATTAACCTGCTTTCAAGAATAATGGAACATTTAAGGTGTGGCTAAAATTCCTTTTGTACATTTTGATCTTAGACATTATATGCACGTTTCTGATAATGAAACCTCTGGCTGGCTGTATTTTTGAGTCTCCTTTGCAGTTATCAGGGAAAAAGGTTGGGTATTTTGGCAGATCTCTAATGCAGGTTCTACTAGTAAGTTTATTCAAAACAACTGTTTTCTTCAGTATGAGTCTTGATCTAGTGATAGAACAAGGGGGAATGGTTTCAAACTAAAGGAAGGTAGATTTAGACTGGATATTAGGACGAAGTGCTTTACTGTGAGCGTAGTGAGACACTGGAACAGGTTACCTGGGAATGTTGTAGATGCCACCTCCCTGGCAGTGTTCAAGGCCAGGTTGGATGGGGCTTGGAGCAACCTGGTCTAGTGGGAAGTATCCCTGCCCATGGCAGGGAGTTGGAACTGGATGATCTTTGGGGTGCCTCCCAACCCAAACCATTCTATGATTCAATGATTCTATGATCTTGTGGAGAATCCTGTGCTTCCATTGCAACACTGCTCTACCTTGTATTAACCCGTGGTAGGGAACTGTGGGGTCCGTCTGTTCTTTCCTTGTCTTCTCCTGCTCCTTTCATTAGTATTTGTTACAGACAAACACTGCATTTCAAGGCAGTTCAACTCAATTTACTCTTTTCAAGGTCAAAATTAAACCATTTAAAAATAGGTTTGTTACTTAATCAAAGAAACTTTTGCATGCTTACAAACAAGGGGAAAACAGTGCATTGTTATGATGCTCTAATGACGTTAAATGTCTAAACACGAGCAAGCAGCTGTGTGGGAGACCTCCCTAGAGCACGAGGACTCAGCAGAGTGCAGAGTTTCATCACTGCCTGCTCACCCTCATGCACTGCTCCGGCAGCAGTGGGCAAAGGAAGACTGGGGCACCCTTAGGATGGGAGGTAATGCTGAAGCCCCTTATTCTGCAGATTGGGTTGTTGAGACATGAGAGCCCCTTCTCACTATTCTGGCAGTGTATATGTACTTTGAAACAACTTTAAAACAATTCCGTTATTAGTGAAGTACTTGCGTTACTTAAGATGTTGTGTGGGACAGGCCTGGTAGTGCCCATCTTGGGCTAAACGTGTCGATTACCTGCCTCCTGCTGTCCCAAATCCCATACTGTTCTCAGACTGGGGCAGAGTTTCTCATTTGCTGCCCTAGCGATGCATCGGAAGGCTGGCGGCTGCTAACCAGGCTTTCCATGGCAATTGAAGAAATCACATAAGTAATTCACACACCATTTGCTAAAGTGCACATGGATCTCTGAAGAGGAACTATAAATATTGTATAAACACGTACAAGTCTTCCTAAATACAAGGATATGTTGCAGTTATCTTTCTAGCTGATTTGCTTGTACAGATTTGGACAGATCTCCAACACTGATACTATATTCTGGCAGTGCCTGAAATTCTCTTTATATTTCCTTATATCCTTATATTGGATAATGGGAGTTGTGCCTGGGGATTCTTCCCCAGCCTCCAGCTCAGCTACTGCAATAACAATGAGCAGTACTCAGTCCTGTGGGAGTAACAGCGCATCTTGCTTCGTGCAAGATTTAGACTTCAGCTTTGTGCTGAGACTTCTTCAAAGGCAGCCAGGAAGTGCAAGGTTGCCAAAACTTACTGCAACCCTAATGAGACTCAGTCATCCAGTTCCCCATGGCTGCTGTGAAAATCCCACTCAGCTCCATATCTTGTCATTTGCATAATTTTCACTCTCTCATGCTGTAGCTTGGCTAGCTTGAGTCCCTAGGAGGCAACTTGTCTCTGGCTGTCTGAAAGAGCTGCAATTTAGTTGATGTGCCCAAAGAAAACACAGGAAACACATCAGAGTAAAGGAGGAAATCAAGAGAAAATCAGATAACAACACTCATCCTCAGTCTGGCCTTGAAAGAAATGAGTTAGATGTAGAGAACAGAAGGAGCAGCCACCAACTAAATAGGTCAGGTTACCAGCATGAGGCTATTCAGACTACGATAGTGGGAATGGTGATCAGATATGCAAAGCTTTTGAGATGCAGATTTAAATTCCCCTGGTCAATGGCATGGCTCCAGATGTTCTCTAGTGTAGCAGGGCAAAATTTTTTCCACTGTAATCCTGCTTTCTTGTCCAGGTTTCACTAACCATAAACTTCTCATTAGTGCCCTTAACATGAGGCATAAAAGGCTTCGAACTAACACCTGTTGCATCTATTTTTATAAGCCAAGGGACTGACTGATTCCATGGGGTATTGAAGAATTAAACATATTTAGAAGCCACAAAGGTTTTCTATTAACTTTATGTTTCTTTTCCTTTCAGAACTTTGGACTATATAGCCTATATGTGCCACCTGCCGTTGTTACTTTTTGATGTAAACCTCTCTTTGTTTTGCTCCTTTAAACTCCGTGCCAGATTCTGTTTGTGCTCGTGCCCGTGTATATCCAGATAACTCCTTGGTTGCTAATTATGCAATTCCAGACTCTCTCTGGGGAACTGAGAATAGGAGCTGGCCCCTGCCAGTTCAAATTTACCCTTGATGCTACTTCACTGTGGGTGAAGGAGTGCCGTGAGGGTATTTTGGCCTCATCACTTCATGATACTGTTTCCTGCAGGCTGCAAACAGTTGGTATGTTGTCCAGCCAAACATGGTGAGTGCAGTGGGTCACAGACCTCTCATAAAGCTCTGGAGCTAAACTGGGTCAGCAGAGGCATGACAATCCACATCAGCTAAAGAGTGGCCTGAGTTATTTATGTGAAGGAAGAAAAATGTGTGCAGACACATCCGTCCAAACCTGTAACTGGAAGTGACAGAGGCAAAGGGAGTTCCCTGCGCCACTCACTCATCAGAGATCCTCAATAATAACCCCCGACAGAGAAAGCCTCTTCCTGGGCAGCTGCGGATTTAATTTTGGTCTTTGTCCAGCCCAAGCAGCTCAGATCTCTAAAGAAGTGGATTTTCTATACAATAGGGGTGGGATGCACTGAAGCGTGAGGAGAAGGCGGGACACCAGGTGTCTATGAATGAGCTAACGAGGAGCCTGAAATGCCTCTGTATCCCTCCCTCGCCCCCTTGTTCTGCCCTTGGATGGAGCAGCACAATGAATCAGTATTAGCCCCGGTGCAGCTGCAAGAGGTCAGGCCCTGCACTTTTGTATGGGCGTCTTTAATTTAGGCTCCTCGGGGACTCATTTTTCAACCGACAAGAGGGCTAATGCTCCAGCTATCGGGGGAAATGACATCAGTCGGTGAGAGGACAGGCGTTAAAGAAAAGCAGCTTGTACTGTAACCTCTCCTACCACACTCTCTATGTGATGCTTAGGTAGCATTTTCTGCCTTGGTCCCTTTCTAGTAGCCTTTCTAGTATAAAGTCAATAGCTCAGATCTTTTTGCCTATTCTGTCACTGATTTTTAGGAACATAAAACTAAAGGAAATAGGGAATTGGTTTTGGTGGCTCTCAGCACAAGGTTGAGTCCAGTGAGACAAAGTGTGACAGTAAAAGAGGTAGAGATAGACGTCTGCTTCTTTTTGCTAACTGCATCATAGGGAGAGTTAAGGTTATGTTCATTCAGGTCTACTCTCCCAGCAGCTAAATATCAAGCTCTTTTGATCATCTCTGATCCTCCACAATGCTGCCTGTTACTTGCACACTATTAATTTATACCTAGTTTTATTGACATGGCCTGTGTTATTAACCACAAGCTATTTCTCCAGGGAAAATTAGGTTGTGCAGCCAATCTGCAAGGGAGAGAAGGGATGCCTCATGCACATGGAGCATGACCCCTCTGTCTCTAGTCTTTGGACAATTACAAGTAGTATTAATGGACTACTGGAGGGCACAGCACTTCCTGGCTGGAATGCTGGTGATGGCAGTGTTGATGGCAGGAAGGAAATGCTGGTGAAGGCACCAGGGCAATCAGCAGCAGCAAGAGTGGGATACACACCAGGGAAAAACATCCACTCCAAGGAGTGGGTGCTGGATGTGGGCACTGAAGGCCTGGCTACTTTCTCATTGAGACTAAGGAAATCTGAAGTAAAATGTAGAAAAATGAGAGAAGCAGCACCTGCAGAACTGCAGTAAAGTAGGAAAGGAAACAGGCTATGAAAGTTGTTGTCTAGCTAGCATCTGTGCTGAAATGCAAAAATAAAAATTTCCTCCACTTACAGTGGTATAAATTAGTATTATTCCTACCAAAGTGGAGTTACACTGGCATAAACACAAAGAAAAATGAGGTCTCATAAAGAACAACAGTCTCTGGATTAAATCCATTATTGGTGTAAGCAAATAGATTCCACAGACCTCAAAGGAGCCATGCCTGTTTGTACCCATGGTGAATTTGGTTAATTTTCCCCGGAGGCCTTTTTCCATTTTAAATATAGCATGCACGCAGATGGCCAGAGCTACAACGGGGTGCCCAGCTTTGTATTAAAACAGGCAGCTTGACTTCAGCTTGAATGTAGTGACATGCTCTGCTGTGATTATATTTTTAGAGCTGTCAGCGAACAATATTTCAGCTCCTTGTCAATGTTCTCAAGCATCAAGATAAACATAATATTGATGGCTAATATTGACAGGGTCCCTACTATAGCTATTTAAGCAATATGAGCTTGCATGTGTACATACATATGTATATGTAGATATTATTGTATTGTATATATATATTCATATATATATATATGCTGCTGTTCGTTATATCATGGATACACATGCACAAATGCACAGAGTGATTATTGATTATAATAATCCCTTGGAAATCAGACACTGCCATGTGTTTTGACTCAATTTATCTGCCTTCCCTCAGGGTCAATCTAGCCTTCAGGAGTGCTGAATAGTCACTGCTCCCATCAAATGCTGTGGCAGCCATGCATAATCACCTCCTCTGAAAATCACATTTCGTTCTCACAAGCTTGCTTATGATGGGTCTTGATGTTTCTCTGATTTTCAAATAAAAATATTCCCATTACACATCTGCAGTATCTTGCTGGGGGATGAGTGCAATAACCATACAACTGGCAGCTGCTGTTCTTGAAATGGGGCTCTGCAAAGCTTCACCTCAGACCTCACCTCGGGCCCCTTTCAGCTTTGCTTGTCATGCTAAGAAATGTATTTTTGAAAGCGTATCTCTGACATTAGGAACGCTGCATCTTCTGCTGCTTTTTCAAAGAGCATCACCTCAGGCATCTCTGGCTATTTTGCAGCTTTGCAGGCAGCCAAACAGCATAGTCACTGAGCACCTGCTTTATTAATTGCAGGAGTGTTAGTTGGTACAGAAGAAGGTGGCCTTTTATTCCTCTCTTCACCTGAGCAGCCTCCGTGAAGGGCAGAGAAACCTTTGGTCCCCCCTGTTCCCGGAGGCAGCTGATGTTGCTGTGGCACTGCAAAAGGTCAGTGATGAACACAAGTCTCAGTGTCCTCCTTTTTGGCTGGGAAGCAAGTAGGGGTCATCGGCTGAGACCTAATGATACCTACAATTGATGGATGAAGTAATTAAAGGGGGACGTGATAGCTGAGAGGCATATTTCTCAGTGTGCCTTCCTAAGGGCTCATTACTGCAGATGCAAGGGCTTTGCTCCTGCACTGAAACCACTTAAATCAGTTTTACACAGATGCAGCCTGATGAACTGGTCCCAGGAGCAGCACTGTTAGTCTTCCTGTGAGTCATGTTTGTGGGTTCAAATAAGCTGTGACCAGGACAATACCGGTGGCCTGGGCAATGTGCATGCTCTTTTATACTAGATGCCTGTGTGCTTCTGAGGACCATGTTGGGACCTGGGTTTCCCAAGGGGCATCCCAGGCAATCCCTTTATGTCCAAGTCTGTTTGTGACAGGGGTGAGCTTGGGCAGCTGAGCTGTTACAGGCCCCTCTTCATCATAAGAAGACTCAAGGCAAAGGAATCCTCCTCGAGTAGCAACCCTGCAGGTAAGGTAGCAACAGCTTATACTGTGTCATATGAAAAATTTTCACTGATCATTTACCACTGGCACAGGGCAATTTTACACCAGGAATCTTTCATGGAACGAGGAACCAGATTCTGCCTTCATTTCTGATCACATTCTCTTTCACAGCTGTTCAAATCTGATTTAAAAAGTCACACATATTTTTTTTCAGGTGAAGAAAAGTAAATTCTGCTCAAAAAACACTAAAAGATCTTGCCTACCACTGATTCTTAGTACCACTTCCCAGTGAAAAAATGTGTCAAACAAAAACCTGTCTATCACTCTGTGTCTGCAGCGCTCCTAATGCAGCCAGGTCCTGGCTCACAGCTCAAGACATCTGCTCACCCACAACTACAACAGATAAGCATTAAGGGTTTGTCAGTCTTCTTCTGACAGCTTTGAGTGCAACACACCGAATGCTCTCTTCTCCCACACCCTGGCTGGCTTCAGTGACATTAATCCCAATTTACATCCAGGTTTGCATGCCGAAAATCATATTTACATCTTAAAATACTGTAAAGTAGCTGAAAAATGTTGCTGTGCGAAAAATGTTACTGTGCAGCATGCTTGCATGCTTGTTTTGCAGACAGATCCTTGTCTACAGACACTCAGCCACTTGGTGGTGCTACAGAAATGGTCTGCTTTGCTTTCTAGAGCAAAGCAGGTTTCTTCTCTTTCATGAGCGGTATCCAGAGATCACATCAGATAAAGCTGTGGCAAGAAGCACCTTTCTTCCTCTCTCTTTTGCTATATAAGTGTTGCCTTTGCAATGGTCAGGTGGAAATCTTAGACATCTAGCTGCAAGCCTGAGCATCTGCCCTAGCACGTGAGCGTAGGCTGGGGACTGAGAGAACGGAACAGAAGCAGGGAGGGATGAGACAGATGACTTCAGACAGTATCATGGCAAAGGGTGATGAATGGGGAGGGAGAAGATTAGTGATTCCCAGCTGTTTTGCAGCAGTGTCTGGTTGATTGTAAGCAGCCTAACTGGTGTCGTCTTCATAGGCTTTGGTGCTGGCAAAGGCTCCTGTGCATGGAGCCCTTGCAGAGAGAGCACAAGCTGAGGTAAAGTAAGAAGGATTTGGCCCTGCTAAAGCAATGGGAAGTATGCAGAGGTCACGTTGCTCCTCTTATTAAATCTGAGTACTTTTTTCATCTTGCTAACAGACCTTCAAACATGTTCTTTAGAAATGAGTGTCCTGTTCCATTAAAAATAAATCTGTTTCTTTCTTATAACACAATTAGTGTCAGCAAAGCATTCAGCAGACGCGAGAAGATTTATTTATGTATAATTCTTGGGAGGCAGGAAAGAGTATTCTAGTTCTGGAGGAGAGATAAGGAGACACAAGTTTAAAAGTGTTTTTAGGCCCCAGGCCAGATTTTCTGATCCAACACAGCTCACGGAGGAGAGGAAAGGCATCTTTGCAAGCCCCCGTGGACTTGCTGGGGAAGGTAGCTATTTCCTACAGTTTGCATTACCCAAAGTGCTGCATGCTGTGCATTGATACGGAGAAGCTGGCGGCATCAATGTGTTGCCTTGCTTCTCTCTTAAAGATTGTGGCTGCGTCTTCTCTTAAGATTTGTGTTGTCTTTTGGGGGTTGTTGAACTGTGACTGTCTGCAGCCTTGGTGCAGGCGGGAGAAGCCTAGCGGGGGCTGTTGTGTGGGCCAGCAAGCATCAGGCCTAAAGAAAACGACCTGCCATCTTAGCATAGCAAGAACATCTCTTCCCCACCTCTAGAATCCTGCACCCCAACCCTGGCACTCGCCCTGTTGTGGGCTCGGCAATGAGGATGGTGTTGGAGTCGGAGGGGCTGCCACTGTCCTTCTGGGCACCAATGCACGAGGGGGTGGCGTCCCCTGCTCCCCAAAGTCTGCTATGGGGGTTTTGGAAATTTGCAATTCCCTTTATGCTGCAGGAGAAACACAAAGGAAACACAGAGAGCCACGAAACCTTCCCCCTCACAATTCCCTAGCCAGCGAAATGAAATTTTCATGCATAATGAGGCTTTCATCAAGTTTGTCACTTATCCAATTTGCTATTGATTTAAAGAGTTCTCTCTGCTAGCAAACAGGCATAAAGGATGGGATTTTAAAAAGATCTAATGGAAAATTGTATTTGGTTCTTGGGCACCTCTATGTGAACAGATTGATTTTGCATTTAATCGCTCTTTGTAGTTTGCTGCTCCAGATTTCTGGGTATGTCCTTTTCCTGTGGAAGTCATGCTGTGTCATTGGTACACATCCTAAAGTCATAATATTCTGTTTACATCTTTCTAATCACTTGCCATAAAACTATTACATTGCCATTAACAGTTTTTATTATTTGACCTAATTTTATTTACAAGTCATAGACAACACTATTTTCTAAAGCCAGAAAGTGGCTGCAGACAAATGAAAAGTAAACAAAATAAAGCTAAAGGAAGCTGGCAGCCTCTGTGCTTAATCTGTTTTCTAATTTAGTATTGTTTTGACTTTGACAAAGTAATGATCAGTGAAGGAAAAATACAGTCATTCTTACAGCTATGAAGCCATGATGCTGAATGCTGAATTCCAGTGTTTCAGTGGGAATTTAGAGGGAGATGGGAGCAGGAGTATGATTTCTCAAGGTCAGATTGCATCCCTAGCATGGAGCGCATGGCAAGGGGAGGAGTCCTCCACCATTCCTCAAAACACCCCCAGGAAGAGAAATGGCTGCATTTCAGGAAGGCACAAGTCAACCCTTGCCCACTTTGTCTACAGAGGGAAAGAGGTTGCCAGCTGGCCTGCACCACGTGTGGGAAAGAGAATAGAAAATCGCTTTGCCATCTATCCCCCTCAGATTTGTCTCCTAACAGGAGTAAGGTGGCACATGGTGGGTGCCCTTTTCTCCTCTACACTTGAATTGCATACCCACACTGCCAAGCCAGTGTCATACCCTGGAAAGTGATGCGTGTTATCAGACCAACATAACAAATGCTGTTCTTTCTGAAGACTTACATTGTAGATTTATCATAACATGGTAGACTTTATGTTCTAAGTGTTGTGGGGTCCACTTTTAGTAACCAGGCAAGATTTGCTGTCATTATCCCCGTTACCAGCTGATCAGTGATAGTCTCGAGGAAATGCTTGCTTAGATGAGTGCATCCAAAGCCATGAACATCCAGTAACTCATGGATGCCACATGCAGCATGAGTTTTAGCATAACATCTTGTGTTTCACCTTCTTTACTCTAAAATATATACATATTTAAGAAAAAAACCCAACTTAGATGCCTTTTTTTACTCCCTATATTATTGGAGTAGCCTTATTCTTGTATTTTTAAAAAACCGGTTATGCATCCAATGCCTGTGTGAAGAGCCATACAATCTAGACACAGATTCACAGACCTCAACATGAAAACAAACATCTTGTGCAAAACACACTTTTGGTTTTCTTCATGACAGACATCAGCGCAATGAATGCCACACAAAAGCCACAACCGAGGCTAAAACACTGCTCCTTGTAGGATCTACCCAGTGGCTGTGATATCTCTATATGATCGGACTAGGCAGGAAATCCCAGGGTCCTGGAGGGACATATCTGCCCCATCTCATCTGTGAGTCATCCAGGATGAAGAGGTCACAATGGCAAAAGTTCATGCTTCCCCATTATATTCCCATACAAACATCTCTGGGCGAAGGCCCCTGCAGCACACCGCTCCCCAGTGTGGCCCAGCAGCCCCCGCCAGGATGCCCCCGTGCCGGTCAGAACTCTGACAGCATTTCGTTTCCCCCTTCTCTGCTCCAGCTGCCTCCGGGCCCCGCAGCTCCACCCTTTTCCGCTGCAACCCACAGGCACCACTGAAGTCTGCCCGTGTTTACCAGCCAGGGGCTCGGGCTTGCAGTGCCAAAAACCAGAGTGAAGACACCATGCTGGCATGCACTGTTGTGCTTGGGAGCTGGGGCAGAGGCATTGCAAAAGGGCGTCCAGGGATGACCGCTCTCGGTGATGCTTCGGAGAAGCCGTGTGTGTGTACGCTACACTGAGAGCGGCTCTTCCACCCATGGGAGCCAGCGGTGGGCAAAATGGGCCAGGTGGAGATCTGGCTGCCTGCACGTGGCCTAGCGCGCGATGGTTGAGTGATGCAGTCAGTCAACCTCTCAAAATAAGGGCAAAAAAACAGAAGGCGTGGAAGGGAGGCAACCGAAGGCAGAGGAGGGAAGTGATGAGAGGAGGGGAGCACGTTGTTGAGCGAGTTAATTACTTTTTTCACTTCTTTTTTGCAGTTTGCATTGGTGAGATGCACAATCCAGCAACTGTGGCCTGCTGCCACTCCCTGCTCACGACGATGAGAACTGCAATGTTGGTTTTCCTCAGTACAGCCTGCTGATGTTCATGGGCTTTAATCCCGAAAGGATTAATGTGCAGGGGGAGGAGGCTGGTAGTTTGGGTTGTATGGTTCATTCATTTAATAAAAATAATATATAAATAGTGAAATAAACACACCATCACAGTTTTACTGAAAGATTATCGAAGTGGAATGAGAAGTAGGAAAGCAAGAGAAGAAGAAGGAATTGTGTGTGCTTAGTCCTTCTGGAAACCCTGCAACAGAAGAGACCCTGAGGCTCAGCTCTTACATTTCAGTTTTCTCTCCAGAGTGGTTTGGGTTGTTCCTCCTCACTTCTCAGTGGTGTTGAACGCCCCCGTTCAACAATTGTGGTGAGGAGTTCAGGTATCACACAGAACTGTTGAGTGTAGAAAAGTATATTTTACATGGATAAAATCATGTGACATAAGCATCCAGGCACACATGTGAGTATGTAGATATGTAAATGAATCTTCAGATCTGGAGATGTAAATTCAGCAGACAATTGGTATCCTTTGTGCTATGGATATTCCAATAAAACATACTGAGCAGTAGAAGAAATAACCAGTATTACAGGAAAAATGGTAACATGTTCATTGTCTAAATTCTCACTAAAAGCCACTGAAACAAAGGATTGAGGCTTGGAAATGGAATTTTAAAAGATGTTTTATGGACATACATTTCCTACCCTATTGAAAGTCTTATACTCTTATAAGGAATCCCAGCCTAAGTTCCAGAGTCCTCTCCTAACAGACAGTACAGGTATTCCTCAGGTTCTTCATTGCCCATCGTGCTCTGTAATGGGTCCAGGATCCAGATTCAGAGGGTTTAACTCACCTAAGCCTCTATGTTCCCTATTGCATGGACATCTCAAGAGGCCTATGGGCAACCAGATAACAAGAGGAGATACATTAATTTAGATGGACGTACGCCCTGAATCTGGGCCTTGGATCCTGATCCAGGGTGTGGGTTTGGGCCAGGTTGTTCACTACTTGATTGAAGCATTGTTTTAATAGAGAACTGACATCTCCAGGATGCAAACAAGATGCACCTCAAAAGACCACTACTTGTCAAGGCAAAGTTTTTTATACAGCTCACAACAGAGAAAACCAGAGCTACAGTCTTAATCCTGAACTTGTGTGACTGCTGTAATTTTCATAAAGCATGTGATTTCGAGGATTGGATGTGATCTGCCAGGGCAGATAATATGCAGATACCTGCTGCAGGAAACAGATGGATGCCAGCTGTCTCTGCCAGCCGCCTCTTTCTAAAGGATAATCCCTATCGTTGAGTGGAACACATTAACATGCTTTCACTTCATCCAGTCAAAAAGCTCTCTCTCGGTATGTACTTTCGCAGCGGAGAAAGTTCAGTTGAGAGAATGTTCCCTGGTTTCGCCTGCCGGTATCTTCCAAATATTTGCAGTTACATCATCTTCAGATTTGCAGACTGGCCAGTGCTGAGCACTTCAGCTTGCTCCAGAAAATGCATATGCTTACACTTAGCCTGATCATCAAGCATGAGCAGTCAAAGCAACTCAACTGACTTTCAGACCATGGTTACGCGTTTCTCCACATACAGACTAGAACTCAACAGAGAGGACTGAAACCTAAGAGAGCAGCACATTTGTTTCAGAAAACACAGACCTGTCGTATCCTGGAAGCCCTTTAATACGCATTTCTCCTCTTTCCTCTACCTTACACTGCCGGGAACAGTCAAAGAAGGTATTCCAGTTCTCCAGCAGCTCCCTGGAAGATGACTTTTGTAAGGGTGGCAAGAACGCCGTTCAGCACTTTACAAGCACAGAAGAGTGCTTATGAGCAAAAGGCCTGTGTTCAAACGACACCACCTCACCAAGTTAAGCTGCAACATGCATAATTATTGCACACGAGGTCCCCAGCCTCAGTTTCTAAAATAAGTATTTGTAGCAAGTATCTTTGAAATCCAGTGTGTTTTGGTTTTTTTATTTAGTTAAATGCATGGAATTAATTAACATCAGCTCTGTGAATCTGATGTTCTATTACAAGTGTTGTAGACTTTCTGAGGAGGCCTAAGCATTTGACTGAGAGCTATTAAGCCAGTGTTTTTTTATCCTGAGTGTCTCTATGCCAGATAACAAATAAGTTGTGCCATTTTGAAAGTTCATGGCAAAAAATGATCCTAAAAATGTACTGAGTTTTATGATAAATTTCTATTGCTAACATGTTGTAATCTTTCAAGATCATTTTTCAACTCACACTGCCTTCAGGAAGGTAAGTCTCCTGAATCCAGTGGCTTTGTTGTTATTATTGTGATTATCCGTATAGTTTAGATTTGGTAGAACATATCCTGCAATGCTGTTTTGCAAATTAGAGCCTAATCCTATTTCCTTTGAAGCTGGCTAGCAGAATTCTGCTGGTTTCAATGGGAGGATAATTCCTTTTTTGTCAATAAGGAAAACCATTTACATAAAACAATACTGTCAGAAATGAGGAGTCCCCTAGTGGTGTCTGTAAACTCATAAAGCTGAATCCTCACCAAACGCCTGTTTCAGAAACAATGAAACACTCCATGTTTTACACAGACATGAACAGCTAGAACCATGTAAATTGCCTACAAAAGTAATTATTTAAGTTTTTCTATGTCCATTTTAACATTGTCTCGCTTTCCCTCTGTCATTTTTACTTCTTGGTATTCTTATACCTGTTGTGAAGGACACTGGTTTACTATTTGCTGTAGTGATTTTTATTCCTGTAGTGGCAAGTATAATACTGACTGCAAAGCCAACAATATTCTAAAAATTAAAAGGAAATATCTGTATGGTGGCGATGCACTCGATCATGCATGTACTTCTATAATTATTTTCAATTCCCATTGCTATTACATATGAGCACAGAAATTTTCTTGTGTCCAGTTTTAATTTACATATTTAATTTGCTTTATACCCTCTGGCATCACATTTGAGAGCATGGAAATTTAAAATGAAAATGGTGTTTCTAATGCTGCCTACTACCTCTGCTTATTCCATTACAAAATGAGAATTTTTCACTTTGGAGCTTCTGGTATTTTATTATGCCTTATATCTCTCCAATCACAATACATAGCAATGATTCATGACATATTTCCTTATTGAACTGGTGATGTGTGCTTCCAAGTAGCTAGAAGAGAATACTCAGGAATATTAACAGGGCTCACAAGTATAACATCACAAAACCTATTTTCACCACTGGCATTCATGCTTTTTGGCTATTCAAGAGGTATAAAGGACCTGGATATAGGCTATGCAGCCTGAAGGGAGCTTCCAGACAGACAACCGTAGCTGGCCATGCTTCCCTGCTGCCTCTGGGGGGACGGTGCCATTTCTGAGCTGCTCACACAGCCAGTCAGCTGGCACACACCAGAGCAGGTGCCACTGCTCTCATCTTTGGTGGGACTGGGGCATGCACTGGACATGCAAAACCACCAAGCAGTTGTTACTGTCATCTTGACAGACTGCCGTACCTTTGACACTCAGCAACATGGAGACTTGGATTTAATCTATTTAACTGAAGTTGCACTGAGGCAAACACAAGCCAGGACAACTTCTCACTTCTCCCAGCAGTCAAGGGCACCTCTCCGGTTCACTGTGTTGCCAGCCCCCCTCCTAGCTCTCTCCTGCCTCTTGGTGCTGCTGCACCCCCATCCTATCCCTGTGCTGGTCCCTATTTGCAGCAGGTCTGTCCTTTGTTCCTTCATGTGTATGTTTCTCGTGGCATCCCCAGTTTGAGAAGAGCTGTATAAGTGGGTTTCAAACTGGGGGCACTGAAGGCAGCTGATGCAGCAGCAGATCTCCCCCTCCGGTGCGTTCATTGCTCTATTCTGTGCCAGCTGGTGGGAATGCAATAGGGCTTCGGAGCATTAAAAGAAAACAACAAAACCATGAAAGCTACCAATGTAGTCTTATGTCTTACAAGGAGAAGGCCACTGAATTTTTATCCTTTTCACAATTAAAATAAAGGAAGAGGCGACAGGAGGACACAGTGCTCTTTTTTTGTATTGTGACAGAGTGAGGCTTCCCTCACCATTTCTGCTTTGGAACAGTCAGTTTGTGGTGCACTCTGTGAAAGAGATGTTAAATTTCATGCTCCAGGGCTTAAGCCAGTATCAGGCTCCCAAAGATGAAGAATCCAAAGTGGGAGATGTCACTTCTGACCACTGCAGGATGCTTTGTGTCTTCTTCAACCTGTGAGATGTGATGTTAGCTCCTGCCAGGACAGGGCACTGCACTAGGCAGACTCACCATAAGCCAGGCGGGCATTTCTGCTGATCCTAAATGAAGGTGTAGATGTGGTAATTACAGAGAAACCTGTGTTTTCAAGTTCATCAAGTCAGAGGGGCTAAGGCTGCAACCTCAGGGCAGCGTGGTCACTACCTCAGGAAGAAACCTTGAGGAAGTCCAGCCTTACACACTGGCCCAATGCGCTACAAGAACCAAATAAGAGTCCTCACCAAAGCTGGTGTCTGGGTATCACCCCATCACCTTGACACTCCTGAGTTACCTCTGACAGCCCTGGCCTTTGCAGAAGCCAGCCAGTCAAATCAGCTGTGTGCTCGGACCAACTTCTGTGCTAACACTCCCCCAGGGAGATGGAGGGATGGGGTTGCTGACTCCCAAAATTCTGTGCCTTGACATCACTGTGACCACAGAGCTGAACCCAGGATTTCAAAAGGTCTGTGCACCACCCTTGCAGAGCAGACAATCCCAGCTGTAACCTGCACCTCAAGGAGTCAGTGGAGAGGAGACACCCAGCCAGGACTCTCACGTGAAGGCCTTTCGTTGGGCCAGCAAAGTGGCCATACAGGACCATGCCAAAATGACTTCACCTCACACAAATTTCCCGTTTCCGCTGCAACACAGACCATCTCCCTTCTCTGGCCATGGGCTTGGGGATGGCTTCTTTTCTAAAGGAAACATCTGATTCGTCTTAGCCCTGGCAACAATTTGTACGTCTGCATTGGCTCAAGTTTTCAAGATGTCTACGTGAAAGAAGTAACTACCTCACTTTAAAATGAAAAAAGGATAAACCCAACGCGTTCATTTGTATTTCAAATATCCTGAAAGCAGAGGGCTCTGTCAGCTCTGTATCTTGGTGCTGATTTGCAGGTCAAGCACAGCAGGACTTGGGCCCAGGAGTTTCTTATAGGCAAAACCCTCCTGGAGCAGGCAAACAGCCCATGCCAAGGCCAGGCAGGGGCTGGGCGTGCCCCTGTTTTTCAGCCAGTTCCAGTTACATGGAAACCCGACAGGAAACCCTCGCCTGCTTGGCAAATGGGGAAAATTAAGCTTTTTCTGGAAAAACTTTCCAGACCTAATTTTGGCACAGGCTCACTCGGCCCCTGCCCGCCCACGCTATGCCCGGGCTCCGCAGGTGCAGCCGCCCGAAGCGCGGGGCCGGGGCCTGCCCTCGGCCTCGCCGCAGCCCGGCCCCGCTGCGGCCGGG
>VZRW01014062.1:208134-223795 GCA_013398125.1 Aegotheles bennettii
CCGGCGGAGAAACTTTTCCTGGGGGCAAGGGGCGGCGGGGGTGTGGGAACACCCCGGTACGTTCTGAAGGGATGTGCCGTTACTGGGAAATGGGGTGGCTCGTGGTGTTTGCCCTGTCCCTACGTGGGGAGCAGTTACCCTTCTCCCGGTGGGAATTCACGGCTCAGTGGAACCTGTCACATCCCCTGGCTGAGCAGCGCTGCTCACAGAGTCCCGTCTGAACGGCAAACGCTGCTTCTCCGGTTAAAAACGCTGCGATTCAGTCATGCTTTTGTGACCTGAACTTTGCTGACACCTAAAAAACCGGCAGGGGCTGCGGCCGAGCCCCGTTGGATTTTAGGAGCCGTTCCGGCGCTCCGCGGTGCCGCTGGCTCCGCACCTCGAGCAGCCCGGGGGGGTCCAGCAGCGGCTCCGCCGCAGCCGTTCCTCGGGGGCACCGCGCTCCGGCGGGGCGCAGGGAGGCGACTGAAGCGGTGTCCGCATTAGTCAGGGATGTTGTCATTTTTCCTTCCCTGAAATATGTAACTATCCACAGAGGGCACGCAAATGAGAGGCAGGCGTTGCATTAAGGACTGCCCGGAGAGACAGATGCTTTTCTAAAGAGGTCTTCACGCTGCTGCTCGTATGAAGCAGACTAATTGAGTTTTCGCTCGACTTCATCTAAAAGCAAGGCATTTCCCTGGTGCCGTTACAGGTTTTGTCTCATTTATCTTTCCCTCTCGGTTGCCTGGAAGCTCTGCACGCACCCAGAGGCAGAAGCGACTCCAAAACTGAAAATGAAATTGCAGATGCCATGGCTTTAATAAGGGGTGCTTACTTTGCAACTAAATATCTTTGTGTCGACAGTGAAAATGAGAGTTTCAGCCAAGTTGTAGAGTCATATCGTGTATGCTTGCAGTTTATTAGCTCATTTGGAGGCAGGCTAAAGAGAAACCAGAGATGGACATCTCTGCACATGCTCACTCCCAGTCCATGATTTTTAAAGTTTGCTGTCTTGGCTGTTTCACAATTTCAAGCTAACAAAAGCTCGAGGGCGATGTTATATACTAACTAGTATTTGGTAAGCAGATTATTTCTGAGTTGCATTACAAAATGTAGTAAATAAGCAAATACATAAAACCCACCTTTCTAAAAAGACTTGATCAATTAAAAAAAAAGGTAACTATATTGTGAATGAGATTTTATTTTGGCAAGGACCATCTCAGATGAAAGGATGTAGCATAGATGTGTCTCTCCTCTTAAGTTAACAGCACACCAGGTCTTTCCGTATTTTGCTGTCAAGCACTTCAGCTGCACAGCAAAGGGTACTTAGATGATATGGTCTCGACTGAATTTACATAGCTGATGCCATCTTGAAAAGGAGAGTGTGAAAATCACAATGCCCGTGCAATCTTAAATGCAATAAAAACGTTACACTCACTCTATCAGCTGGTATGTAGAAGCTAAACAAATCCTTACCAGGGTGTGAGTTTTACACTGTAATAATACAATCCTTGTCGTGTGGCACTTCATAATTATTAACTAGTCTGCAGGCGAGTTCTGGTGTAACGTGTCTGTTTGAACTTTAACATCTGGGAGTGTATGTAAAATATCCACATTTTGTCTGTTTACAGAATAAAAGCTAGTTGTCAGCAATCCAGCCAGTGAATGGAAAATGCTTTTTGTTTTCTGACAGTTCCTGTGTCTGGCTGTAGCAGTGAACACCGATTGCTTTCCGTGGGTGAGACGAGAGCACCAGCGGGATGACTGATCAGAGATGGGCAGAGTTTTCCTTCAGTTTTTTCCTCCCCCTTTTTCTCTTCCCTTTCCTCTCCGCAGTTCTTACTAGTGGGCAGTGTTTGCAGCTTCCATGAGCAGGTTGGGCTGGTTGAGGCCGTGTGTCCTGCAGGCAGTGCATGGAACAAGCTGTGTGGCCCACACTGTCTCTTGTGCCTCTTCCAATGCAAATCATCTCACAACTGGCAGCTAGGTACCCAGAGTCCCAAGGTCGCTCTAGTCCAGTCTGTTTGCTTCCTACTCTGCTATTGGTTTAGCTAATCATCTTTTTCTTTACTCAGTGGTAAGCAGGTATTTGAAGCTGTACGGTAACAGATTGCGGAGCTGGACCTTGGCAGTGGCATTGTGTTCCCAGTCATCAGCCTTGTCCAAGCGATTCTCCTGTTTGGCTTCTCTGCTTCTTTTGCCTGTTAACAACCTCTAGCATTTCATAAAGATGTTTGCGTGATTAGCCAGGCTTTTAGTATGAAGCACAAACTTTGGGTTTGTTGTCATCTGTACAAATAGAGAGCTGAGGAGTGAAATAGAAATTGGCAGATGTGAGTTAGTGGAGTAAAACCGAGGTGAGAAGACAGTTCGATCCAAGATACAGATGTGCTTTAGTCCTGTGCCATTGAAAATCAATAGCAGGATTTCTGTTGACTTGAGTGAAAGTAGTATTTGGCACTTATTAACAGGTTGAAGGCTTATTCATGTTGTTATGGTTTCTTTGTCTTTCCTCTTAACTCAGCGCAATGGGATCATAAAGCTTCCTGCCATAAAGCTCCGGGGTAGATTGTACGATACATTTAGTTTGTTGTTGGAAACAACTTGTGTGAATTTGTGTATTAGTTACTGCGGTGACTACAGACAGTGCTGCATGCTGCATGAAGCAGTTAAAATGCTGCCCACTGCATGACATACGAGGTGCCTCGTTTTGCCAGCAAGATTTCCTTCATTAGTGCTGGCTCAGTATGCACTGTGTAACTTACGATAGTTTAAATTAAGGCACCTGTTGGTAAGTGTAAGGATGGAGAGATGATATCGCAAGCCTGTGAAGTAACACTCACGTTGACATTTCTGTGGGTGTTTTCTCCACTTGTCATCTCGCACATGTTAAACCAAAAAGCTGAGCTTTTGCTCATGTTATATATTCAATGTTTGTTAGCCAAGAAATCCGCAGTTACACTTATGTCAGCCTTAGATAAGCTGTGTATTGACCACCTCCGGCTGATCCCATGCGTGGTGCGTGAAGATGGTGGATGTTGCTGGGTTCTTCTTTGAGTAAATGATTCCACTGGAGTAAATACTCCTTATAATGCAATTTTAAGTTACAGATAGGTGTTTACAGGCTTGTTATCTGTCTTTTGCTGACGTTATACAGAAAGCAATTCCTGGATACAAAGATGTTAGTAAAGAAGAAGCATGTAGCTTTCTAGAGCACGGAGGACACCAGGTAAACCCTGCTGGGCTGCCTGGAGCACTCCCAGCAGAGTTTAATTGAGAGGTTCCATACCCCAGGCAGGTTACAGCTCCCTGTGGGTGTCCTCCTGCAAAGATGCTCTGCTGGGAGTCGTTTGCTCTCACTGCCACTGCTGGACCTGGAGCTTGCGAATGTTGCTGGTCAGTTGTTACAACCTCTCATGAAGCACCCTGTATTATCTGTGCTTTCTTTTGGTTACTGTCTGTCCACAGGAGAGATTCTGCCCTTTGCAGAAGCCAGGAGCTTCTCTCCCTTCCTCTCCTTAGGCTACACTTGGGAGGCGATGGGTAGTAGCCGCAGGGACCTCCCCTCCGCCTTCAACTCCCTCTCTCTGCCGGAGAGTCAGGACATCTTTTCTTCCTCCTCGCCAGCAGGTGGAGGAAGCACTATTCTCCTCCAGCCATTCCTCCGGAAAGTTAATTATTTTGGGAATTGATGACAAGCTGCAGCCCAACATGAAAAACAGGCGTGCGGTGCATGTTTGTGCAGGCATGTTGTGTGTGGTGGTGCCTTTTATTTCTCTCTTTTGCATACAAGTGCAGGTAGAAGGATGTTGCCAAATGAAATTGGTTTCCGAATTAAAATCTTGTAATAAAACCCAGACTTTGGAACAATGGAAATATTTTTAGTTGCTACTCCAGTGAACATCTTTGCTTTGAAACAGCTCTGCTTCATGATGCTTTTGGAGTTGCACAGGGCTTTTGAAACCTTGAAACAGCAACAGATTATATGAAAGGAGGACCTTTGGTTTGCTGATTGTATTTCTCCCTATCATAACAAAACCAAAATATGAATACCAACAATGACAGCTCTGGCATGTCAGTAATTAAGGCCTTGTTGGCCACACAGCCATTTGTTTGTTTGCAGTGTGGTTTTTAAGGGTTCCAAATAACAAGATAAAAGCGAGCTTGTAGGTCACTGAGAACAGTGTAAGCCAGGTGGGACATTTGTCCCAATTCTCTTGTCTACTTTGCTGGTGTAGAAAATGTCTGTATCTCTCTCTTCCCTCCTGTACATGTGAGTTTTCTTATCTTTAATGACATGTTATATTTCCCTTTTTTTCCTGAGAACGTCTGCTTCAGTTAGCACCTGGATCACTACTTAATACTGATTTTTATCTTGATTGCTCACGGTGCATCTTCTGCAGGATGATGTCCAAATCTGACACAGAACTGTTTTGTTGCGTTTTTTGGGGGTTTGTTTGTTTGGGGTATTTTTGAGGTTCTTTGTAGTTCTTATTAAGATATCTTCTTTTATTGCAGACAGTGGTGGAAGTATCTACACAACACTGCTGTGATGTGAAGTGCCTGTACAGTACTTTGCACAGCAGGATCCTGATTCGTGAATGTGGCTTCCACAGCTATGATAATACACTTGAATAATAGTAAAAATGGCTTGTATCACTACCCTGTTTTATACGTGAGAAAGAAAAACTTGCCAACTAAAGCCAAAATCATCAGAAGTATCAGCTTGTTTTGAGTGCACAACCTAATACTTGATTTTTGCAAACATGTAGAGTATGTAACATCAGGGTCCTACGGATGACAGCCACCTCCTGCAGAGCTCATTTTCTCCTGCCTGTTGGGCTCTCTCTTTACACTGAGCTTTTGTCCCTGTGTGACCTTCAGCTTCGGTCTCCATTCCCAGCCTTTTCTACTCCACTTGTGCTGCTGCCTCTTGCTTTGTTGTGCGTGCCAGCGCGGTGACCCGTGTGGAGAGCGCTGCCTTGCTCCCTGCTCCCAAGCTGGTAGCTGCCAGCAGAATCTGTGCAGCCCGTGGTGGGTGCTGCATACTCCTCTCCTGCCATGCAACGCCTATGTGGGGCCAGAGGTTCCTCAGTGGAAGAGGGATTCTCACAAAATCTATTGCTGAAACCTTATTTATTTGGTTAGTTTTTGGGATTGTTTTTTTTAGATGTGCAAACTGAGTTCTTTTAGGGACTTGTAACGTGACTAAATCTGGACACTGTTTTCATGGTGCTGGAGGCAAGTTAGTGAAACTCAGGTTGTCCTCTGTAAAAATTGTACCAAAGCATGCATGTAACTTCTAGATCTGGAATGAATAGAAGAAGGAAAGAGCATATGGGCTTGGAAATAGTTTTACTATTTATTTTTTCCGCCCTTAATTATTAGTTGTGTTCAGAGACTCTGGTTTAAAAAAAGGAAAAAGAGGAAAAAGACAAAAACATTGGATTTAATCTAGTGTAGCTTGCAGTGGATATTGTAGGCTTATTACAATAGGAGTTACTACCTGGTTGTATGAAATTTCTACAGTCTTCACATAAACACCTGTATAAGTGAAATGCCAAAGATGACCTGATCAAAGACTGCAGGCAGAAATAACTGGTTACAGCATGTAAGTCATTAGAGGAAAGGCACTAGTACAAAATACTTGTTTTCTGCACTGAAAATTCTTGTTGGAGAAGCAGATTGGTTCAGGGGAGTATTGGTTCAGTGGTATGAAAGTCTGAATTAATGACTAGCTAGTAAAGGGTCATCTGAATACGTTAGCTTGTCAAATCTTTTACCAAATTAAAGAACATCATGTTCTGTCTGAGCTTTGAGAGGACATCAAGTGTATTCCTTTTATGATGTTGGACTCCCTTATGCTTCTCCACACCCCCCTACCCCTCCCTTTGGATTGAACGATTTTGGATAGGTCAATTAACTTCCCTGTGTCTCAGTGTATCCCTTTCTGAAGGGATACTACTTAATACAGGCAAGTTAGACTAATTAACAGGGCACGTTTTGGCCTCAATATATACCTAGTGTGATCCACTAAATGTGAAGCTCACAACAGGGTTTGAGCCAATGTTTATAATGCAGCCTTCAGCTAAAAACACTATAAATTGCCTAAGCATTATTGGAAATGGTTTCACAGCACCATATGCTGGAGAACACAACAGAATAGAAATTGCTTGTACAAAGTCTTTCATTAGATATGGCTAAAATTCACTGCATTTTTTGGTGGCATGTGCTCTAAAAATTATTATTGTTTTTTAAGAACCGCAATGTGGGTTTGCCATGTGGAGACAATTATTGTATATATTGTAGTTTGGGGTCATACATGTTGAATAAAACTGTGTGGAATGTGCAGTTCTTGTGAGCAATTGTTTATTCTTTACAGAACTGTAATCGTAGTTAGTCTATGTTTTGTCTGGTAAATAAATAACTAGAGAATCTTTACTGGAGTGAGGAGCTGGGAGGAGGCTCGTTGTGGCCATGACATTGCCAAGGAAGAATGCTGAATGTGGGCTGAAAACCAGTTCCAGGTATATCAACCTTGAACACTGGCAGGTCAATGTGTGTATAGCCATGGTAATCCAAATGTAGAACATAGGGGACATGTTTCCAAAGCCCACATACCAGGAATTTGTAAGTTGGCTGCTGACCTTTGCTTTGATGTGGACATCTCCCTAGCTTGGGTCTTCGCCTCCCATACCATGCTTATGTACCCTCTATCTGCACAAACCAGGATACTGATGCCAAAGCATCTCCCCTTACTGTACGTCCATGCTCCTCTCAACAGGACACTGTTCTTCTGCTCATTGTCATCTTGTATGCTCTTCCTGTGTAAAGTGGGACCAAATCATATGTTTTACATCACAGCCCTGGACAACGCTCTGAAACCAGAAGTACAAGTTTGCCTCTGGGCTTTGGGTTGGATAGGAGCTTGCAGCACAGATGGCAAGAAGTGACAATGGCAGCTGCCAACTCCTCCTCTCTGCAGTGACCAGAGCATCAGCAGCTTCTCACCTGGGCAGGAGTGGAGGCTGCTGCCAGTGCCTAGCTCTGGTGTATGGTTTTCATAGAATTGCGGAATCATTTTGATTGGAAAAGAGCTGTAAGATCATCAGGTCCAACTGTTAACCCAGCACTGCCAAATCCACCCCTAAACCACGTCCCTAAACACCACATGTACGCATCATGATGGAGCAAAGCTTTTTACAGTAATGACCAATGATAGGACAAGGGGCAATGGTTGCAAACTGGAGCACAAGAGGTTCCATGTGTATATAAGGAGAAACTTTTTCACTGTGAGAGTGACAGAACACTGGAACAGGCTGCCCAGAGAGGTTGTGGAGTCTCCTTCACTGGAGACATTCAAAACCCGCCTGGATGCGTTCCTGTGTGATGTACTGTAGGTGACCCTGCTCTGGCAGGGGGGTTGGACTAGATGGTCTTTTGAGGTCCCTTCCAACCCCTGGAATTCTGTGATTCTGTGATCTTTTAAATACCCCCAGGGACAGTGACTTGACCACTTCCCTGGGCAGCCTGTGCTGCCTGACAACCTTACCCTTTTCGTAAATGATTTTTTCCTAGTATCCAATCTAAACCTCCCCTGGCACAACCTGAGGCCATTTCCTCTTGTCCTGTCACTTGTTACTTGGGAGTTGTAGAGAGTGATAAGGTCTCCCCTGAGCCTCCTTTTCTCTAGACTACATGACTCCAGTTCCCTCAGCTGCTCCTCATAAGACCTGTGCTCTAGACCCTTTCACCAGCTTTGTTGCTCTTCTCTGGACACGCTCCAGCACCTCAATGTCTTTTTTGTGGTGAGGAGCCCAAAACTGAATGCAGTATTCCAGGTGTGGCCTCACCAGTGTTGAGTACAGGGGGACAATCACTTCCCTAGTCCTGCTGGCCACACTATTTCTGATACAAGCCAGGATGCTGTTGGCCTTCATGGCCACCTGGGCACACTGCTGGCTCATATTCAGCTGGCTGTCGATCAACACTGCCAGGTCCTTTTCCTTGGGGCAGCTCTCCAGCCACTCTTCCCCAAGCCTGTACCTTTGCATGGAGGTGTTGTGACCCAAGTGCAGGACCCAGCACTTGGCCTTGTTGAATCTCATACAATTGGCCTTGGCCCATCAATCCAGCCTGTCTAGATCTCTCTGCAGAGCCTTTCTACCCTCAAGTAGATCAATACTTCTGCCCAACTTGGTGTCATCTGCAAACTTAGTGAGGGTGCGCTTGATCCCCTCATCCGGATTATTGATAAAGATATTAAAGAGAACTGGCCTCAATACTAAGCCCTGGGGAACACCACTTGTGACTGGCCACCAACTGGATTTAACTCCATTCACCACAACTCCTTGGGCCCAGCCATCCAGCCAGTTTTTTACCCAGTTTTGCTGGTTTATATGCCACCAGTGATGGGCGTGTTGGTATGACAATCCATGACCTATGGAGAGTATTGAACTTGTCTCTTCTTGCCTTCCATGTAAGTCAGAATTTGTCCCTAAATTGCCCAGGTGTGCACCAGACACTTTATAGAAAAAACTCTTGTTCTGATGTGTCGATGTACTTGGGATAGTTGGTATGTCAGAGGAAATGTCTCAGATGAAAAGGTCTCTTGACTAAATATGCAAATTATATTTGTCAGCGTTTCCCTCAAATGTCTTCCAGCAGATGTGAGTACCATGTGTGTCCATTTAATAAACTAAACTCAAAATAATTTCCACTTTGCTAGATATATGGGGAATCGCTGAGGGGAGTGGGGAGCGAACTACAAAGCAAGGTAAAAACTGCATATGTGTGTTGTTATATTTGATGACCAATTCATTAAAGCCATAAGTGTATCCAGGCTTTCAATAGTGTTCTCCTGCTGTTGCTTCCTGTACTCCCTGGCTACAAAATCAGTCTCTATGGCTCTCATTTGTCTTACCCACATGAAAGACTTTGAGCATCTGCAAGTTATGATTTGAGATGTATCTGCTTTTAAACAGAATATATTTATCACCGTGTCTTCACAGGCTACATGGTACGTTGTACAAATTAGGGGATCCTAGACCTTTGAACACTAGGGGGCTGGGTGAGATACTCCGTGAGCATACGGTGTCTGGCCATACCCATCAAACATCCTGGACCCACACCAAAAATGCCAGATGTTCAGTAGATGTGGAGACCCTCCTGTAACCTTTGCTGCGTGTTGCAAAGGGGGGAGCAGGCTAGGTTGTAGCCATCCCTTGTTTTTGCACTGTTTTTGTACTCTTATTTGAGCTCACTATTTTTTATATTTTGAACTAAAGACCATGGACCGACCCTCAGTTCAGTCTGTTAAACTATTGCATGGTATAAATGCTTAGTGTTCTCTCCAAAGACAGATGGGATTTGCTTCTAACTCTGGTGGTTTATGAGACACCAGTCCTTAAAGCTGACACTGGCTCACAACGGGATGCAAATCCTGGGTCTTGCTAAAGTGTGAATTTCTTCAGGCTCTTTTCTTACTGATGGAGAAGAATAATAAGATAGTTTGATGGGTGGTTCCTTTAATTTTAAAAAATTCCAGCCACACAGCAGCTATGGGAAAAGAGGCTGGCATGGCTGGCATGTTCGAAACCATCCCGGCCAGATGTAGGTGAATGCAAAATCGCAAAATAAACTCGGGTCTTTTGGTTTATAAGTATTGGGAAGACAGCTGAGGTTGCTCAGGTTAATGTGTGACCAATGTAACTGTTAATTTCTGGTTGCCGCCTTGGCCTTCCCCTCTCCCTGTTGGCATTTCCCACCTCACCTCAGCAACACTGGCATGGTGCCCGAGGCCCTTTGCCATCGGGTCCCCTGGATTGCCATCCTGGTGAAGAGGACAGTCTCCTGCACCTTGCATGGGGCTGGCTGCCTCCATGATGAAGCATCAGTGCTTGGCACCTTCTTGCCTTGCTTTCCTGGGGGTTGTCGGCCTGTGGTAATTCCGGTCTTGCCCTGGCCTGACGGCCGGCTTGTGGGATAACATAAGCAGAAAGGCTGGAGGAGGCAAGTGTCTTTGTTCTGAGGTCTGGTGGCTCAAGGGACTTGCAATTATCCTAATGATTTCTTGCTGTGCCTCAGAGCTGAGTCAGCATATTTGGGCTTGAGCACTAGTTCCTTGGAAAAAGATGCTAGTTAAGGGGTATTAGGCTTAAAAAAGAGAAAAGAAAAAAAAATAATTCATTGTTCCTGGGGAAAGATACCATGCCAAGTTTGGAGACTAAATTTAGCCATTCATGGGTAGATCAGAAAGATTTGGGTCCTGCTGTCAGTGGAGATCTCAGTTTCCGTATCATGTTTCCCATACACAAAGAGGCATTTCATCTCTGCTACAATTTCTAATCTCCATGAAACCCCTGATGGTGAATGACATCTCCCTTATTTGCGGTACAAGCGTTATTTCAAAACTGGGTGCAAATATTTTTTTGATCACAAAAGGTAGCTATGAGGATTGGATAAAAATACCTGTTTGAGCTGTGTAGTAACTAAATAAATGTTCTTCTTGTTAAATGGTGTTTTGTTGTCATTGGTGCAAAAAGATTAAACCTTTTGCACACAAGTTTGACAGGGGAAGACAGCGAAGCATTTGTTAAAAAAACAGCTCCTGAAGCATGTGTTTGAAGCTGTCATTTATTTGCGTATTTTTGTCATCACACTCTGCACAAATCAAATCTCGTCGCTTCCCTGGTGGAGCTTGGCTTGGGAAGGAGGAGCAAAGGCCAGCTGGTCCCTCAGGTGGCTGGGCACGCCTGGGGATGCCCGGCACAGGGCTGTACCCAGCAGTGATTTTGGCAGGGCTGTGTTGTGAGTCATTGTTTTGGCATGGGGGAATAAAAAGTCTTTGGGAGGAGAAGAGGGGAGAGTGCAACCTTCTTGGCTGGGGCATGCTCTAATGCCACATGGCCTCGAGATAGCCATGCTCCAGCCCAAGGCAAAAACGTGTGTAAAAATACCTGCTGGAGGCAATGCAGGCTTGGCTGACCTGTGCATGGATACAGCTGTGGGGTGTCCAGCTTGCTGTCTCGGGAAGACACATTTTCAACCAGGCCTGTACATGTGGCATAGGGTCCTTCACACTCCTTTGCTTGTGATGTTTCCTTGTGTGTCTTGGGGTGCTGAAAGGAGGTGAAACAATGAAAGAATCATCTGTGGGTTTGAGCTCCTTCTCCCATGGGTGCCTGTTGCCACAGCTGCGCTTCAGGCACCTAGGGGGTAAATTGTTTCCCTGAGGTTCATTTGGAAAGCCTGTGGTGGAGCCATGGAGAGAGCTGAGGTTGACCACAGCTCCAGCGCTGCACTGAGCCGAGCTGTTCCTTGTACACATGTAACCATCTTGGGAAGGAAGGTCACTCATAAAATGAAGGTCCTCTCTCTTGGTTGTAGTCACACTCTGAAGGGATGGTGCCAATTTTTCCAAAGCCTGCCAGCTGTTGTGTCTTGGAGCCTGTGTACCATTGTTGATTGTTGGTACCACTTGGTCACCCTCGTGTCCTTACAACCTGGGAGGAATGAGAGCCTTCAGCTAGACTGTGCAATGCGTTTACATCCAGGCTAGGGACATAATTTTCAACAATGGGTTTTTTTTTCTGTTTACAGTTTGAGAGTTTTATACCAACCTCTCTGTTTTGGTACGACAAATGTATTCCCCCAGTTGATCCTGTCTGGTGTTTCATGATGAAAACGTGGTGCAATGGGACCTGTGAAGTGCCTCATTGTGGGTTGTGCATTGCTTGCGAGGAATTCATCGGGGAGAAGGATTTCATGCTGTACTTTAACCTTTATCCAGCCTTTCTTGGATGAAAGGAAAACTCTGCAGCTGTGAATGCAACTGGTTATCATTACTGGATGTCTTTACGCACTCACTCCAAGTGTAAAACAAAAAATTGCATCCCCTGTGATGTCCGTGGGTAAAATGCTGCTCTCAGTTACATTAACACTGTTGTAAACCGAAGGGTAGAGTTTGGCCCTTTTTTTCAATTGAAATATTTGTTTAACACAGGCAAGGACTAAACAATACACTTGAAAGCCATTTGTGTTATTGTCTGTAGAGCAGAGCTTGTATTTTATGAACTGGCTGATCATAAAGACAGCATAAATCATGTAAAGCATTCTCATTTACTTTTTCTTTCTTTTTTCTTTTTGCAGATGGGGCTTGTAGAGTAGAGTTGCAGTCAAATGTCTGCTCCAGGATATTTTAGTTGAACTGTGTGAGTCCATTAAACAAATGTAATGGCTTTTTGGAAAGAAGCGCTGCGTGTTTCAAACCAAATGTTTTACATAGAGAACATCTGGGTAGTTCTGGGTGTTTGTATGTAGAGCACATCAGACAGCAGCCGTAGTGAGCTCAGCTGGGAGATTGCCTGGGATGTAGTTGTAGGATATGACAGTTCAGTTGTTATGGGGAATAATTCCTATGAAGTATTGCCATAAACCGAATGTTTGGCACAAACAGCTGTATCTTTGTTTTACTCTACACCAGAGTTATTCTTCTTATCTGCCCAGCAAAACTCTAAATGATGTTTAAACAACCCAGTAAATGTTGGCACCTCTGAGCTGCGGCGTGCGCGTCAAGGCAAACTCGAGGAAGCCGTTCCCGTCAAGGGGAAACGAAGCTTGCTCTGTTTCCAGCGGAGCACTGTTGATTCCTGCCACAGGCAACGCAGTGCGAGTGAGCGATGAATGCAATATGTGCGAACGGTTTGTGGGGTTGAGTTGGAAATGATCAGTGTTAACACTGATGTTCCATGTTGCTGCTTTGAGGAATGTGAAAATGCAGAACCAGTGCAGTGCATGTAATTAGCCTGACATTAGAGTTTGTTTGGGCTACTGGAAGAACTTTGACCTGGTTAAATTAATAAACCTGCTTTTACTTCTCAGCATCAGAGGTAATATATTTCCAAGATACGTAGGAAATGTTGAAAAATATCTTATTTGGGAGTCGGCTCTTAGATTATTTCTGCAGTTTAACTGAAGAATGCGTGGTTCAAATGAGATTAAAGTTGTAATTTCCAGAGTAGCAAAGCAGCTTCCCCTTTCAGGATTGTTTAAATAAAAAGTTAAACAAAGTGGGTTAGGCAGGCTCTTGCTCCAGTCTCTTGTGGACAGCAATTCGCATTGCGCAGCACTGCTTTAATAGTCCTGCTTGGTCTGACATGATTTGTGGTATTTGCAGAGATGAATTTCTGGACCAAGCAGCGTGAGAGGGAATTGCTCCTCACTCTGAGGAAGGTGGTATGTCCAAGTCTGTGTGAAGGTCACTGGCAGGGTGAAGTGGGAAGCCGGCGCTGCTGCTGTTGCACTACCTAACAGCTTAGCTTTTGGCAAGGGGATCCCAGAAATCTGAGCGCTAACTCTCCCTTGTTAAACTGACCCCGGCCAAAACATGTGCCAAAAAAGGTGTTTGTGCATGTTGAAGAAGGGGGCAACAGTCCTGAAGGTCACAGGGTCTGGGGCAGTTCCTTGCCAAAAGCTTTCCATCTAGAAAAAAGATTGCTCTGCTGTTGCTCCCTTCCAAAGTTAACCCTCCCCAGTTGTTAACTTACAACAACTGCCTGCAGTTGTGAACTCCTTTTCTAGCAGGGCAAGTTAGAATTAGCATTGAAGGCTGCAAAATCGCATGATCACCAACCACTTAATTGTAGGAAAGCATAATTCATTCCTCACTCCCTCATGTCTAATCCAAGCCCAGCTGGCTGCAGGGACCAAGACTGTTCCTGTTCCTGTGTTCCTCTCTCCACTGAGCCATTAGGGTGGCCCTGGTAATTTACTTTCGATAAATAGAGGGGAACAACAGGAGGTTCGTCTACCTTCAGGGGTATAAGTATTTCTTAGAAATCAGAGACGGATGGGGAAGAAATGTTAACAAACTCCTTTCCTCCCTCTGTAGCAATTCCACCATGTTCTGTCATAAATTCCATGACGATCCCTTCCAAAAAGGGACCATTAAATAGGTAACATCCAGGCAGAACCATGTAATACTGAAGCAGTGCTTTTACAAAAACAAATTTAATATTGCAAAGTGATCTGCAAGCCCTGGAGCAAAATAACCTGGGTGAGGCTTTGATACACACGGTTGCCAATCTTTTTGTTTTCCAAGAGTGTTTTTCCAGATAGGATGTAGGTTTACGGTTCACTGGATTCCCACCAGGAAGTGGCACTTATATTTTGATCCGCCTTAGATCAGTTTAGAAAAATATACTAGATATAGGTGCTTCCGATAGTTCTGTGTCATTAACCCTTCCAACTGTGCTGTTTGCACACATCTGTGTACTTTCCATGATATAATCTTTGTGGCCCACCATCCTCGCGCAATCAATGTTAATCCAAAAGCCCAAGCTCTATAAATGCAACTTTAAAATCTCTCCACACTTCAAAATTCCACAGGGCTAATTAGGAATTTGAGGTGGTCAAGCAGTATGGTGTTGGATTTTATTGAGTGTTGTGGTGCCTGAAGGTATAGATATGTCTTCAAAAGAAGAAAGACTCTTCCCAAGTTTTTCTTGTACTATTGAAATTCTCATGGTGAAATAGCACTTCCTTTTTTCTTTGACGGACTGCAGAACCAGGAGAGCTATATTAAAAGATCCTTGCAGAAGAGGCATTGTAAAGATGTGCAAAGCTCTCAGAGGTTCCCGGGCTTCTCTGAACTCACAGGAAGTTTAGTGAAAGAGAGAGGGCGAGCTGAGTTACATTTATTTACCCACAACTTCCTTCAGCAGAACATACCAATGAATGAAAATGTGCTTTCAGGTGGCTTCTTGGAAAAAAATGGTTCTAAGAAAGAGTTTAAACAATGTCCAGCACCCTTCCTTGTTTAATGTGAATTACAGTCTGGCACTGTTATAGCACCTTTCACCTGCAAAATCACTTTAGAGACTGGTAACTGCTGACGTTACTGTTATTTAGCAATTATTTAGCAGCACATTACAATAGTTTGCAGCAGTTGCTTAGAGGGTGTGAATAACCCCTTTTCCAATTTAAATTATTGGGAGGAATTTCAGGAGACTGTAATTTTCAAATTGGAACTAGATCCAGGCACAAGGGCTTTATACCTCTCTTCTCAAGAAAGTCATAAAGGGCTTTTTCTAACGAAGTAGCCAGGATCTTGGTTTTGTGTTTCATCTCCAAATCAGTGCCTTGAACAGTGTGCACTCCTACTTCAGAGGATTACTTCATTGTGATTCACTGCTTATTCACAATGAAAACAGCATTGAATTAAAGTCCCTCTCTGCTGCCCCAGGTTAGCATTTTGCATTACATCAGCAGCTGTGGTAGCTGTGAGATCAAGCCTCAAAATTAATGTGAAATCTATCTTCCAGTTTTTGGAGGAGGAATCAGTAATACCCATGTAATACTGAGAACAGTAAACTTGGGGCTTGTGAATTCTTTCACTCCTCTTTAACCTGACTTGCCAGTAATTTAATTAGTGCGAAACAGTCTGCACACAGACTTGCAGAAGTTAAAACACTGACACCGGATTCACTTCCAGTGACTTTTCTTCTTTTGCACATGTGCTGGATGGAGCTGTGCTGTGTTTGGAAGTTGATCAATAATGATTGCACGGTTCTAACCTTATTTAAACTATGATATAAACAGACATGATAGAAACAGATGCTACCAGGTTTTTTCCTACTTAAAAGTGAAGTTAGCTTTTTTTTTCTGCTCTCCCCCCCCC